>CAKAJA020000528.1:0-258452 GCA_916610235.2 Lasioglossum morio | reverse complement strand
GTATAACGTATAACTTATAACATACAACGTATAACGTACAACGTATAACGTATAACGTACAACGTATAATGTACAACGTATAACGTACAACGTACAACGTGTAACGTATAACGTACAACGTGTAACGTATAACGTATAACGTACAGCGTATAACGTATAACGTACAACGTATAATGTACAACGTATAACGTACAACGTACAACGTGTAACGTATAACGTACAACGTATAACGTACAACGTATAACGTACAACGTATAACGTACAACGTACAACGTGTAACGTATAACGTATAACGTACAGCGTATTACGTATAACGTACAACGTATAATGTACAACGTATAACGTACAACGTACAACGTGTAACGTATAACGTATAACTTATAACGTACAGCGTATAACGTATAACGTATAACGTATAACGTACAGCGTATAACGTATAACGTACAACGTATATTGTACAACGTATAACGTACAACGTACAACGTGTAACGTATAACGTATAACGTATAACTTATAACGTACAGCGGATAACGTATAACGTATAACGTACAACGTATAACGTACAGCGTATAACGTACAGCGTATAACGTACAGCGTATAACGTACAGCGTATAACGTATAACGTATAACGTATAACGTATAACGTATAACGTTTAACGTATAACGTATAACGTATAACGTATAACGTATATCGTATAACGTATAACGTATAATGTATAACGTATAACGTATAACGTATAACGTACAGCGTATAACGTATAACGTACAACGTATAACGTACAACGTACAACGTGTAACGTATAACGTATAACGTATAACGTACAGCGTATAACGTACAGCGTATAACGTACAGCGTATAACGTATAACGTATAACGTGTAACGTATAACGTATAACGTACAGCGTATAACGTACAGCGTATAACGTATAACGTATAACGTATAACGTATAACGTATAACGTACAACGTGTAACGTATAACGTATAACGTATAACGTATATCGTATATCGTGTAACGTATAACGTACAGCGTATAACGTACAGCGTATAACGTATAACGTACAACGTATAACGTACAACGTACAACGTGTAACGTATAACGTATAACGTATAACGTGTAACGTATAACGTATAACGTACAGCGTATAACGTACAGCGTATAACGTATAAGGTATAACGTACAGCGTATAACGTACAACGTATAACGTATAACGTATAACGTACAGCGTATAACGTACAGCGTATAACGTATAACGTATAACATATAACGTATAACGAATATCGTATAACGTATAACGTATAACGTATAACGTATAACGTATAACGTACAACGTATAACGTATACCGTATACCGTATAACGTATAACGTATAACGTACAACGTATAACGTATAACGTATAACGTACATCGTACAACGTGTAACGTATAACATATAACGTACAACATGTAACGTACAACGTATAACGTATAACGTACAGCGTATAACGTATAACATACAACGTATAACGTACAACGTATAACGTATAACGTACAACGTATAACGTATAACGTATAACGTATAACGTATAACGTATAACGTATAACGTATAACGTATATCGTATAACGTATAACGTATAATGTATAACGTATAACGTATAACGTATAACGTATAACGTACAGCGTATAACGTATAACGTACAACGTATAACGTACAACGTACAACGTGTAACGTATAACGTATAACGTATAACGTATAACGTACAGCGTATAACGTACAGCGTATAACGTACAGCGTATAACGTATAACGTATAACGTGTAACGTATAACGTATAACGTACAGCGTATAACGTACAGCGTATCACGTATAACGTATAACATATAACGTATAACGAATACCGTATAACGTATAACGTATAACGTATAACGTATAACGTACAACGTATAACGTATACCGTATACCGTATAACGTATAACGTATAACGTATAACGTATAACGTATAACGTATAACGTATAACGTATAACGTATAACGTATAACGTATAACGTATAACGTATAACGTATAACGTATAACGTATAACGTATAACGTATAACGTATAACGTATAACGTACATCGTACAACGTGTAACGTATAACATATAACGTACAACATATAACGTACAACGTATAACGTATAACGTATAACGTATAACATATAACGTACAGCGTATAACGTACAACATACAACGTATAACGTACAACGTATAACGTATAACGTATAACGTACATCGTACAACGTGTAACGTATAACATATAACGTACAACATATAACGTACAACGTATAACGTATAACGTATAACGTACAGCGTATAACGTATAACATACAACGTATAACGTACAACGTATAACGTATAACGTACAACGTATAACGTATAACGTATAACGTATAACGTATAACGTATAACGTATAACGTATAACGTATAACGTATATCGTATAACGTATAATGTATAACGTATAACGTATAACGTATAACGTATAACGTATAACGTACAGCGTATAACGTATAACGTACAACGTATAACGTACAACGTACAACGTGTAACGTATAACGTATAACGTATAACGTACAGCGTATAACGTACAGCGTATAACGTACAGCGTATAACGTATAACGTATAACGTGTAACGTATAACGTATAACGTACAGCGTATAACGTACAGCGTATAACGTATAACGTATAACGTATAACGTATAACGTATAACGTATAACGTATAACGTATAACGTATAACGTATAACGTATAACGTATAACGTATAACGTATAACGTATAACGTATAACGTATAACGTATAACGTACAACGTATAACGTACAACGTACAACATGTAACGTATAACGTACAGCGTATAACGTATAACGTACAATGTATAATGTACAACGTATAACGTACCACGTACAACGGGTAACGTATAACGTATAACGTATAACGTATAACGTATAACGTATATCGTATATCGTGTAACGTATAACGTACAGCGTATAACGTACAGCGTATAACGTATTACGTACAGCGTATAACGTATAACGTACAACGTATAACGTACAACGTACAACGTGTAACGTATAACGTATAACGTATAACGTATAACGTACAGCGTATAACGTACAGCGTATAACGTACAGCGTATAACGTATAACGTATAACGTGTAACGTATAACGTATAACGTACAGCGTATAACGTATAACGTACAACGTATAACGTACAACGTACAACGTGTAACGTATAACGTATAACGTATAACGTATAACGTACAGCGTATAACGTACAGCGTATAACGTACAGCGTATAACGTATAACGTATAACGTGTAACGTATAACGTATAACGTACAGCGTATAACGTACAGCGTATCACGTATAACGTATAACATATAACGTATAACGAATACCGTATAACGTATAACGTATAACGTATAACGTATAACGTATAACGTACAACGTATAACGTATACCGTATACCGTATAACGTATAACGTATAACGTATAACGTATAACGTATAACGTATAACGTATGACGTATAACGTATAACGTATAACGTATAACGTATAACGTATAACGTATAACGTATAACGTATAACGTATAACGTATAACGTATAACGTATAACGTATAACGTACATCGTACAACGTGTAACGTATAACATATAACGTACAACATATAACGTACAACGTATAACGTATAACGTATAACGTATAACATATAACGTACAGCGTATAACGTACAACATACAACGTATAACGTACAACGTATAACGTATAACGTATAACGTACATCGTACAACGTGTAACGTATAACATATAACGTACAACATATAACGTACAACGTATAACGTATAACGTATAACGTACAGCGTATAACGTATAACATACAACGTATAACGTACAACGTATAACGTATAACGTACAACGTATAACGTATAACGTATAACGTATAACGTATAACGTATAACGTATAACGTATAACGTATAACGTATATCGTATAACGTATAATGTATAACGTATAACGTATAACGTATAACGTATAACGTATAACGTACAGCGTATAACGTATAACGTACAACGTATAACGTACAACGTACAACGTGTAACGTATAACGTATAACGTATAACGTACAGCGTATAACGTACAGCGTATAACGTACAGCGTATAACGTATAACGTATAACGTGTAACGTATAACGTATAACGTACAGCGTATAACGTACAGCGTATAACGTATAACGTATAACGTATAACGTATAACGTATAACGTATAACGTATAACGTATAACGTATAACGTATAACGTATAACGTATAACGTATAACGTATAACGTATAACGTATAACGTATAACGTATAACGTACAACGTATAACGTACAACGTACAACATGTAACGTATAACGTACAGCGTATAACGTATAACGTACAATGTATAATGTACAACGTATAACGTACCACGTACAACGGGTAACGTATAACGTATAACGTATAACGTATAACGTATAACGTATATCGTATATCGTGTAACGTATAACGTACAGCGTATAACGTACAGCGTATAACGTATTACGTACAGCGTATAACGTACAACGTACAACGTGTAACGTATAACGTATAACGTATAACGTGTAACGTATAACGTATAACGTACAGCGTATAACGTACAGCGTATAACGTATAAGGTATAACGTACAGCGTATAACGTACAACGTATAACGTATAACGTATAACGTACAGCGTATAACGTACAGCGTATAACGTATAACGTATAACATATAACGTATAACGAATATCGTATAACGTATAACGTATAACGTATAACGTATAACGTACAACGTATAACGTATACCGTATACCGTATAACGTATAACGTATAACGTATAACGTATAACGAATAACGTATAACGTATAACGTATAACGTATAACGTATAACGTATAACGTATAACGTATAACGTATAACGTATAACGTATAACGTATAACGTATAACGTATAACGTATAACGTATAACGTATAACGTATAACGTATAACGTATAACGTATAACGTACATCGTACAACGTGTAACGTATAACATATAACGTACAACATATAACGTACAACGTATAACGTATAACGTATAACGTACAACGTATAACGTACAACGTATAACGTACAACGTACAACGTGTAACGTATAACGTATAACGTATAACGTATAACGTACAGCGTATAACGTACAGCGTATAACGTACAGCGTATAACGTATAACGTATAACGTGTAACGTATAACGTATAACGTACAGCGTATAACGTACAGCGTATAACGTATAACGTATAACGTATAACGTACAGCGTATAACGTACAGCGTATATCGTACAGCGTATAACGTACAACGTATAACGTACAACGTATAACGTATAACGTATAACGTATAACGTATAACGTATAACGTATAACGTATAACGTATAACGTATAACGTATAACGTATAACGTATAACGTATAACGTATAACGTATAACGTATAACGTATAACGTATAACGTATAACGTATAACGTATAACGTATAACGTATAACGTATAACGTATAACGTATAACGTATAACGTATAACGTATAACGTATAACGTATAACGTATAACGTATAACGTCTAACGTGTAACGTGTAACGTATAACGTGTAACGTATAACGTATAACGTATAACGTATAACGTATAACGTATAACGTATAACGTATAACGTATAACGTATAACGTATAACGTATAACGTATAACGTATAACGTATAACGTACAGCGTATAACGTACAGCGTATAACGTATAACGTATAACGTGTAACGTATAACGTATAACGTATAACGTACAGCGTATAACGTACAGCGTATAACGTATAACGTATAACGTATAACGTATAACGTATAACGTATAACGTACAACGTGTAACGTATAACGTATAACGTATAACGTATATCGTATATCGTGTAACGTATAACGTACAGCGTATAACGTACAGCGTATAACGTATAACGTACAACGTATAACGTACAACGTACAACGTGTAACGTATAACGTATAACGTATAACGTGTAACGTATAACGTATAACGTACAGCGTATAACGTACAGCGTATAACGTATAAGGTATAACGTACAGCGTATAACGTACAACGTATAACGTATAACGTACATCGTACAACGTGTAACGTATAACATATAACGTACAACATATAACGTACAACGTATAACGTATAACGTATAACGTATAACGTATAACGTACAGCGTATAACGTATAACATACAACGTATAACGTACAACGTATAACGTATAACGTATAACGTACATCGTACAACGTGTAACGTATAACATATAACGTACAACATATAACGTACAACGTATAACGTATAACGTATAACGTACAGCGTATAACGTATAACATACAACGTATAACGTACAACGTATAACGTATAACGTACAACGTATAACGTATAACGTATAACGTATAACGTATAACGTATAACGTATAACGTATAACGTATATCGTATAACGTATAACGTATAATGTATAACGTATAACGTATAACGTATAACGTATAACGTACAGCGTATAACGTATAACGTACAACGTATAACGTACAACGTACAACGTGTAACGTATAACGTATAACGTATAACGTATAACGTACAGCGTATAACGTACAGCGTATAACGTACAGCGTATAACGTATAACGTATAACGTGTAACGTATAACGTATAACGTACAGCGTATAACGTACAGCGTATAACGTATAACGTATAACATATAACGTATAACGAATATCGTATAACGTATAACGTATAACGTATAACGTATAACGTATAACGTACAACGTATAACGTATACCGTATACCGTATAACGTATAACGTATAACGTATAACGTATAACGTATAACGTATAACGTATAACGTATAACGTATAACGTATAACGTATAACGTATAACGTATAACGTATAACGTATAACGTATAACGTATAACGTATAACGTATAACGTACATCGTACAACGTGTAACGTATAACATATAACGTACAACATATAACGTACAACGTATAACGTATAACGTATAACATATAACGTACATCGTATAACGTATAACATACAACGTATAACGTACAACGTATAACGTATAACGTATAACGTACATCGTACAACGTGTAACGTATAACATATAACGTACAACATATAACGTACAACGTATAACGTATAACGTATAACGTACAGCGTATAACGTATAACATACAACGTATAACGTACAACGTATAACGTATAACGTACAACGTATAACGTATAACGTATAACGTATAACGTATAACATATAACGTATAACGTATAACGTATAACGTATATCGTATAACGTATAACGTATAATGTATAACGTATAACGTATAACGTATAACGTACAGCGTATAACGTATAACGTACAACGTATAACGTACAACGTACAACGTGTAAGTATAACGTATAACGTATAACGTATAACGTACAGCGTATAACGTACAGCGTATAACGTATAACGTATAACGTGTAACGTATAACGTATAACGTACAGCGTATAACGTACAGCGTATAACGTATAACGTATAACGTATAACGTATAACGTATAACGTATAACGTATAACGTATAACGTATAACGTATAACGTATAACGTATAACGTATAACGTATAACGTATAACGTATAACGTATAACGTATAACGTATAACGTATAACGTATAACGTATAACGTATAACGTACAACGTATAACGTACGACGTATAACGTACAACGTACAACGTGTAACGTATAACGTATAACGTACAATGTATAATGTACAACGTATAACGTACCACGTAAAACGGGTAACGTATAACGTATAACGTATAACGTATAACGTATAACGTATATCGTATATCGTGTAACGTATAACGTACAGCGTATAACGTACAGCGTATAACGTATTACGTACAGCGTATAACGTACAACGTACAACGTGTAACGTATAACGTATAACGTATAACGTGTAACGTATAACGTATAACGTACAGCGTATAACGTACAGCGTATAACGTATAAGGTATAACGTACAGCGTATAACGTACAACGTATAACGTATAACGTATAACGTACAGCGTATAACGTACAGCGTATAACGTACAGCGTATAACGTATAACGTATAACGTGTAACGTATAACGTATAACGTACAGCGTATAACGTACAGCGTATAACGTATAACGTATAACGTATAACGTATAACGTATAACGTATAACGTATAACGTATAACGTATAACGTATAACGTATAACGTATAACGTATAACGTATAACGTATAACGTATAACGTATAACGTATAACGTATAACGTCTAACGTGTAACGTGTAACGTATAACGTATAACGTATAACGTATAACGTATAACGTATAACGTATAACGTATAACGTATAACGTATAACGTATAACGTATAACGTATAACGTATAACGTATAACGTATAACGTATAACGTATAACGTACAGCGTATAACGTACAGCGTATAACGTATAACGTATAACGTGTAACGTATAACGTATAACGTACAGCGTATAACGTACAGCGTATAACGTATAACGTATAACGTATAACGTATAACGTATAACGTACAACGTGTAACGTATAACGTATAACGTATAACGTATATCGTATATCGTGTAACGTATAACGTACAGCGTATAACGTACAGCGTATAACGTATAACGTACAACGTATAACGTACAACGTACAACGTGTAACGTATAACGTATAACGTATAACGTATAACGTGTAACGTATAACGTATAACGTACAGCGTATAACGTACAGCGTATAACGTATAAGGTATAACGTACAGCGTATAACGTACAACGTATAACGTATAACGTACAGCGTATAACGTACAGCGTATAACGTATAACGTATAACATATAACGTATAACGAATATCGTATAACGTATAACGTATAACGTATAACGTATAACGTACAACGTATAACGTATACCGTATACCGTATAACGTATAACGTATAACGTATAACGTATAACGTATAACGTATAACGTATAACGTATAACGTATAACGTATAACGTATAACGTATAACGTATAACGTATAACGTATAACGTATAACGTATAACGTATAACGTATAACGTACATCGTACAACGTGTAACGTATAACATATAACGTACAACATATAACGTACAACGTATAACGTATAACGTATAACGTATAACGTATAACGTATAACGTACAGCGTATAACGTATAACATACAACGTATAACGTACAACGTATAACGTATAACGTATAACGTACATCGTACAACGTGTAACGTATAACATATAACGTACAACATATAACGTACAACGTATAACGTATAACGTATAACGTACAGCGTATAACGTATAACATACAACGTATAACGTACAACGTATAACGTATAACGTACAACGTATAACGTATAACGTATAACGTACATCGTACAACGTGTAACGTATAACATATAACGTACAACATATAACGTACAACGTATAACGTATAACGTATAACGTACAGCGTATAACGTATAACATACAACGTATAACGTACAACGTATAACGTATAACGTACAACGTATAACGTATAACGTATAACGTATAACGTATAACGTATAACGTATAACGTATAACGTATAACGTATAACGTATAACGTATATCGTATAACGTATAACGTATAATGTATAACGTATAACGTATAACGTATAACGTATAACGTACAGCGTATAACGTATAACGTACAACGTATAACGTACAACGTACAACGTGTAACGTATAACGTATAACGTATAACGTACAGCGTATAACGTACAGCGTATAACGTACAGCGTATAACGTATAACGTATAACGTGTAACGTATAACGTATAACGTACAGCGTATAACGTACAGCGTATAACGTATAACGTATAACATATAACGTATAACGAATATCGTATAACGTATAACGTATAACGTATAACGTATAACGTACAACGTATAACGTATACCGTATACCGTATAACGTATAACGTATAACGTATAACGTATAACGTATAACGTATAACGTATAACGTATAACGTATAACGTATAACGTATAACGTATAACGTATAACGTATAACGTATAACGTATAACGTATAACGTATAACGTATAACGTATAACGTATAACGTATAACGTATAACGTATAACGTATAACGTATAACGTACATCGTACAACGTGTAACGTATAACATATAACGTACAACATATAACGTACAACGTATAACGTATAACGTATAACGTATAACATATAACGTACAGCGTATAACGTATAACATACAACGTATAACGTACAACGTATAACGTATAACGTATAACGTACATCGTACAACGTGTAACGTATAACATATAACGTACAACATATAACGTACAACGTATAACGTATAACGTATAACGTACAGCGTATAACGTATAACATACAACGTATAACGTACAACGTATAACGTATAACGTACAACGTATAACGTATAACGAATAACGTATAACGTATAACGTATAACGTATAACGTATAACGTATATCGTATAACGTATAACGTATAATGTATAACGTATAACGTATAACGTATAACGTATAACGTACAGCGTATAACGTATAACGTACAACGTATAACGTACAACGTACAACGTGTAACGTATAACGTATAACGTATAACGTATAACGTACAGCGTATAACGTACAGCGTATAACGTACAGCGTATAACGTATAACGTATAACGTGTAACGTATAACGTATAACGTACAGCGTATAACGTACAGCGTATAACGTATAACGTATAACGTATAACGTATAACGTATAACGTATAACGTATAACGTATAACGTATAACGTATAACGTATAACGTATAACGTATAACGTATAACGTATAACGTATAACGTATAACGTATAACGTATAACGTATAACGTACAACGTATAACGTACAACGTACAACGTGTAACGTATAACGTACAGCGTATAACGTATAACGTACAATGTATAATGTACAACGTATAACGTACCACGTACAACGGGTAACGTATAACGTATAACGTATAACGTATAACGTATAACGTATATCGTATATCGTGTAACGTATAACGTACAGCGTATAACGTACAGCGTATAACGTATTACGTACAGCGTATAACGTACAACGTACAACGTGTAACGTATAACGTATAACGTATAACGTGTAACGTATAACGTATAACGTACAGCGTATAACGTACAGCGTATAACGTATAAGGTATAACGTACAGCGTATAACGTACAACGTATAACGTATAACGTATAACGTACAGCGTATAACGTACAGCGTATAACGTACAGCGTATAACGTATAACGTATAACGTGTAACGTATAACGTATAACGTACAGCGTATAACGTACAGCGTATAATGTATAACGTATAACGTATAACGTATAACGTATAACGTATAACGTATAACGTATAACGTATAACGTATAACGTATAACGTATAACGTATAACGTATAACGTATAACGTACAACGTATAACGTACAACGTACAACGTGTAACGTATAACGTACAGCGTATAACGTATAACGTACAATGTATAATGTACAACGTATAACGTACCACGTACAACGGGTAACGTATAACGTATAACGTATAACGTATAACGTATAACGTATAACGTATATCGTATATCGTGTAACGTATAACGTACAGCGTATAACGTACAGCGTATAACGTATTACGTACAGCGTATAACGTACAACGTACAACGTGTAACGTATAACGTATAACGTATAACGTATAACGTGTAACGTATAACGTATAACGTACAGCGTATAACGTACAGCGTATAACGTATAAGGTATAACGTACAGCGTATAACGTACAACGTATAACGTATAACGTATAACGTACAGCGTATAACGTACAGCGTATAACGTATAACGTATAACATATAACGTATAACGAATATCGTATAACGTATAACGTATAACGTATAACGTATAACGTACAACGTATAACGTATACCGTATACCGTATAACGTATAACGTATAACGTATAACGTATAACGTATAACGTATAACGTATAACGTATAACGTATAACGTATAACGTATAACGTATAACGTATAACGTATAACGTATAACGTATAACGTATAACGTATAACGTATAACGTATAACGTATAACGTACATCGTACAACGTGTAACGTATAACATATAACGTACAACATATAACGTACAACGTATAACGTATAACGTATAACGTACAACGTATAACGTACAACGTATAACGTACAACGTACAACGTGTAACGTATAACGTATAACGTATAACGTATAACGTATAACGTACAGCGTATAACGTACAGCGTATAACGTACAGCGTATAACGTATAACGTATAACGTGTAACGTATAACGTATAACGTACAGCGTATAACGTACAGCGTATAACGTATAACGTATAACGTATAACGTACAGCGTATAACGTACAGCGTATATCGTACAGCGTATAACGTACAACGTATAACGTACAACGTATAACGTATAACGTATAACGTATAACGTATAACGTATAACGTATAACGTATAACGTATAACGTGTAACGTATAACGTATAACGTATAACGTATAACGTATAACGTATAACGTATAACGTATAACGTATAACGTATAACGTATAACGTATAACGTATAACGTATAACGTATAACGTATAACGTATAACGTATAACGTATAACGTATAACGTATAACGTATAACGTATAACGTATAACGTATAACGTATAACGTATAACGTATAACGTATAACGTATAACGTATAACGTATAACGTATAACGTATAACGTATAACGTATAACGTATAACGTATAACGTATAACGTATAACGTATAACGTATAACGTATAACGTATAACGTATAACGTATAACGTATAACGTATAACGTATAACGTATAACGTATAACGTATAACGTATAACGTATAACGTATAACGTATAACGTATAACGTATAACGTATAACGTATAACGTATAACGTATAACGTATAACGTATAACGTATAACGTATAACGTATAACGTATAACGTATAACGTATAACGTATAACGTATAACGTATAACGTATAACGTATAACGTGTAACGTATAACGTATAACGTATAACGTATAACGTATAACGTATAACGTACAGCGTATAACGTACAGCGTATATCGTACAGCGTATAACGTACAACGTATAACGTACAACGTATAACGTATAACGTATAACGTATAACGTATAACGTATAACGTATAACGTATAACGTATAACGTATAACGTATAACGTATAACGTATAACGTATAACGTATAACGTATAACGTATAACGTATAACGTATAACGTATAACGTATAACGTACAACGTGTAACGTATAACGTATAACGTATAACGTATATCGTATATCGTGTAACGTATAACGTACAGCGTATAACGTACAGCGTATAACGTATAACGTACAACGTATAACGTACAACGTACAACGTGTAACGTATAACGTATAACGTATAACGTGTAACGTATAACGTATAACGTACAGCGTATAACGTACAGCGTATAACGTATAAGGTATAACGTACAGCGTATAACGTACAACGTCTAACGTATAACGTATAACGTACAGCGTATAACGTACAGCGTATAACGTATAACGTATAACATATAACGTATAACGAATATCGTATAACGTATAACGTATAACGTATAACGTATAACGTACAACGTATAACGTATACCGTATACCGTATAACGTATAACGTATAACGTATAACGTATAACGTATAACGTATAACGTATAACGTATAACGTATAACGTATAACGTATAACGTATAACGTATAACGTATAACGTATAACGTATAACGTATAACGTATAACGTATAACGTATAACGTATAACGTATAACGTATAACGTATAACGTACAGCGTATAACGTATAACGTATAACATATAACGTATAACGAATATCGTATAACGTATAACGTATAACGTATAACGTATAACGTACAACGTATAACGTATACCGTATACCGTATAACGTATAACGTATAACGTATAACGTATAACGTATAACGTATAACGTATAACGTATAACGTATAACGTATAACGTATAACGTATAACGTATAACGTATAACGTATAACGTATAACGTATAACGTATAACGTATAACGTATAACGTATAACGTATAACGTATAACGTATAACGTATAACGTATAACGTATAACGTATAACGTACATCGTACAACGTGTAACGTATAACATATAACGTACAACATATAACGTACAACGTATAACGTATAACGTATAACGTATAACGTATAACGTACAGCGTATAACGTATAACATACAACGTATAACGTACAACGTATAACGTATAACGTATAACGTACATCGTACAACGTGTAACGTATAACATATAACGTACAACATATAACGTACAACGTATAACGTATAACGTATAACGTACAGCGTATAACGTATAACATACAACGTATAACGTACAACGTATAACGTATAACGTACAACGTATAACGTATAACGTATAACGTATAACGTATAACGTATAACGTATAACGTATAACGTATATCGTATAACGTATAACGTATAATGTATAACGTATAACGTATAACGTATAACGTATAACGTACAGCGTATAACGTATAACGTACAACGTATAACGTACAACGTACAACGTGTAACGTATAACGTATAACGTATAACGTATAACGTACAGCGTATAACGTACAGCGTATAACGTACAGCGTATAACGTATAACGTATAACGTGTAACGTATAACGTATAACGTACAGCGTATAACGTACAGCGTATAACGTATAACGTATAACGTATAACGTATAACGTATAACGTATAACGTATAACGTATAACGTATAACGTATAACGTATAACGTATAACGTATAACGTATAACGTATAACGTATAACGTATAACGTATAACGTATAACGTACAACGTATAACGTACAACGTACAACGTGTAACGTATAACGTACAGCGTATAACGTATAACGTACAATGTATAATGTACAACGTATAACGTACCACGTACAACGGGTAACGTATAACGTATAACGTATAACGTATAACGTATAACGTATAACGTATATCGTATATCGTGTAACGTATAACGTACAGCGTATAACGTACAGCGTATAACGTATTACGTACAGCGTATAACGTACAACGTACAACGTGTAACGTATAACGTATAACGTATAACGTGTAACGTATAACGTATAACGTACAGCGTATAACGTACAGCGTATAACGTATAAGGTATAACGTACAGCGTATAACGTACAACGTATAACGTATAACGTATAACGTACAGCGTATAACGTACAGCGTATAACGTACAGCGTATAACGTATAACGTATAACGTGTAACGTATAACGTATAACGTACAGCGTATAACGTACAGCGTATAATGTATAACGTATAACGTATAACGTATAACGTATAACGTATAACGTATAACGTATAACGTATAACGTATAACGTATAACGTATAACGTATAACGTATAACGTATAACGTACAACGTATAACGTACAACGTACAACGTGTAACGTATAACGTACAGCGTATAACGTATAACGTACAATGTATAATGTACAACGTATAACGTACCACGTACAACGGGTAACGTATAACGTATAACGTATAACGTATAACGTATAACGTATAACGTATATCGTATATCGTGTAACGTATAACGTACAGCGTATAACGTACAGCGTATAACGTATTACGTACAGCGTATAACGTACAACGTACAACGTGTAACGTATAACGTATAACGTATAACGTATAACGTGTAACGTATAACGTATAACGTACAGCGTATAACGTACAGCGTATAACGTATAAGGTATAACGTACAGCGTATAACGTACAACGTATAACGTATAACGTATAACGTACAGCGTATAACGTACAGCGTATAACGTATAACGTATAACATATAACGTATAACGAATATCGTATAACGTATAACGTATAACGTATAACGTATAACGTACAACGTATAACGTATACCGTATACCGTATAACGTATAACGTATAACGTATAACGTATAACGTATAACGTATAACGTATAACGTATAACGTATAACGTATAACGTATAACGTATAACGTATAACGTATAACGTATAACGTATAACGTATAACGTATAACGTATAACGTATAACGTATAACGTACATCGTACAACGTGTAACGTATAACATATAACGTACAACATATAACGTACAACGTATAACGTATAACGTATAACGTACAACGTATAACGTACAACGTATAACGTACAACGTACAACGTGTAACGTATAACGTATAACGTATAACGTATAACGTATAACGTACAGCGTATAACGTACAGCGTATAACGTACAGCGTATAACGTATAACGTATAACGTGTAACGTATAACGTATAACGTACAGCGTATAACGTACAGCGTATAACGTATAACGTATAACGTATAACGTACAGCGTATAACGTACAGCGTATATCGTACAGCGTATAACGTACAACGTATAACGTACAACGTATAACGTATAACGTATAACGTATAACGTATAACGTATAACGTATAACGTATAACGTATAACGTCTAACGTGTAACGTGTAACGTGTAACGTATAACGTATAACGTATAACGTATAACGTATAACGTATAACGTATAACGTATAACGTATAACGTATAACGTATAACGTATAACGTATAACGTATAACGTATAACGTATAACGTATAACGTATAACGTATAACGTATAACGTATAACGTATAACGTATAACGTATAACGTATAACGTATAACGTATAACGTATAACGTATAACGTATAACGTATAACGTATAACGTATAACGTATAACGTATAACGTATAACGTATAACGTATAACGTATAACGTATAACGTATAACGTATAACGTATAACGTATAACGTATAACGTATAACGTATAACGTATAACGTATAACGTATAACGTATAACGTATAACGTATAACGTATAACGTATAACGTATAACGTATAACGTATAACGTATAACGTATAACGTATAACGTATAACGTATAACGTATAACGTATAACGTATAACGTATAACGTATAACGTATAACGTATAACGTATAACGTATAACGTATAACGTATAACGTATAACGTATAACGTATAACGTATAACGTATAACGTATAACGTATAACGTATAACGTACAGCGTATAACGTACAGCGTATATCGTACAGCGTATAACGTACAACGTATAACGTACAACGTATAACGTATAACGTATAACGTATAACGTATAACGTATAACGTATAACGTATAACGTATAACGTATAACGTATAACGTATAACGTATAACGTATAACGTATAACGTATAACGTATAACGTATAACGTATAACGTACAACGTGTAACGTATAACGTATAACGTATAACGTATATCGTATATCGTGTAACGTATAACGTACAGCGTATAACGTACAGCGTATAACGTATAACGTACAACGTATAACGTACAACGTACAACGTGTAACGTATAACGTATAACGTATAACGTGTAACGTATAACGTATAACGTACAGCGTATAACGTACAGCGTATAACGTATAAGGTATAACGTACAGCGTATAACGTACAACGTCTAACGTATAACGTATAACGTATAACGTATAACGTATAACGTATAACGTATAACGTATAACGTATAACGTATAACGTATAACGTATAACGTATAACGTATAACGTATAACGTATAACGTACAACGTGTAACGTATAACGTATAACGTATAACGTATATCGTATATCGTGTAACGTATAACGTACAGCGTATAACGTACAGCGTATAACGTATAACGTACAACGTATAACGTACAACGTACAACGTGTAACGTATAACGTATAACGTATAACGTGTAACGTATAACGTATAACGTACAGCGTATAACGTACAGCGTATAACGTATAAGGTATAACGTACAGCGTATAACGTACAACGTATAACGTACAGCGTATAACGTACAGCGTATAACGTACAGCGTATAACGTATAACGTATAACATATAACGTATAACGAATATCGTATAACGTATAACGTATAACGTATAACGTATAACGTACAACGTATAACGTATACCGTATACCGTATAACGTATAACGTATAACGTATAACGTATAACGTATAACGTATAACGTATAACGTATAACGTATAACGTATAACGTATAACGTATAACGTATAACGTATAACGTATAACGTATAACGTATAACGTATAACGTATAACGTATAACGTATAACGTATAACGTATAACGTATAACGTATAACGTATAACGTATAACGTATAACGTATAACGTATAACGTATAACGTATAACGTATAACGTATAACGTATAACGTATAACGTATAACGTATAACGTATAACGTATAACGTATAACGTACAGCGTATAACGTACAGCGTATATCGTACAGCGTATAACGTACAACGTATAACGTACAACGTATAACGTATAACGTATAACGTATAACGTACAACGTATAACGTATAACGTATAACGTATAACGTATAACGTATAACGTATAACGTATAACGTATAACGTATAACGTATAACGTATAACGTATAACGTATAACGTATAACGTATAACGTATAACGTACAACGTGTAACGTATAACGTATAACGTATAACGTATATCGTATATCGTGTAACGTATAACGTACAGCGTATAACGTACAGCGTATAACGTATAACGTACAACGTATAACGTACAACGTACAACGTGTAACGTATAACGTATAACGTATAACGTGTAACGTATAACGTATAACGTACAGCGTATAACGTACAGCGTATAACGTATAAGGTATAACGTACAGCGTATAACGTACAACGTATAACGTACAGCGTATAACGTACAGCGTATAACGTACAGCGTATAACGTATAACGTATAACATATAACGTATAACGAATATCGTATAACGTATAACGTATAACGTATAACGTATAACGTACAACGTATAACGTATACCGTATACCGTATAACGTATAACGTATAACGTATAACGTATAACGTATAACGTATAACGTATAACGTATAACGTATAACGTATAACGTATAACGTATAACGTATAACGTATAACGTATAACGTATAACGTACATCGTACAACGTGTAACGTATAACATATAACGTACAACATATAACGTACAACGTATAACGTATAACGTACAGCGTATAACGTATAACATACAACGTATAACGTACAACGTATAACGTATAACGTATAACGTACATCGTACAACGTGTAACGTATAACATATAACGTACAACATATAACGTACAACGTATAACGTATAACGTATAACGTATAACGTATAACGTACAGCGTATAACGTATAACATACAACGTATAACGTACAACGTATAACGTATAACGTACAACGTATAACGTATAACGTATAACGTATAACGTATAACGTATAACGTATATCGTATAACGTATAACGTATAATGTATAACGTATAACGTATAACGTATAACGTATAACGTACAGCGTATAACGTATAACGTACAACGTATAACGTACAACGTACAACGTGTAACGTATAACGTATAACGTATAACGTATAACGTACAGCGTATAACGTACAGCGTATAACGTACAGCGTATAACGTATAACGTATAACGTGTAACGTATAACGTATAACGTACAGCGTATAACGTACAGCGTATAACGTATAACGTATAACATATAACGTATAACGAATATCGTATAACGTATAACGTATAACGTATAACGTATAACGTATAACGTATAACGTACAACGTATAACGTATACCGTATACCGTATAACGTATAACGTATAACGTATAACGTATAACGTATAACGTATAACGTATAACGTATAACGTATAACGTATAACGTATAACGTATAACGTATAACGTATAACGTATAACGTATAACGTATAACGTATAACGTATAACGTATAACGTATAACGTATAACGTATAACGTATAACGTATAACGTATAACGTATAACGTATAACGTACATCGTACAACGTGTAACGTATAACATATAACGTACAACATATAACGTACAACGTATAACGTATAACGTATAACGTATAACATATAACGTACAGCGTATAACGTATAACATACAACGTATAACGTACAACGTATAACGTATAACGTATAACGTACATCGTACAACGTGTAACGTATAACATATAACGTACAACATATAACGTACAACGTATAACGTATAACGTATAACGTACAGCGTATAACGTATAACATACAACGTATAACGTACAACGTATAACGTATAACGTACAACGTATAACGTATAACGTATAACGTATAAAGAAATAACGTATAACGTATAACGTATAACGTATATCGTATAACGTATAACGTATAATGTATAACGTATAACGTATAACGTATAACGTATAACGTACAGCGTATAACGTATAACGTACAACGTATAACGTACAACGTACAACGTGTAACGTATAACGTATAACGTATAACGTATAACGTACAGCGTATAACGTACAGCGTATAACGTACAGCGTATAACGTATAACGTATAACGTATAACGTATAACGTATAACGTATAACGTATAACGTATAACGTATAACGTATAACGTATAACGTATAACGTATAACGTATAACGTATAACGTATAACGTATAACGTATAACGTATAACGTATAACGTATAACGTATAACGTATAACGTACAACGTATAACGTACAACGTACAACGTGTAACGTATAACGTACAGCGTATAACGTATAACGTACAATGTATAATGTACAACGTATAACGTACCACGTACAACGGGTAACGTATAACGTATAACGTATAACGTATAACGTATAACGTATATCGTATATCGTGTAACGTATAACGTACAGCGTATAGCGTACAGCGTATAACGTATTACGTACAGCGTATAACGTACAACGTACAACGTGTAACGTATAACGTATAACGTATAACGTGTAACGTATAACGTATAACGTACAGCGTATAACGTACAGCGTATAACGTATAAGGTATAACGTACAGCGTATAACGTACAACGTATAACGTATAACGTATAACGTACAGCGTATAACGTACAGCGTATAACGTATAACGTATAACATATAACGTATAACGAATATCGTATAACGTATAACGTATAACGTATAACGTATAACGTATAACGTATAACGTATAACGTATAACGTATAACGTATAACGTATAACGTATAACGTATAACGTATAACGTATAACGTATAACGTATAACGTATAACGTATTACGTACAGCGTATAACGTACAACGTACAACGTGTAACGTATAACGTATAACGTATAACGTATACCGTATAACGTATAACGTATAACGTATAACGTACAACGTACAACGTGTAACGTATAACGTACAACGTATAACGTACAGCGTATAACGTACAGCGTATAACGTACAGCGTATAACGTACAGCGTATAACGTATAACGTATAACGTATAACGTATAACGTATAACGTATAACGTATAACGTATAACGTATAACGTATAACGTATAACGTATAACGTATAACGTATAACGTATAACGTATAACGTATAACGTATAACGTATAACGTATAACGTATAACGTATAACGTATAACGTATAACGTATAACGTATAACGTATAACGTATAACGTATAACGTATAACGTATAACGTATAACGTATAACGTATAACGTATAACGTATAACGTATAACGTATAACGTATAACGTATAACGTATAACGTATAACGTATAACGTATAACGTATAACGTATAACGTATAACGTATAACGTATAACGTATAACGTATAACGTATAACGTATAACGTATAACGTATAACGTATAACGTATAACGTATAACGTATAACGTATAACGTATAACGTATAACGTATAACGTATAACGTATAACGTATAACGTATAACGTATAACGTATAACGTATAACGTATAACGTATAACGTATAACGTATAACGTATAACGTATAACGTATAACGTATAACGTATAACGTATAACGTATAACGTATAACGTATAACGTATAACGTATAACGTATAACGTATAACGTATAACGTACAGCGTATAACGTATAACATACAACGTATAACGTACAACGTATAACGTATAACGTACAACGTATAACGTATAACGTATAACGTATAACGTATAACGTATAACGTATAACGTATATCGTATAACGTATAACGTATAATGTATAACGTATAACGTATAACGTATAACGTATAACGTACAGCGTATAACGTATAACGTACAACGTATAACGTACAACGTACAACGTGTAACGTATAACGTATAACGTATAACGTATAACGTACAGCGTATAACGTACAGCGTATAACGTACAGCGTATAACGTATAACGTATAACGTGTAACGTATAACGTATAACGTACAGCGTATAACGTACAGCGTATAACGTATAACGTATAACGTATAACGTATAACGTATAACGTATAACGTATAACGTATAACGTATAACGTATAACGTATAACGTATAACGTATAACGTATAACGTATAACGTATAACGTATAACGTATAACGTATAACGTATAACGTATAACGTATAACGTATAACGTATAACGTATAACGTATAACGTATAACGTATAACGTATAACGTATAACGTATAACGTATAACGTATAACGTATAACGTATAACGTATAACGTATAACGTATAACGTATAACGTATAACGTATAACGTATAACGTATAACGTATAACGTATAACGTATAACGTATAACGTATAACGTATAACGTATAACGTATAACGTATAACGTATAACGTATAACGTATAACGTATAACGTACATCGTACAACGTGTAACGTATAACATATAACGTACAACATATAACGTACAACGTATAACGTATAACGTATAACGTATAACGTATAACGTATAACGTATAACGTATAACATACAACGTATAACGTACAACGTATAACGTATAACGTATAACGTACATCGTACAACGTGTAACGTATAACATATAACGTACAACATATAACGTACAACGTATAACGTATAACGTATAACGTACAGCGTATAACGTATAACATACAACGTATAACGTACAACGTATAACGTATAACGTACAACGTATAACGTATAACGTATAACGTATAAAGAAATAACGTATAACGTATAACGTATAACGTATATCGTATAACGTATAACGTATAATGTATAACGTATAACGTATAACGTATAACGTATAACGTACAGCGTATAACGTATAACGTACAACGTATAACGTACAACGTACAACGTGTAACGTATAACGTATAACGTATAACGTATAACGTACAGCGTATAACGTACAGCGTATAACGTACAGCGTATAACGTATAACGTATAACGTGTAACGTATAACGTATAACGTACAGCGTATAACGTACAGCGTATAACGTATAACGTATAACGTATAACGTATAACGTATAACGTATAACGTATAACGTATAACGTATAACGTATAACGTATAACGTATAACGTATAACGTATAACGTATAACGTATAACGTATAACGTATAACGTACAACGTATAACGTACAACGTACAACGTGTAACGTATAACGTACAGCGTATAACGTATAACGTACAATGTATAATGTACAACGTATAACGTACCACGTACAACGGGTAACGTATAACGTATAACGTATAACGTATAACGTATAACGTATATCGTATATCGTGTAACGTATAACGTACAGCGTATAACGTACAGCGTATAACGTATTACGTACAGCGTATAACGTACAACGTACAACGTGTAACGTATAACGTATAACGTATAACGTGTAACGTATAACGTATAACGTACAGCGTATAACGTACAGCGTATAACGTATAAGGTATAACGTACAGCGTATAACGTACAACGTATAACGTATAACGTATAACGTACAGCGTATAACGTACAGCGTATAACGTATAACGTATAACATATAACGTATAACGAATATCGTATAACGTATAACGTATAACGTATAACGTATAACGTACAACGTATAACGTATAACGTATAACGTATAACGTATAACGTATAACGTATAACGTATAACGTATAACGTATAACGTATAACGTATAACGTATAACGTATAACGTATAACGTATAACGTATAACGTATAACGTATTACGTACAGCGTATAACGTACAACGTACAACGTGTAACGTATAACGTATAACGTATAACGTATACCGTATAACGTATAACGTATAACGTATAACGTATAACGTATAACGTACAACGTACAACGTGTAACGTATAACGTATAACGTATAACGTACAGCGTATAACGTACAGCGTATAACGTACAGCGTATAACGTACAACGTATAACGTATAACGTATAACGTATAACGTATAACGTATAACGTATAACGTATAACGTATAACGTATAACGTATAACGTATAACGTATAACGTATAACGTATAACGTATAACGTATAACGTATAACGTATAACGTATAACGTATAACGTATAACGTATAACGTATAACGTATAACGTATAACGTATAACGTATAACGTATAACGTATAACGTATAACGTATAACGTATAACGTATAACGTATAACGTATAACGTATAACGTATAACGTATAACGTATAACGTATAACGTATAACGTATAACGTATAACGTATAACGTATAACGTATAACGTATAACGTATAACGTATAACGTATAACGTATAACGTATAACGTATAACGTATAACGTATAACGTATAACGTATAACGTATAACGTATAACGTATAACGTATAACGTATAACGTATAACGTATAACGTATAACGTATAACGTATAACGTATAACGTATAACGTATAACGTATAACGTATAACGTATAACGTATAACGTATAACGTATAACGTATAACGTATAACGTATAACGTATAACGTATAACGTATAACGTATAACGTATAACGTATAACGTATAACGTATAACGTATAACGTATAACGTATAACGTATAACGTATAACGTATAACGTATAACGTATAACGTATAACGTATAACGTATAACGTATAACGTATAACGTATAACGTATAACGTATAACGTATAACGTACATCGTACAACGTGTAACGTATAACATATAACGTACAACATATAACGTACAACGTATAACGTATAACGTATAACGTACAACGTATAACGTACAACGTATAACGTACAACGTACAACGTGTAACGTATAACGTATAACGTATAACGTATAACGTACAGCGTATAACGTACAGCGTATAACGTACAGCGTATAACGTATAACGTATAACGTGTAACGTATAATGTATAACGTACAGCGTATAACGTACAGCGTATAACGTATAACGTATAACGTATAACGTACAGCGTATAACGTACAGCGTATATCGTACAGCGTATAACGTACAACGTATAACGTATAACGTATAACGTATAACGTATAACGTATAACGTATAACGTATAACGTATAACGTATAACGTATAACGTATAACGTATAACGTATAACGTATAACGTATAACGTATAACGTATAACGTATAACGTATAACGTATAACGTATAACGTATAACGTATAACGTATAACGTATAACGTCTAACGTGTAACGTGTAACGTGTAACGTATAACGTATAACGTATAACGTATAACGTATAACGTATAACGTATAACGTATAACGTATAACGTATAACGTATAACGTATAACGTATAACGTATAACGTATAACGTATAACGTATAACGTATAACGTATAACGTATAACGTATAACGTATAACGTGTAACGTGTAACGTGTAACGTGTAACGTGTAACGTGTAACGTGTAACGTGTAACGTATAACGTATAACGTATAACGTATAACGTATAACGTATAACGTATAACGTATAACGTATAACGTATAACGTATAACGTATAACGTATAACGTATAACGTACAGCGTATAAGGTACAGCGTATATCGTACAGCGTATAACGTACAACGTATAACGTATAACGTATAACGTATAACGTATAACGTATAACGTATAACGTATAACGTATAACGTATAACGTATAACGTATAACGTATAACGTATAACGTATAACGTATAACGTATAACGTATAACGTATAACGTATAACGTACAGCGTATAACGTATAAGGTATAACGTACAGCGTATAACGTACAACGTATAACGTATAACGTATAACGTACAGCGTATAACGTACAGCGTATAACGTATAACGTATAACATATAACGTATAACGAATATCGTATAACGTATAACGTATAACGTATAACGTATAACGTACAACGTATAACGTATACCGTATACCGTATAACGTATAACGTATAACGTATAACGTATAACGTATAACGTATAACGTATAACGTATAACGTATAACGTATAACGTATAACGTATAACGTATAACGTATAACGTATAACGTATAACGTATAACGTACATCGTACAACGTGTAACGTATAACATATAACGTACAACATATAACGTACAACGTATAACGTATAACGTATAACGTACAACGTATAACGTACAACGTATAACGTACAACGTACAACGTGTAACGTATAACGTATAACGTATAACGTATAACGTACAGCGTATAACGTACAGCCTATAACGTACAGCGTATAACGTATAACGTATAACGTGTAACGTATAACGTATAACGTACAGCGTATAACGTACAGCGTATAACGTATAACGTATAACGTATAACGTACAGCGTATAACGTACAGCGTATATCGTACAGCGTATAACGTACAACGTATAACGTACAACGTATAACGTATAACGTATAACGTATAACGTATAACGTATAACGTATAACGTATACCGTCTAACGTGTAACGTGTAACGTGTAACGTATAACGTATAACGTATAACGTATAACGTATAACGTATAACGTATAACGTATAACGTATAACGTATAACGTATAACGTATAACGTATAACGTATAACGTATAACGTATAACGTATAACGTATAACGTATAACGTATAACGTATAACGTATAACGTATAACGTATAACGTATAACGTATAACGTATAACGTATAACGTATAACGTATAACGTATAACGTATAACGTATAACGTATAACGTATAACGTATAACGTATAACGTATAACGTATAACGTATAACGTATAACGTATAACGTATAACGTATAACGTATAACGTATAACGTATAACGTATAACGTATAACGTATAACGTATAACGTATAACGTATAACGTATAACGTATAACGTATAACGTATAACGTATAACGTATAACGTATAACGTATAACGTATAACGTATAACGTATAACGTATAACGTATAACGTATAACGTATAACGTATAACGTATAACGTATAACGTACAGCGTATAACGTACAGCGTATATCGTACAGCGTATAACGTACAACGTATAACGTACAACGTATAACGTATAACGTATAACGTATAACGTATAACGTATAACGTATAACGTATAACGTATAACGTATAACGTATAACGTATAACGTATAACGTATAACGTATAACGTATAACGTATAACGTATAACGTATAACGTATAACGTATAACGTACAACGTGTAACGTATAACGTATAACGTATAACGTATATCGTATATCGTGTAACGTATAACGTACAGCGTATAACGTACAGCGTATAACGTATAACGTACAACGTATAACGTACAACGTACAACGTGTAACGTATAACGTATAACGTATAACGTGTAACGTATAACGTATAACGTACAGCGTATAACGTACAGCGTATAACGTATAAGGTATAACGTACAGCGTATAACGTACAACGTATAACGTACAGCGTATAACGTACAGCGTATAACGTACAGCGTATAACGTATAACGTATAACATATAACGTATAACGAATATCGTATAACGTATAACGTATAACGTATAACGTATAACGTACAACGTATAACGTATACCGTATACCGTATAACGTATAACGTATAACGTATAACGTATAACGTATAACGTATAACGTATAACGTATAACGTATAACGTATAACGTATAACGTATAACGTATAACGTATAACGTATAACGTATAACGTACATCGTACAACGTGTAACGTATAACATATAACGTACAACATATAACGTACAACGTATAACGTATAACGTACAGCGTATAACGTATAACATACAACGTATAACGTACAACGTATAACGTATAACGTATAACGTACATCGTACAACGTGTAACGTATAACATATAACGTACAACATATAACGTACAACGTATAACGTATAACGTATAACGTATAACGTATAACGTACAGCGTATAACGTATAACATACAACGTATAACGTACAACGTATAACGTATAACGTACAACGTATAACGTATAACGTATAACGTATAACGTATAACGTATAACGTATAACGTATATCGTATAACGTATAACGTATAATGTATAACGTATAACGTATAACGTATAACGTATAACGTACAGCGTATAACGTATAACGTACAACGTATAACGTACAACGTACAACGTGTAACGTATAACGTATAACGTATAACGTATAACGTACAGCGTATAACGTACAGCGTATAACGTACAGCGTATAACGTATAACGTATAACGTGTAACGTATAACGTATAACGTACAGCGTATAACGTACAGCGTATAACGTATAACGTATAACATATAACGTATAACGAATATCGTATAACGTATAACGTATAACGTATAACGTATAACGTATAACGTATAACGTACAACGTATAACGTATACCGTATACCGTATAACGTATAACGTATAACGTATAACGTATAACGTATAACGTATAACGTATAACGTATAACGTATAACGTATAACGTATAACGTATAACGTATAACGTATAACGTATAACGTATAACGTATAACGTATAACGTATAACGTATAACGTATAACGTATAACGTATAACGTATAACGTATAACGTATAACGTATAACGTATAACGTATAACGTATAACGTACATCGTACAACGTGTAACGTATAACATATAACGTACAACATATAACGTACAACGTATAACGTATAACGTATAACGTATAACATATAACGTACAGCGTATAACGTATAACATACAACGTATAACGTACAACGTATAACGTATAACGTATAACGTACATCGTACAACGTGTAACGTATAACATATAACGTACAACATATAACGTACAACGTATAACGTATAACGTATAACGTACAGCGTATAACGTATAACATACAACGTATAACGTACAACGTATAACGTATAACGTATAAAGAAATAACGTATAACGTATAACGTATAACGTATATCGTATAACGTATAACGTATAATGTATAACGTATAACGTATAACGTATAACGTATAACGTACAGCGTATAACGTATAACGTACAACGTATAACGTACAACGTACAACGTGTAACGTATAACGTATAACGTATAACGTATAACGTACAGCGTATAACGTACAGCGTATAACGTACAGCGTATAACGTATAACGTATAACGTATAACGTATAACGTATAACGTATAACGTATAACGTATAACGTATAACGTATAACGTATAACGTATAACGTATAACGTATAACGTATAACGTATAACGTATAACGTATAACGTATAACGTATAACGTACAACGTATAACGTACAACGTACAACGTGTAACGTATAACGTACAGCGTATAACGTATAACGTACAATGTATAATGTACAACGTATAACGTACCACGTACAACGGGTAACGTATAACGTATAACGTATAACGTATAACGTATAACGTATATCGTATATCGTGTAACGTATAACGTACAGCGTATAACGTACAGCGTATAACGTATTACGTACAGCGTATAACGTACAACGTACAACGTGTAACGTATAACGTATAACGTATAACGTGTAACGTATAACGTATAACGTACAGCGTATAACGTACAGCGTATAACGTATAAGGTATAACGTACAGCGTATAACGTACAACGTATAACGTATAACGTATAACGTACAGCGTATAACGTACAGCGTATAACGTATAACGTATAACATATAACGTAGAACGAATATCGTATAACGTATAACGTATAACGTATAACGTATAACGTACAACGTATAACGTATAACGTATAACGTATAACGTATAACGTATAACGTATAACGTATAACGTATAACGTATAACGTATAACGTATAACGTACAGCGTATAACGTACAGCGTATAACGTACAGCGTACAACGTATAACGTAGAACGTATAACGTATAACGTACAGCGTATAACGTACAGCGTACAACGTATAACGTAGAACGTATAACGTATAACGTATAACGTATAACGTATAACGTATAACGTATAACGTATAACGTATAACGTATAACGTATAACGTATAACGTATAACGTATAACGTATAACGTATAACGTATAACGTATAACGTATAACGTATAACGTATAACGTATAACGTATAACGTATAACGTATAACGTATAACGTATAACGTATAACGTATAACGTATAACGTATAACGTATAACGTATAACGTATAACGTATAACGTATAACGTATAACGTATAACGTATAACGTATAACGTATAACGTATAACGTATAACGTATAACGTATAACGTATAACGTATAACGTATAACGTATAACGTATAACGTATAACGTATAACGTATAACGTATAACGTATAACGTATAACGTATAACGTATAACGTATAACGTATAACGTATAACGTATAACGTATAACGTATAACGTATAACGTATAACGTATAACGTATAACGTATAACGTATAACGTATAACGTATAACGTATAACGTATAACGTATAACGTATAACGTATAACGTATAACGTATAACGTATAACGTATAACGTATAACGTATAACGTATAACGTATAACGTATAACGTATAACGTATAACGTATAACGTATAACGTATAACGTATAACGTATAACGTATAACGTATAACGTATAACGTATAACGTATAACGTATAACGTATAACGTATAACGTATAACGTATAACGTATAACGTATAACGTATAACGTATAACGTATAACGTATAACGTATAACGTATAACGTATAACGTATAACGTATAACGTATAACGTATAACGTATAACGTATAACGTATAACGTATAACGTATAACGTATAACGTATAACGTATAACGTATAACGTATAACGTATAACGTATAACGTATAACGTATAACGTATAACGTATAACGTATAACGTATAACGTATAACGTATAACGTATAACGTATAACGTATAACGTATAACGTATAACGTATAACGTATAACGTATAACGTATAACGTATAACGTATAACGTATAACGTATAACGTATAACGTATAACGTATAACGTATAACGTATAACGTATAACGTATAACGTATAACGTATAACGTATAACGTATAACGTATAACGTATAACGTATAACGTATAACGTATAACGTATAACGTATAACGTATAACGTATAACGTATAACGTATAACGTATAACGTATAACGTATAACGTATAACGTATAACGTATAACGTATAACGTATAACGTATAACGTATAACGTATAACGTATAACGTATAACGTATAACGTATAACGTATAACGTATAACGTATAACGTATAACGTATAACGTATAACGTATAACGTATAACGTATAACGTATAACGTATAACGTATAACGTATAACGTATAACGTATAACGTATAACGTATAACGTATAACGTATAACGTATAACGTATAACGTATAACGTATAACGTATAACGTATAACGTATAACGTATAACGTATAACGTATAACGTATAACGTATAACGTATAACGTATAACGTATAACGTATAACGTATAACGTATAACGTATAACGTATAACGTATAACGTATAACGTATAACGTATAACGTATAACGTATAACGTATAACGTATAACGTATAACGTATAACGTATAACGTATAACGTATAACGTATAACGTATAACGTATAACGTATAACGTATAACGTATAACGTATAACGTATAACGTATAACGTATAACGTATAACGTATAACGTATAACGTATAACGTATAACGTATAACGTATAACGTATAACGTATAACGTATAACGTATAACGTATAACGTATAACGTATAACGTATAACGTATAACGTATAACGTATAACGTATAACGTATAACGTATAACGTATAACGTATAACGTATAACGTATAACGTATAACGTATAACGTATAACGTATAACGTATAACGTATAACGTATAACGTATAACGTATAACGTATAACGTATAACGTATAACGTATAACGTATAACGTATAACGTATAACGTATAACGTATAACGTATAACGTATAACGTATAACGTATAACGTATAACGTATAACGTATAACGTATAACGTATAACGTATAACGTATAACGTATAACGTATAACGTATAACGTATAACGTATAACGTATAACGTATAACGTATAACGTATAACGTATAACGTATAACGTATAACGTATAACGTATAACGTATAACGTATAACGTATAACGTATAACGTATAACGTATAACGTATAACGTATAACGTATAACGTATAACGTATAACGTATAACGTATAACGTATAACGTATAACGTATAACGTATAACGTATAACGTATAACGTATAACGTATAACGTATAACGTATAACGTATAACGTATAACGTATAACGTATAACGTATAACGTATAACGTATAACGTATAACGTATAACGTATAACGTATAACGTACATCGTACAACGTGTAACGTATAACATATAACGTACAACATATAACGTACAACGTATAACGTATAACGTATAACGTACAACGTATAACGTACAACGTATAACGTACAACGTACAACGTGTAACGTATAACGTATAACGTATAACGTATAACGTACAGCGTATAACGTACAGCGTATAACGTATAACGTATAACGTGTAACGTATAATGTATAACGTACAGCGTATAACGTACAGCGTATAACGTATAACGTATAACGTATAACGTACAGCGTATAACGTACAGCGTGTATCGTACAGCGTATAACGTACAACGTACAGCGTATAACGTACAGCGTATAACGTACAGCGTATAACGTATAACATATAACGTATAACATATAACGTATAACGTATAACGTATAACGTATAACGTATAACGTATAACGTATAACGTATAACGTATAACGTATAACGTATAACGTATAACGTATAACGTATAACGTATAACGTATAACGTATAACGTATAACGTATAACGTATAACGTATAACGTATAACGTATAACGTATAACGTATAACGTATAACGTATAACGTATAACGTATAACGTATAACGTATAACGTATAACGTATAACGTATAACGTATAACGTATAACGTATAACGTATAAAGTATAACGTATAACGTATAACGTATAACGTATAACGTATAACGTATAACGTATAACGTATAACGTACATCGTACAACGTGTAACGTATAACATATAACGTACAACATATAACGTACAACGTATAACGTATAACGTATAACGTACAACGTATAACGTACAACGTATAACGTACAACGTACAACGTGTAACGTATAACGTATAACGTATAACGTATAACGTACAGCGTATAACGTACAGCGTATAACGTACAGCGTATAACGTATAACGTATAACGTGTAACGTATAACGTATAACATACAGCGTATAACGTACAGCGTATAACGTATAACGTATAACGTATAACGTACAGCGTATAACGTACAGCGTATATCGTACAGCGTATAACGTACAACGTATAACGTATAACATATAACGTATAACGTATAACGTATAACGTATAACGTATAACGTATAAAGTATAACGTATAACGTATAACGTATAACGTATAACGTATAACGTATAACGTATAACGTATAACGTATAACGTATAACGTATAACGTATAACGTATAACGTATAACGTATAACGTATAACGTATAACGTATAACGTATAACGTATAACGTATAACGTATAACGTATAACGTATAACGTATAACGTATAACGTATAACGTATAACGTATAACGTATAACGTATAACGTATAACGTATAACGTATAACGTATAACGTATAACGTATAACGTATAACGTATAACGTATAACGTATAACGTATAACGTATAACGTATAACGTATAACGTATAACGTATAACGTATAACGTATAACGTATAACGTATAACGTATAACGTATAACGTATAACGTATAACGTATAACGTATAACGTATAACGTATAACGTATAACGTATAACGTATAACGTATAACGTATAACGTATAACGTATAACGTACATCGTACAACGTGTAACGTATAACATATAACGTACAACATATAACGTACAACGTATAACGTATAACGTATAACGTACAACGTATAACGTACAACGTATAACGTACAACGTACAACGTGTAACGTATAACGTATAACGTATAACGTATAACGTACAGCGTATAACGTACAGCGTATAACGTACAGCGTATAACGTATAACGTATAACGTGTAACGTATAATGTATAACGTACAGCGTATAACGTACAGCGTATAACGTATAACGTATAACGTATAACGTACAGCGTATAACGTACAGCGTATATCGTACAGCGTATAACGTACAACGTATAACGTATAACGTATAACGTATAACGTATAACGTATAACGTATAACGTATAACGTATAACGTATAACGTATAACGTATAACGTATAACGTATAACGTATAACGTATAACGTATAACGTATAACGTATAACGTATAACGTATAACGTATAACGTATAACGTATAACGTATAACGTATAACGTATAACGTATAACGTATAACGTATAACGTATAACGTATAACGTATAACGTATAACGTATAACGTATAACGTATAACGTATAACGTATAACGTATAACGTATAACGTATAACGTATAACGTATAACGTATAACGTATAACGTATAACGTCTAACGTGTAACGTGTAACGTGTAACGTATAACGTATAACGTATAACGTATAGCGTATAACGTATAACGTATAACGTATAACGTATAACGTATAACGTATAACGTATAACGTATAACGTATAACGTATAACGTACAGCGTACAGCGTATAACGTACAGCGTATAACGTATAACGTATAACATATAACGTATAACGTATAACGTATAACGTATAACGTATAACGTATAACGTATAACGTATAACGTATAACGTACAACGTACAACGTGTAACGTATAACGTATAACGTATAACGTACAGCGTATAACGTACAGCGTATAACATACAGCGTATAACGTACAACGTATAACGTATAACGTATAACGTATAACGTATAACGTATAACGTATAACGTATAACGTATAACGTATAACGTATAACGTATAACGTATAACGTATAACGTATAACGTATAACGTATAACGTATAACGTATAACGTATAACGTATAACGTATAACGTATAACGTATAACGTATAACGTATAACGTATAACGTATAACGTATAACGTATAACGTATAACGTATAACGTATAACGTATAACGTATAACGTATAACGTATAACGTATAACGTATAACGTATAACGTATAACGTATAACGTATAACGTATAACGTATAACGTATAACGTATAACGTACATCGTACAACGTGTAACGTATAACATATAACGTACAACATATAACGTACAACGTATAACGTATAACGTATAACGTACAACGTATAACGTACAACGTATAACGTACAACGTACAACGTGTAACGTATAACGTATAACGTATAACGTACTGCGTATAACGTACAGCGTATAACGTACAGCGTATAACGTATAACGTATAACGTGTAACGTATAACGTATAACATACAGCGTATAACGTACAGCGTATAACGTATAACGTATAACGTATAACGTACAGCGTATAACGTACAGCGTATATCGTACAGCGTATAACGTACAACGTATAACGTATAACATATAACGTATAACGTATAACGTATAACGTATAACGTATAACGTATAACGTATAAAGTATAACGTATAACGTATAACGTATAACGTATAACGTATAACGTATAACGTATAACGTATAACGTATAACGTATAACGTATAACGTATAACGTATAACGTATAACGTATAACGTATAACGTATAACGTATAACGTATAACGTATAACGTATAACGTATAACGTATAACGTATAACGTATAACGTATAACGTATAACGTATAACGTATAACGTATAACGTATAACGTATAACGTATAACGTATAACGTATAACGTATAACGTATAACGTATAACGTATAACGTATAACGTATAACGTATAACGTATAACGTATAACGTATAACGTATAACGTATAACGTATAACGTATAACGTATAACGTATAACGTATAACGTATAACGTATAACGTATAACGTATAACGTATAACGTATAACGTATAACGTATAACGTATAACGTATAACGTATAACGTATAACGTATAACGTATAACGTATAACGTATAACGTATAACGTATAACGTATAACGTATAACGTATAACGTATAACGTATAACGTATAACGTATAACGTATAACGTATAACGTATAACGTATAACGTATAACGTATAACGTATAACGTATAACGTATAACGTATAACGTATAACGTATAACGTATAACGTATAACGTATAACGTATAACGTATAACGTATAACGTATAACGTATAACGTATAACGTATAACGTATAACGTATAACGTATATCGTGTAACGTATAACGTACAGCGTATAACGTACAGCGTATAACGTACAGCGTATAACGTATAACGTATAACGTATAACGTATAACGTATAACGAATAACGTATAACGTATAACGTATAACGTATATCGTATAACGTATAACGTATAAAGTATAACGTATAACGTCTAACGTGTAACGTGTAACGTGTAACGTATAACGTATAACGTATAACGTATAGCGTATAACGTATAACGTATAACGTATAACGTATAACGTATAACGTATAACGTATAACGTATAACGTATAACGTATAACGTATAACGTACAGCGTACAGCGTATAACGTACAGCGTATAACGTATAACGTATAACGTATAACGTATAACATATAACGTATGACGTATAACGTATAACGTATAACGTATAACGTATAACGTACATCGTACAACGTGTAACGTATAACATATAACGTACAACATATAACGTACAACGTATAACGTATAACGTATAACGTACAACGTATAACGTACAACGTATAACGTACAACGTACAACGTGTAACGTATAACGTATAACGTATAACGTACAGCGTATAACGTACAGCGTATAACGTACAGCGTATAACGTATAACGTATAACGTGTAACGTATAACGTATAACATACAGCGTATAACGTACAGCGTATAACGTATAACGTATAACGTATAACGTACAGCGTATAACGTACAGCGTATATCGTACAGCGTATAACGTACAACGTATAACGTATAACATATAACGTATAACGTATAACGTATAACGTATAACGTATAACGTATAACGTATAAAGTATAACGTATAACGTATAACGTATAACGTATAACGTATAACGTATAACGTATAACGTATAACGTATAACGTATAACGTATAACGTATAACGTATAACGTATAACGTATAACGTATAACGTATAACGTATAACGTATAACGTATAACGTATAACGTATAACGTATAACGTATAACGTATAACGTATAACGTATAACGTATAACGTATAACGTATAACGTATAACGTATAACGTATAACGTATAACGTATAACGTATAACGTATAACGTATAACGTATAACGTATAACGTATAACGTATAACGTATAACGTATAACGTATAACGTATAACGTATAACGTATAACGTATAACGTATAACGTATAACGTATAACGTATAACGTATAACGTATAACGTATAACGTATAACGTATAACGTATAACGTATAACGTATAACGTACAACGTACAACGTGTAACGTATAACGTATAACGTATAACGTACAGCGTATAACGTACAGCGTATAACGTACAGCGTATAACGTACAGCGTATAACGTACAACGTATAACGTATAACGTATAACGTATAACGTATAACGTATAACGTATAACGTATAACGTATAACGTATAACGTATAACGTATAACGTATAACGTATAACGTATAACGTATAACGTATAACGTATAACGTATAACGTATAACGTATAACGTATAACGTATAACGTATAACGTATAACGTATAACGTATAACGTATAACGTATAACGTATAACGTATAACGTATAACGTATAACGTATAACGTATAACGTATAACGTATAACGTATAACGTATAACGTATAACGTATAACGTATAACGTATAACGTATAACGTATAACGTATAACGTATAACGTATAACGTATAACGTATAACGTATAACGTATAACGTATAACGTATAACGTATAACGTATAACGTATAACGTATAACGTATAACGTATAACGTATAACGTATAACGTATAACGTATAACGTATAACGTATAACGTATAACGTATAACGTACATCGTACAACGTGTAACGTATAACATATAACGTACAACATATAACGTACAACGTATAACGTATAACGTATAACGTACAACGTATAACGTACAACGTATAACGTACAACGTACAACGTGTAACGTATAACGTATAACGTATAACGTACAGCGTATAACGTACAGCGTATAACGTACAGCGTATAACGTATAACGTATAACGTGTAACGTATAACGTATAACATACAGCGTATAACGTACAGCGTATAACGTATAACGTATAACGTATAACGTACAGCGTATAACGTACAGCGTATATCGTACAGCGTATAACGTACAACGTATAACGTATAACATATAACGTATAACGTATAACGTATAACGTATAACGTATAACGTATAACGTATAACGTATAACGTATAACGTATAACGTATAACGTATAACGTATAACGTATAACGTATAACGTATAACGTATAACGTATAACGTATAACGTATAACGTATAACGTATAACGTATAACGTATAACGTATAACGTATAACGTATAACGTATAACGTATAACGTATAACGTATAACGTATAACGTATAACGTATAACGTATAACGTATAACGTATAACGTATAACGTATAACGTATAACGTATAACGTATAACGTATAACGTATAACGTATAACGTATAACGTATAACGTATAACGTATAACGTATAACGTATAACGTATAACGTATAACGTATAACGTATAACGTATAACGTATAACGTATAACGTATAACGTATAACGTATAACGTATAACGTATAACGTATAACGTATAACGTATAACGTATAACGTATAACGTATAACGTATAACGTATAACGTATAACGTATAACGTATAACGTATAACGTATAACGTATAACGTATAACGTATAACGTATAACGTATAACGTATAACGTATAACGTATAACGTATAACGTATAACGTATAACGTATAACGTATAACGTATAACGTATAACGTATAACGTATAACGTATAACGTATAACGTATAACGTATAACGTATAACGTATAACGTATAACGTATAACGTATAACGTATAACGTATAACGTATAACGTATAACGTATAACGTATAACGTATAACGTATAACGTATAACGTATAACGTATAACGTATAACGTATAACGTATAACGTATAACGTATAACGTATAACGTATAACGTATAACGTATAACGTATAACGTATAACGTATAACGTATAACGTATAACGTATAACGTATAACGTATAACGTATAACGTATAACGTATAACGTATAACGTATAACGTATAACGTATAACGTATAACGTATAACGTATAACGTATAACGTATAACGTATAACGTATAACGTATAACGTATAACGTATAACGTATAACGTATAACGTATAACGTATAACGTATAACGTATAACGTATAACGTATAACGTATAACGTATAACGTATAACGTATAACGTATAACGTATAACGTATAACGTATAACGTATAACGTATAACGTATAACGTATAACGTATAACGTATAACGTATAACGTATAACGTATAACGTATAACGTATAACGTATAACGGATAACGTATAACGTATAACGTATAACGTATAACGTATAACGTATAACGTATAACGTATAACGTATAACGTATAACGTATAACGTATAACGTATAACGTATAACGTACAGCGTATAACGTACAGCGTATAACGTATAACGTATAACATATAACGTATAACGAATATCGTATAACGTATAACGTATAACGTATAACGTATAACGTACAACGTATAACGTATACCGTATACCGTATAACGTATAACGTATAACGTATAACGTATAACGTATAACGTATAACGTATAACGTACAACGTATAACGTATAACGTATAACGTATAACGTATAACGTATAACGTATAACGTATAACGTATAACGTATAACGTATAACGTATAACGTATAACGTATAACGTATAACGTATAACGTATAACGTATAACGTATAACGTACATCGTACAACGTGTAACGTATAACATATAACGTACAACATATAACGTACAACGTATAACGTATAACGTATAACGTATAACGTATAACGTACAGCGTATAACGTATAACATACAACGTATAACGTACAACGTATAACGTATAACGTATAACGTACATCGTACAACGTGTAACGTATAACATATAACGTACAACATATAACGTACAACGTATAGCGTATAACGTATAACGTACAGCGTATAACGTATAACATACAACGTATAACGTACAACGTATAACGTATAACGTACAACGTATAACGTATAACGTATAACGTATAACGTATAACGTATAACGTATAACGTATAACGTATATCGTATAACGTATAACGTATAATGTATAACGTATAACGTATAACGTATAACGTATAACGTACAGCGTATAACGTATAACGTACAACGTATAACGTACAACGTACAACGTGTAACGTATAACGTATAACGTATAACGTATAACGTACAGCGTATAACGTACAGCGTATAACGTACAGCGTATAACGTATAACGTATAACGTGTAACGTATAACGTATAACGTACAGCGTATAACGTACAGCGTATAACGTATAACGTATAACGTATGACGTATAACGTATAACGTACAACGTGTAATGTATACCGTATAACGTACAGCGTATAACGTACAGCGTATAACGTATAACGTATAACGTATAACGTACAACGTATAACGTATAACGTACAGCGTATAACGTATAACATACAACGTATAACGTACAACGTATAACGTACAACGTATAACGTACAACGTATAACGTACAACGTACAACGTGGAACGTATAACGTATAACGTACAGCGTATAACGTATAACGTACAACGTATAATGTACAACGTATAACGTACAACGTACAACGTGTAACGTATAACGTATAACTTATAACGTACAGCGTATAACGTATAACGTATAACGTATAACGTACAGCGTATAACGTATAACGTACAACGTATAATGTACAACGTATAACGTACAACGTACAACGTGTAACGTATAACGTATAGCGTATAACTTATAACGAACAGCGGATAACGTATAACGTATAACGTACAACGTATAACGTACAGCGTATAACGTACAGCGTATAACGTACAGCGTATAACGTACAGCGTATAACGTATAACGTATAACGTATAACGTATAACGTATAACGTATAACGTATAACGTATAACGTATAACGTATAACGTATATCGTATAACGTATAACGTATAATGTATAACGTATAACGTATAACGTATAACGTATAACGTACAGCGTATAACGTATAACGTACAACGTATAACGTATAACGTATAACGTATAACGTATAACGTATAACGTATAACGTATAACGTATAACGTATAACGTATAACGTATAACGTATAACGTATAACGTACATCGTACAACGTGTAACGTATAACATATAACGTACAACATATAACGTACAACGTATAACGTATAACGTATAACGTATAACGTATAACGTACAGCGTATAACGTATAACATACAACGTATAACGTACAACGTATAACGTATAACGTATAACGTACATCGTACAACGTGTAACGTATAACATATAACGTACAACATATAACGTACAACGTATAGCGTATAACGTATAACGTACAGCGTATAACGTATAACATACAACGTATAACGTACAACGTATAACGTATAACGTACAACGTATAACGTATAACGTATAACGTATAACGTATAACGTATAACGTATAACGTATAACGTATATCGTATAACGTATAACGTATAATGTATAACGTATAACGTATAACGTATAACGTATAACGTACAGCGTATAACGTATAACGTACAACGTATAACGTACAACGTACAACGTGTAACGTATAACGTATAACGTATAACGTATAACGTACAGCGTATAACGTACAGCGTATAACGTACAGCGTATAACGTATAACGTACAACGTGTAACGTATAACGTATAACGTACAGCGTATAACGTACAGCGTATAACGTATAACGTATAACGTATGACGTATAACGTATAACGTACAACGTGTAATGTATACCGTATAACGTACAGCGTATAACGTACAGCGTATAACGTATAACGTATAACGTATAACGTACAACGTATAACGTATAACGTACAGCGTATAACGTATAACATACAACGTATAACGTACAACGTATAACGTACAACGTATAACGTACAACGTATAACGTACAACGTACAACGTGGAACGTATAACGTATAACGTACAGCGTATAACGTATAACGTACAACGTATAATGTACAACGTATAACGTACAACGTACAACGTGTAACGTATAACGTATAACTTATAACGTACAGCGTATAACGTATAACGTATAACGTATAACGTACAGCGTATAACGTATAACGTACAACGTATAATGTACAACGTATAACGTACAACGTACAACGTGTAACGTATAACGTATAGCGTATAACTTATAACGAACAGCGGATAACGTATAACGTATAACGTACAACGTATAACGTACAGCGTATAACGTACAGCGTATAACGTACAGCGTATAACGTACAGCGTATAACGTATAACGTATAACGTATAACGTATAACGTATAACGTATAACGTATAACGTATAACGTATAACGTATAACGTATATCGTATAACGTATAACGTATAATGTATAACGTATAACGTATAACGTATAACGTATAACGTACAGCGTATAACGTATAACGTACAACGTATAACGTACAACGTACAACGTGTAACGTATAACGTATAACGTATAACGTATAACGTACAGCGTATAACGTACAGCGTATAACGTACAGCGTATAACGTATAACGTATAACGTGTAACGTATAACGTATAACGTACAGCGTATAACGTACAGCGTATAACGTATAACGTATAACGTATAACGTATAACGTACAACGTGTAACGTATAACGTATAACGTATAACGTATATCGTATATCGTGTAACGTATAACGTACAGCGTATAACGTACAGCGTATAACGTATAACGTACAACGTATAACGTACAACGTACAACGTGTAACGTATAACGTATAACGTATAACGTGTAACGTATAACGTATAACGTACAGCGTATAACGTACAGCGTATAACGTGTAAGGTATAACGTACAGCGTATAACGTACAACGTATAACGTATAACGTATAACGTACAGCGTATAACGTACAGCGTATAACGTATAACGTATAACATATAACGTATAACGAATAACGTATAACGTATAACGTATAACGTATAACGTACAACGTATAACGTATACCGTATACCGTATAACGTATAACGTACAACGTATAGCGTATAACGTCTAACGTATAACGTATAACGTATAACGTACAACGTATAACGTACAACGTATAACATATAACGTATAACGAATATCGTATAACGTATAACGTATAACGTATAACGTATAACGTACAACGTACAACGTGTAACGTATAACGTATAACGTATAACGTATAACGTATAACGTATAACGTATAACGTATAACGTATAACGTATAACGTATAACGTATAACGTATAACGTATAACGTATAACGTATAACGTATAACGTATAACGTATAACGTATAACGTATAACGTATAACGTATAACGTATAACGTATAACGTATAACGTATAACGTATAACGTATAACGTATAACGTATAACGTATAACGTATAACGTATAACGTATAACGTATAACGTATAACGTATAACGTATAACGTATAACGTATAACGTATAACGTATAACGTATAACGTATAACGTATAACGTATAACGTATAACGTATAACGTACATCGTACAACGTGTAACGTATAACATATAACGTACAACATATAACGTACAACGTACAGCGTATAACGTACAGCGTATAACGTATAACGTATAACATATAACGTATAACGAATATCGTATAACGTATAACGTATAACGTATAACGTATAACGTACAACGTATAACGTATACCGTATACCGTATAACGTATAACGTACAACGTATAGCGTATAACGTCTAACGTATAACGTATAACGTATAACGTACAACGTATAACGTACAACGTATAACATATAACGTATAACGAATATCGTATAACGTATAACGTATAACGTATAACGTACAACGTATAACGTACAACGTATAACGTACAACGTACAACGTGTAACGTATAACGTATAACGTATAACGTACAGCGTATAACGTACAGCGTATAACGTACAGCGTATAACGTATAACGTATAACGTGTAACGTATAACGTATAACATACAGCGTATAACGTACAGCGTATAACGTATAACGTATAACGTATAACGTACAGCGTATAACGTACAGCGTATATCGTACAGCGTATAACGTACAACGTATAACGTATAACATATAACGTATAACGTATAACGTATAACGTATAACGTATAACGTATAACGTATAAAGTATAACGTATAACGTATAACGTATAACGTATAACGTATAACGTATAACGTATAACGTATAACGTATAACGTATAACGTATAACGTATAACGTATAACGTATAACGTATAACGTATAACGTATAACGTATAACGTATAACGTATAACGTATAACGTATAACGTATAACGTATAACGTATAACGTATAACGTATAACGTATAACGTATAACGTATAACGTATAACGTATAACGTATAACGTATAACGTATAACGTATAACGTATAACGTATAACGTATAACGTATAACGTATAACGTATAACGTATAACGTATAACGTATAACGTATAACGTATAACGTATAACGTATAACGTATAACGTATAACGTATAACGTATAACGTATAACGTATAACGTATAACGTATAACGTATAACGTATAACGTATAACGTATAACGTATAACGTATAACGTATAACGTATAACGTATAACGTATAACGTATAACGTATAACGTATAACGTATAACGTATAACGTATAACGTATAACGTATAACGTATAACGTATAACGTATAACGTATAACGTATAACGTATAACGTATAACGTATAACGTATAACGTATAACGTATAACGTATAACGTATAACGTATAACGTATAACGTATAACGTATAACGTATAACGTATAACGTATAACGTATAACGTATAACGTATAACGTATAACGTATAACGTATATCGTGTAACGTATAACGTACAGCGTATAACGTACAGCGTATAACGTACAGCGTATAACGTATAACGTATAACGTATAACGTATAACGTATAACGAATAACGTATAACGTATAACGTATAACGTATATCGTATAACGTATAACGTATAATGTATAACGTATAACGTATAACGTATAACGTATAACGTACAGCGTATAACGTATAACGTACAACGTATAACGTATAACGTATAACGTATAACGTACAACGTATAACGTACAACGTACAACGTATAACGTACAACGTATAACGTACAACGTATAACGTACAACGTACAACGTGTAACGTATAACGTATAACGTATAACGTACAGCGTATAACGTATAACGTACAACGTATAATGTACAACGTATAACGTACAACGTACAACGTGTAACGTATAACGTATAACGTATAACTTATAACGTACAGCGGATAACGTATAACGTATAACGTATAACGTACAGCGTATAACGTACAGCGTATATCGTACAGCGTATAACGTACAACGTATAACGTATAACGTATAACGTATAACGTATAACGTATAACGTATAACGTATAACGTATAACGTATAACGTATAACGTATAACGTATAACGTATAACGTATAACGTATAACGTATAACGTATAACGTATAACGTATAACGTATAACGTATAACGTATAACGTATAACGTATAACGTATAACGTATAACGTATAACGTATAACGTATAACGTATAACGTATAACGTATAACGTATAACGTATAACGTATAACGTATAACGTATAACGTATAACGTATAAAGTATAACGTATAACGTCTAACGTGTAACGTGTAACGTGTAACGTATAACGTATAACGTATAACGTATAGCGTATAACGTATAACGTATAACGTATAACGTATAACGTATAACGTATAACGTATAACGTATAACGTATAACGTATAACGTATAACGTACAGCGTACAGCGTATAACGTACAGCGTATAACGTATAACGTATAACATATAACGTATAACGTATAACGTATAACGTATAACGTATAACGTATAACGTATAACGTATAACGTATAACGTATAACGTATAACGTATAACGTATAACGTATAACGTATAACGTACAACGTACAACGTGTAACGTATAACGTATAACGTATAACGTACAGCGTATAACGTACAGCGTATAACGTACAGCGTATAACGTACAACGTATAACGTATAACGTATAACGTATAACGTATAACGTATAACGTATAACGTATAACGTATAACGTATAACGTATAACGTATAACGTATAACGTATAACGTATAACGTATAACGTATAACGTATAACGTATAACGTATAACGTATAACGTATAACGTATAACGTATAACGTATAACGTATAACGTATAACGTATAACGTATAACGTATAACGTATAACGTATAACGTATAACGTATAACGTATAACGTATAACGTATAACGTATAACGTATAACGTATAACGTATAACGTATAACGTATAACGTATAACGTATAACGTATAACGTATAACGTATAACGTATAACGTATAACGTATAACGTATAACGTATAACGTATAACGTATAACGTATAACGTATAACGTATAACGTATAACGTATAACGTATAACGTATAACGTATAACGTATAACGTATAACGTATAACGTATAACGTATAACGTATAACGTATAACGTACATCGTACAACGTGTAACGTATAACATATAACGTACAACATATAACGTACAACGTATAACGTATAACGTATAACGTACAACGTATAACGTACAACGTATAACGTACAACGTACAACGTGTAACGTATAACGTATAACGTATAACGTACAGCGTATAACGTACAGCGTATAACGTACAGCGTATAACGTATAACGTATAACGTGTAACGTATAACGTATAACATACAGCGTATAACGTACAGCGTATAACGTATAACGTATAACGTATAACGTACAGCGTATAACGTACAGCGTATATCGTACAGCGTATAACGTACAGCGTATAACGTACAACGTATAACGTATAACATATAACGTATAACGTATAACGTATAACGTATAAAGTATAACGTATAACGTATAACGTATAACGTATAACGTATAACGTATAACGTATAACGTATAACGTATAACGTATAACGTATAACGTATAACGTATAACGTATAACGTATAACGTATAACGTATAACGTATAACGTATAACGTATAACGTATAACGTATAACGTATAACGTATAACGTATAACGTATAACGTATAACGTATAACGTATAACGTATAACGTATAACGTATAACGTATAACGTATAACGTATAACGTATAACGTATAACGTATAACGTATAACGTATAACGTATAACGTATAACGTATAACGTATAACGTATAACGTATAACGTATAACGTATAACGTATAACGTATAACGTATAACGTATAACGTATAACGTATAACGTATAACGTATAACGTATAACGTATAACGTATAACGTATAACGTATAACGTATAACGTATAACGTATAACGTATAACGTATAACGTATAACGTATAACGTATAACGTATAACGTATAACGTATAACGTATAACGTATAACGTATAACGTATAACGTATAACGTATAACGTATAACGTATAACGTATAACGTATAACGTATAACGTATAACGTATAACGTATAACGTATAACGTATAACGTATAACGTATAACGTATAACGTATAACGTATAACGTATAACGTATAACGTATAACGTATAACGTATAACGTATAACGTATAACGTATAACGTATAACGTATAACGTATAACGTATAACGTATAACGTATAACGTATAACGTATAACGTATAACGTATAACGTATAACGTATAACGTATAACGTATAACGTATAACGTATAACGTATAACGTATAACGTATAACGTATAACGTATAACGTATAACGTATAACGTATAACGTATAACGTATAACGTATAACGTATAACGTATAACGTATAACGTATAACGTATAACGTATAACGTATAACGTATAACGTATAACGTATAACGTATAACGTATAACGTATAACGTATAACGTATAACGTATAACGTATAACGTATAACGTATAACGTATAACGTATAACGTATAACGTATAACGTATAACGTATAACGTATAACGTATAACGTATAACGTATAACGTATAACGTATAACGTATAACGTATAACGTATAACGTATAACGTATAACGTATAACGTATAACGTATAACGTATAACGTATAACGTATAACGTATAACGTATAACGTATAACGTATAACGTATAACGTATAACGTATAACGTATAACGTATAACGTATAACGTATAACGTATAACGTATAACGTATAACGTATAACGTATAACGTATAACGTATAACGTATAACGTATAACGTATAACGTATAACGTATAACGTATAACGGATAACGTATAACGTATAACGTATAACGTATAACGTATAACGTATAACGTATAACGTATAACGTATAACGTATAACGTATAACGTATAACGTATAACGTATAACGTATAACGTATAACGTATAACGTATAACGTATAACGTATAACGTATAACGTATAACGTATAACGTATAACGTATAACGTATAACGTACAACGTACAACGTGTAACGTATAACGTATAACGTATAACGTACAGCGTATAACGTACAGCGTATAACGTACAGCGTATAACGTACAACGTATAACGTATAACGTATAACGTATAACGTATAACGTATAACGTATAACGTATAACGTATAACGTATAACGTATAACGTATAACGTATAACGTATAACGTATAACGTATAACGTATAACGTATAACGTATAACGTACAACGTATAACGTATAACGTATAACGTATAACGTATAACGTATAACGTATAACGTATAACGTATAACGTATAACGTATAACGTATAACGTATAACGTATAACGTATAACGTATAACGTATAACGTATAACGTATAACGTACAGCGTATAACGTACAGCGTATAACGTATAACGTATAACATATAACGTATAACGAATATCGTATAACGTATAACGTATAACGTATAACGTATAACGTACAACGTATAACGTATACCGTATACCGTATAACGTATAACGTATAACGTATAACGTATAACGTATAACGTATAACGTATAACGTACAACGTATAACGTATAACGTATAACGTATAACGTATAACGTATAACGTATAACGTATAACGTATAACGTATAACGTATAACGTATAACGTATAACGTATAACGTATAACGTATAACGTATAACGTATAACGTACATCGTACAACGTGTAACGTATAACATATAACGTACAACATATAACGTACAACGTATAACGTATAACGTATAACGTATAACGTATAACGTACAGCGTATAACGTATAACATACAACGTATAACGTACAACGTATAACGTATAACGTATAACGTACATCGTACAACGTGTAACGTATAACATATAACGTACAACATATAACGTACAACGTATAACGTATAACGTATAACGTACAGCGTATAACGTATAACATACAACGTATAACGTACAACGTATAACGTATAACGTACAACGTATAACGTATAACGTATAACGTATAACGTATAACGTATAACGTATAACGTATAACGTATATCGTATAACGTATAACGTACAACGTATAACATATAACGTATAACGTATAACGTATAACGTACAGCGTATAACGTATAACGTACAACGTATAACGTACAACGTACAACGTGTAACATATAACGTATAACGTATAACGTATAACGTACAGCGTATAACGTACAGCGTATAACGTACAGCGTATAACGTATAACGTATAACGTGTAACGTATAACGTATAACGTACAGCGTATAACGTACAGCGTATAACGTATAACGTATAACGTATGACGTATAACGTATAACGTACAACGTGTAATGTATACCGTATAACGTACAGCGTATAACGTACAGCGTATAACGTATAACGTATAACGTATAACGTACAACGTATAACGTATAACGTACAGCGTATAACGTATAACATACAACGTATAACGTACAACGTATAACGTACAACGTATAACGTACAACGTATAACGTACAACGTACAACGTGGAACGTATAACGTATAACGTACAGCGTATAACGTATAACGTACAACGTATAATGTACAACGTATAACGTACAACGTACAACGTGTAACGTATAACGTATAACTTATAACGTACAGCGTATAACGTATAACGTATAACGTATAACGTACAGCGTATAACGTATAACGTACAACGTATAATGTACAACGTATAACGTACAACGTACAACGTGTAACGTATAACGTATAGCGTATAACTTATAACGAACAGCGGATAACGTATAACGTATAACGTACAACGTATAACGTACAGCGTATAACGTACAGCGTATAACGTACAGCGTATAACGTACAGCGTATAACGTATAACGTATAACGTATAACGTATAACGTATAACGTATAACGTATAACGTATAACGTATAACGTATATCGTATAACGTATAACGTATAATGTATAACGTATAACGTATAACGTATAACGTATAACGTACAGCGTATAACGTATAACGTACAACGTATAACGTACAACGTACAACGTGTAACGTATAACGTATAACGTATAACGTATAACGTACAGCGTATAACGTACAGCGTATAACGTACAGCGTATAACGTATAACGTATAACGTGTAACGTATAACGTATAACGTACAGCGTATAACGTACAGCGTATAACGTATAACGTATAACGTATAACGTATAACGTACAACGTGTAACGTATAACGTATAACGTATAACGTATATCGTATATCGTGTAACGTATAACGTACAGCGTATAACGTACAGCGTATAACGTATAACGTACAACGTATAACGTACAACGTACAACGTGTAACGTATAACGTATAACGTATAACGTGTAACGTATAACGTATAACGTACAGCGTATAACGTACAGCGTATAACGTGTAAGGTATAACGTACAGCGTATAACGTACAACGTATAACGTATAACGTATAACGTACAGCGTATAACGTACAGCGTATAACGTATAACGTATAACATATAACGTATAACGAATATCGTATAACGTATAACGTATAACGTATAACGTATAACGTACAACGTATAACGTATACCGTATACCGTATAACGTACAACGTACAACGTGTAACGTATAACGTATAACGTATAACGTACAGCGTATAACGTACAGCGTATAACTTACAGCGTATAACGTACAACGTATAACGTATAACGTATAACGTATAACGTATAACGTATAACGTATAACGTATAACGTATAACGTATAACGTATAACGTATAACGTATAACGTATAACGTATAACGTATAACGTATAACGTATAACGTATAACGTATAACGTATAACGTATAACGTATAACGTATAACGTATAACGTATAACGTATAACGTATAACGTATAACGTCTAACGTATAACGTATAACGTATAACGTACAACGTATAACGTACAACGTACAACGTGTAACGTATAATGTATAACGTACAACGTATAACGTACAACGTACAACGTGTAACGTATATCGTATAACGTATAACGTGTAACGTATAACGTATAACGTACAGCGTATAACGTACAGCGTATAACGTATAAGGTATAACGTACAGCGTATAACGTACAACGTATAACGTATAACGTATAACGTACAGCGTATAACGTACAGCGTATAACGTATAACGTATAACATATAACGTATAACGAATATCGTATAACGTATAACGTATAACGTATAACGTATAACGTATAACGTACAACGTATAACGTATACCGTATACCGTATAACGTATAACGTATAACGTATAACGTATAACGTATAACGTATAACGTATAACGTATAACGTATAACGTATAACGTATAACGTATAACGTATAACGTATAATGTATAACGTATAACGTATAACGTATAACGTACATCGTACAACGTGTAACGTATAACATATAACGTACAACATATAACGTACAACGTATAACGTATAACGTATAACGTATAACGTATAACGTACAGCGTATAACGTATAACATACAACGTATAACGTACAACGTATAACGTATAACGTATAACGTACATCGTACAACGTGTAACGTATAACATATAACGTACAACATATAACGTACAACGTGTAACGTATAACGTATAACGTACAGCGTATAACGTATAACGTACAACGTATAATGTACAACGTATAACGTACAACGTACAACGTGTAACGTATAACGTACAACGTATAACGTACAACGTATAACGTACAACGTATAACGTACAACGTACAACGTGTAACGTATAACGTATAACGTACAGCGTATAACGTATAACGTACAACGTATAATGTACAACGTATAACGTACAACGTACAACGTGTAACGTATAACGTATAACTTATAACGTACAGCGTATAACGTATAACGTATAACGTATAACGTACAGCGTATAACGTATAACGTACAACGTATAATGTACAACGTATAACGTATAACGTATAACATATAACGTATAACAAATATCGTATAACGTATAACGTATAACGTATAACGTACAACGTATAACGTATACCGTATACCGTATAACGTACAACGTATAACGTATAACGTATAACGTATAACGTATAACGTATAACGTATAACGTATAACGTATAACGTACAACGTACAACGTGTAACGTATAACGTATAACGTACAGCGTATAACGTATAACGTACAACGTATAATGTACAACGTATAACGTACAACGTATAACGTATAACGTATAACGTACATCGTACAACGTGTAACGTATAACATATAACGTACAACATATAACGTACAACGTGTAACGTATAACGTATAACGTACAGCGTATAACGTATAACGTACAACGTATAATGTACAACGTATAACGTATAATGTATAACGTATAACGTATAACGTATAACGTATAACGTACAGCGTATAACGTATAACTTATAACGTACAGCGTATAACGTATAACGTATAACGTATAACGTACAGCGTATAACGTATAACGTACAACGTATAATGTACAACGTATAACGTACAACGTACAACGTGTAACGTATAACGTATAACGTACAGCGTATAACGTATAACGTACAACGTATAATGTACAACGTATAACGTACAACGTACAACGTGTAACGTATAACGTACAACGTATAACGTACAACGTATAACGTACAACGTATAACGTACAACGTACAACGTGTAACGTATAACGTATAACGTACAGCGTATAACGTATAACGTACAACGTATAATGTACAACGTATAACGTACAACGTACAACGTGTAACGTATAACGTATAACTTATAACGTACAGCGTATAACGTATAACGTATAACGTATAACGTACAGCGTATAACGTATAACGTACAACGTATAATGTACAACGTATAACGTATAACGTATAACATATAACGTATAACAAATATCGTATAACGTATAACGTATAACGTATAACGTACAACGTATAACGTATACCGTATACCGTATAACGTACAACGTATAACGTATAACGTATAACGTATAACGTATAACGTATAACGTATAACGTATAACGTATAACGTATAACGTATAACGTATAACGTATAACGTATAACGTATAACGTATAACGTACAGCGTATAACGTATAACGTATAACGTATAACGTATAACGTATAACGTATATCGTGTAACGTATAACGTACAGCGTATAACGTACAGCGTATAACGTACAGCGTATAACGTATAACGTATAACGTATAACGTATAACGTATAACGTATAACGTATAACGTATAACGTATATCGTATAACGTATAACGTATAATGTATAACGTATAACGTATAACGTATAACGTATAACGTACAGCGTATAACGTATAACTTATAACGTACAGCGTATAACGTATAACGTATAACGTATAACGTACAGCGTATAACGTATAACGTACAACGTATAATGTACAACGTATAACGTACAACGTACAACGTGTAACGTATGACGTATAACGTATAACTTATAACGTACAGCGGATAACGTTTAACGTATAACGTATAACGTACAACGTATAACGTACAGCGTATAACGTACAGCGTATAACGTACAGCGTATAACGTACAGCGTATAACGTATAACGTATAACGTATAACGTATAACGTATAACGTATAACGTATAACGTATAACGTATAACGTATAACGTATAACGTATAACGTATAACGTATAACGTATAACGTATAACGTATAACGTATAACGTATAACGTATAACGTATATCGTATAACGTATAACGTATAATGTATAACGTATAACGTATAACGTATAACGTATAACGTACAGCGTATAACGTATAACGTACAACGTATAACGTACAACGTACAACGTGTAACGTATAACGTATAACGTATAACGTATAACGTATAACGTATAACGTATAACGTATAACGTATAACGTATAACGTATAACGTATAACGTATAACGTATAACGTATAACGTATAACGTATATCGTATAACGTATAACGTATAATGTATAACGTATAACGTATAACGTATAACGTATAACGTACAGCGTATAACGTATAACGTACAACGTATAATGTACAACGTATAACGTACAACGTACAACGTGTAACGTATAACGTATAACGTACAGCGTATAACGTATAACGTACAACGTATAATGTACAACGTATAACGTACAACGTACAACGTGTAACGTATAACGTACAACGTATAACGTACAACGTATAACGTACAACGTATAACGTACAACGTACAACGTGTAACGTATAACGTATAACGTACAGCGTATAACGTATAACGTACAACGTATAATGTACAACGTATAACGTACAACGTACAACGTGTAACGTATAACGTATAACTTATAACGTACAGCGTATAACGTATAACGTACAACGTATAATGTACAACGTATAACGTATAATGTATAACGTATAACGTATAACGTATAACGTATAACGTACAGCGTATAACGTATAACTTATAACGTACAGCGTATAACGTATAACGTATAACGTATAACGTACAGCGTATAACGTATAACGTACAACGTATAATGTACAACGTATAACGTACAACGTACAACGTGTAACGTATAACGTATAACGTACAGCGTATAACGTATAACGTACAACGTATAATGTACAACGTATAACGTACAACGTACAACGTGTAACGTATAACGTACAACGTATAACGTACAACGTATAACGTACAACGTATAACGTACAACGTACAACGTGTAACGTATAACGTATAACGTACAGCGTATAACGTATAACGTACAACGTATAATGTACAACGTATAACGTACAACGTACAACGTGTAACGTATAACGTATAACTTATAACGTACAGCGTATAACGTATAACGTATAACGTATAACGTATAACGTATAACGTATAACGTATAACGTATAACGTATAACGTATAACGTATAACGTATAACGTATAACGTATAACGTATAACGTACAGCGTATAACGTATAACGTATAACGTATAACGTATAACGTATAACGTATATCGTGTAACGTATAACGTACAGCGTATAACGTACAGCGTATAACGTACAGCGTATAACGTATAACGTATAACGTATAACGTATAACGTATAACGTATAACGTATAACGTATAACGTATATCGTATAACGTATAACGTATAATGTATAACGTATAACGTATAACGTATAACGTATAACGTACAGCGTATAACGTATAACTTATAACGTACAGCGTATAACGTATAACGTATAACGTATAACGTACAGCGTATAACGTATAACGTACAACGTATAATGTACAACGTATAACGTACAACGTACAACGTGTAACGTATGACGTATAACGTATAACTTATAACGTACAGCGGATAACGTTTAACGTATAACGTATAACGTACAACGTATAACGTACAGCGTATAACGTACAGCGTATAACGTACAGCGTATAACGTACAGCGTATAACGTATAACGTATAACGTATAACGTATAACGTATAACGTATAACGTATAACGTATAACGTATAACGTATAACGTATAACGTATAACGTATAACGTATAACGTATAACGTATAACGTATAACGTATAACGTATAACGTATAACGTATATCGTATAACGTATAACGTATAATGTATAACGTATAACGTATAACGTATAACGTATAACGTACAGCGTATAACGTATAACGTACAACGTATAACGTACAACGTACAACGTGTAACGTATAACGTATAACGTATAACGTATAACGTATAACGTACAGCGTATAACGTACAGCGTATAACGTACAGCGTATAACGTACAGCGTATAACGTATAACGTATAACGTGTAACGTATAACGTATAACGTACAGCGTATAACGTACAGCGTATAACGTATAACGTATAACGTATAACGTATAACGTATAACGTACAACGTGTAACGTATAACGTATAACGTATAACTTATAACGTATAACGTATAACGTATAACGTATAACGTATAACGTATAACGTATAACGTACAACGTATAACGTACAACGTACAACGTGTAACGTATAACGTATAACGTACAGCGTATAACGTATAACGTACAACGTATAATGTACAACGTATAACGTACCACGTACAACGGGTAACGTATAACGTATAACGTATAACGTATAACGTATAACGTATATCGTATATCGTGTAACGTATAACGTACTGCGTATAACGTACAGCGTATAACGTATAACGTACAACGTATAACGTACAACGTACAACGTGTAACGTATAACGTATAACGTATAACGTGTAACGTATAACGTATAACGTACAGCGTATAACGTACAGCGTATAACGTATAAGGTATAACGTACAGCGTATAACGTACAACGTATAACGTATAACGTATAACGTATAACGTACATCGTACAACGTGTAACGTATAACATATAACGTACAACATATAACGTACAACGTATAACGTATAACGTATAACGTATAACGTATAACGTATAACGTACAGCGTATAACGTATAACATACAACGTATAACGTACAACGTATAACGTATAACGTATAACGTACATCGTACAACGTGTAACGTATAACATATAACGTACAACATATAACGTACAACGTATAACGTATAACGTATAACGTACAGCGTATAACGTATAACATACAACGTATAACGTACAACGTATAACGTATAACGTACAACGTATAACGTATAACGTATAACGTATAACGTATAACGTATAACGTATAACGTATATCGTATAACGTATAACGTATAATGTATAACGTATAACGTATAACTTATAACATACAACGTATAACGTACAACGTATAACGTATAACGTACAACGTATAATGTACAACGTATAACGTACAACGTACAACGTGTAACGTATAACGTACAACGTGTAACGTATAACGTATAACGTACAGCGTATAACGTATAACGTACAACGTATAATGTACAACGTATAACGTACAACGTACAACGTGTAACGTATAACGTACAACGTATAACGTACAACGTATAACGTACAACGTATAACGTACAACGTACAACGTGTAACGTATAACGTATAACGTACAGCGTATAACGTATAACGTACAACGTATAATGTACAACGTATAACGTACAACGTACAACGTGTAACGTTTAACGTATAACTTATAACGTACAGCGTATAACGTATAACGTATAACGTATAACGTACAGCGTATAACGTATAACGTACAACGTATATTGTACAACGTATAACGTACAACGTACAACGTGTAACGTATAACGTATAACGTATAACTTATTACGTACAGCGGATAACGTATAACGTATAACGTACAACGTATAACGTACAGCGTATAACGTACAGCGTATAACGTACAGCGTATAACGTACAGCGTATAACGTATAACGTATAACGTATAACGTATAACGTATAACGTATAACGTTTAACGTATAACGTATAACGTATAACGTATAACGTATATCGTATAACGTATAACGTATAATGTATAACGTATAACGTATAACGTATAACGTATAACGTACAGCGTATAACGTATAACGTACAACGTATAACGTACAACGTACAACGTGTAACGTATAACGTATAACGTATAACGTACAACGTATAACGTACAACGTACAACGTGTAACGTATAACGTATAACGTATAACGTATAACGTACAGCGTATAACGTACAGCGTATAACGTACAGCGTATAACGTATAACGTATAACGTGTAACGTATAACGTATAACGTACAGCGTATAACGTACAGCGTATAACGTATAACGTATAACGTATAACGTATAACGTATAACGTACAACGTGTAATGTATACCGTATAACGTACAGCGTATAACGTACAGCGTATAACGTATAACGTATAACGTATAACGTATAACGTATAACGTATAACGTATAACGTATAACGTATAACGTATAACGTATTACGTATAACGTATAACGTATATCGTATAACGTATAACGTATAATGTATAACGTATAACGTATAACGTATAACGTATAACGTACAGCGTATAACGTATAACGTACAACGTATAACGTACAACGTACAACGTGTAACGTATAACGTATAACGTATAACGTATAACGTACAGCGTATAACGTACAGCGTATAACGTACAGCGTATAACGTATAACGTATAACGTGTAACGTATAACGTATAACGTACAGCGTATAACGTACAGCGTATAACGTATAACGTATAACGTATAACGTATAACGTACAACGTGTAACGTATAACGTATAACGTATAACGTATATCGTATATCGTGTAACGTATAACGTACAGCGTATAACGTACAGCGTATAACGTATAACGTACAACGTATAACGTACAACGTACAACGTGTACCGTATATCGTATAACGTATAACGTGTAACGTATAACGTATAACGTACAGCGTATAACGTACAGCGTATAACGTATAAGGTATAACGTACAGCGTATAACGTACAACGTATAACGTATAACGTATAACGTACAGCGTATAACGTACAGCGTATAACGTATAACGTATAACATATAACGTATAACGAATATCGTATAACGTATAACGTATAACGTATAACGTATAACGTACAACGTATAACGTATACCGTATACCGTATAACGTATAACGTACAAAGTATAACGTATAACGTCTAACGTATAACGTATAACGTATAACGTACAACGTATAACGTACAACGTATAACATATAACGTATAACGAATATCGTATAACGTATAACGTATAACGTATAACGTATAACGTACAACGTACAACGTGTAACGTATAACGTATAACGTATAACGTACAGCGTATAACGTACATCGTATAACGTACAGCGTATAACGTACAACGTATAACGTATAACGTATAACGTATAACGTATAACGTATAACGTATAACGTATAACGTATAACGTATAACGTATAACGTATAACGTATAACGTATAACGTATAACGTATAACGTATAACGTATAACGTATAACGTATAACGTATAACGTATAACGTATAACGTATAACGTATAACGTACAACGTATAACGTACAACGTACAACGTGTAACGTATAATGTATAACGTACAACGTATAACGTACAACGTACAACGTGTAACGTATAACGTATAACGTATAACGTGTAACGTATAACGTATAACGTACAGCGTATAACGTACAGCGTATAACGTATAAGGTATAACGTACAGCGTATAACGTACAACGTATAACGTACAGCGTATAACGTACAGCGTATAACGTACAACGTATAACGTATAACGTATAACGTATAACGTATAACGTATAACGTATAACGTATAACGTATAACGTATAACGTATAACGTATAACGTATAACGTATAACGTATAACGTATAACGTATAACGTATAACGTATAACGTATAACGTATAACGTATAACGTATAACGTATAACGTATAACGTATAACGTACAACGTATAACGTACAACGTATAACGTATACCGTATACCGTATAACGTATAACGTATAACGTATAACGTATAACGTATAACGTATAACGTATGACGTATAACGTATAACGTATAACGTATAACGTATAACGTACAACGTATAACGTACAACGTACAACGTGTAACGTATAATGTATAACGTACAACGTATAACGTACAACGTACAACGTGTAACGTATAACGTATAACGTATAACGTGTAACGTATAACGTATAACGTACAGCGTATAACGTACAGCGTATAACGTATAAGGTATAACGTACAGCGTATAACGTACAACGTATAACGTATAACGTATAACGTACAGCGTATAACATACAGCGTATAACGTATAACGTATAACATATAACGTATAACGAATATCGTATAACGTATAACGTATAACGTATAACGTATAACGTATAACGTACAACGTATAACGTATACCGTATACCGTATAACGTATAACGTATAACGTATAACGTATAACGTATAACGTATAACGTATAACGTATAACGTATAACGTATAACGTATAACGTATAACGTATAACGTATAACGTATAACGTATAACGTATAACGTATAACGTATAACGTATAACGTATAACGTATAACGTATAACGTATAACGTATAACGTATAACGTATAACGTATAACGTATAACGTACATCGTACAACGTGTAACGTATAACATATAACGTACAACATATAACGTACAACGTATAACGTATAACGTATAACGTATAACGTATAACGTACAGCGTATAACGTATAACATACAACGTATAACGTACAACGTATAACGTATAACGTATAACGTACATCGTACAACGTGTAACGTATAACATATAACGTACAACATATAACGTACAACGTGTAACGTATAACGTATAACGTACAGCGTATAACGTATAACGTACAACGTATAATGTACAACGTATAACGTACAACGTACAACGTGTAACGTATAACGTACAACGTATAACGTACAACGTATAACGTACAACGTATAACGTACAACGTACAACGTGTAACGTATAACGTATAACGTACAGCGTATAACGTATAACGTACAACGTATAATGTACAACGTATAACGTACAACGTACAACGTGTAACGTATAACGTATAACTTATAACGTACAGCGTATAACGTATAACGTATAACGTATAACGTACAGCGTATAACGTATAACGTACAACGTATAATGTACAACGTATAACGTATAACGTATAACATATAACGTATAACGAATATCGTATAACGTATAACGTATAACGTATAACGTACAACGTATAACGTATACCGTATACCGTATAACGTACAACGTATAACGTATAACGTATAACGTATAACGTATAACGTATAACGTATAACGTATAACGTATAACGTATAACGTATAACGTATAACGTATAACGTATAACGTATAACGTATAACGTATAACGTACAGCGTATAACGTATAACGTATAACGTATAACGTATAACGTATAACGTATATCGTGTAACGTATAACGTACAGCGTATAACGTACAGCGTATAACGTACAGCGTATAACGTACAGCGTATAACGTATAACGTATAACGTATAACGTATAACGTATAACGTATAACGTATATCGTATAACGTATAACGTATAATGTATAACATATAACGTATAACGTATAACGTATAACGTACAGCGTATAACGTATAACTTATAACGTACAGCGTATAACGTATAACGTATAACGTATAACGTACAGCGTATAACGTATAACGTACAACGTATAATGTACAACGTATAACGTACAACGTACAACGTGTAACGTATAACGTATAACGTATAACTTATAACGTACAGCGGATAACGTATAACGTATAACGTATAACGTACAACGTATAACGTACAGCGTATAACGTACAGCGTATAACGTACAGCGTATAACGTACAGCGTATAACGTATACCGTATAACGTATAACGTATAACGTATAACGTATAACGTATAACGTATAACGTATAACGTATAACGTATAACGTATAACGTATAACGTATAACGTATAACGTATAACGTATAACGTATAACGTATAACGTATAACGTATATCGTATAACGTATAACGTATAATGTATAACGTATAACGTATAACGTATAACGTATAACGTACAGCGTATAACGTATAACGTACAACGTATAACGTACAACGTACAACGTGTAACGTATAACGTATAACGTATAACGTATAACGTATAACGTACAGCGTATAACGTACAGCGTATAACGTACAGCGTATAACGTACAGCGTATAACGTATAACGTATAACGTGTAACGTATAACGTATAACGTACAGCGTATAACGTACAGCGTATAACGTATAACGTATAACGTATAACGTATAACGTATAACGTACAACGTGTAACGTATAACGTATAACGTATAACTTATAACGTATAACGTATAACGTATAACGTATAACGTATAACGTATAACGTATAACGTACAACGTATAACGTACAACGTACAACGTGTAACGTATAACGTATAACGTACAGCGTATAACGTATAACGTACAACGTATAATGTACAACGTATAACGTACCACGTACAACGGGTAACGTATAACGTATAACGTATAACGTATAACGTATAACGTATATCGTATATCGTGTAACGTCTAACGTACAGCGTATAACGTACAGCGTATAACGTATAACGTACAACGTATAACGTACAACGTACAACGTGTAACGTATAACGTATAACGTATAACGTGTAACGTATAACGTATAACGTACAGCGTATAACGTACAGCGTATAACGTATAAGGTATAACGTACAGCGTATAACGTACAACGTATAACGTATAACGTATAACGTACAACGTATAACGTATACCGTATACCGTATAACGTATAACGTATAACGTATAACGTATAACGTATAACGTATAACGTATAACGTATAACGTATAACGTACAGCGTATAACGTATAACATACAACGTATAACGTACAACGTATAACGTATAACGTATAACGTACATCGTACAACGTGTAACGTATAACATATAACGTACAACATATAACGTACAACGTATAACGTATAACGTATAACGTACAGCGTATAACGTATAACATACAACGTATAACGTACAACGTATAACGTATAACGTACAACGTATAACGTATAACGTATAACGTATAACGTATAACGTATAACGTATAACGTATATCGTATAACGTATAACGTATAATGTATAACGTATAACGTATAACTTATAACATACAACGTATAACGTACAACGTATAACGTATAACGTACAACGTATAATGTACAACGTATAACGTACAACGTACAACGTGTAACGTATAACGTACAACGTGTAACGTATAACGTATAACGTACAGCGTATAACGTATAACGTACAACGTATAATGTACAACGTATAACGTACAACGTACAACGTGTAACGTATAACGTACAACGTATAACGTACAACGTATAACGTACAACGTATAACGTACAACGTACAACGTGTAACGTATAACGTATAACGTACAGCGTATAACGTATAACGTACAACGTATAATGTACAACGTATAACGAACAACGTACAACGTGTAACGTATAACGTATAACTTATAACGTACAGCGTATAACGTATAACGTATAACGTATAACGTACAGCGTATAACGTATAACGTACAACGTATATTGTACAACGTATAACGTACAACGTACAACGTGTAACGTATAACGTATAACGTATAACTTATAACGTACAGCGGATAACGTATAACGTATAACGTACAACGTATAACGTACAGCGTATAACGTACAGCGTATAACGTACAGCGTATAACGTACAGCGTATAACGTATAACGTATAACGTATAACGTATAACGTTTAACGTATAACGTATAACGTATAACGTATAACGTATAACGTATAACGTACAACGTACAACGTGTAACGTATAACGTATAACGTATAACGTACAGCGTATAACGTACAGCGTATAACGTACAGCGTATAACGTATAACGTATAACGTGTAACGTATAACGTATAACGTACAGCGTATAACGTACAGCGTATAACGTATAACGTATAACGTATAACGTATAACGTATAACGTACAACGTGTAACGTATAACGTATAACGTATAACGTATATCGTATATCGTGTAACGTATAACGTACAGCGTATAACGTACAGCGTATAACGTATAACGTACAACGTATAACGTACAACGTACAACGTGTAACGTATAACGTATAACGTATAACGTGTAACGTATAACGTATAACGTACAGCGTATAACGTACAGCGTATAACGTATAAGGTATAACGTACAGCGTATAACGTACAACGTATAACGTATAACGTATAACGTACAGCGTATAACGTACAGCGTATAACGTATAACGTATAACATATAACGTATAACGAATATCGTATAACGTATAACGTATAACGTATAACGTATAACGTACAACGTATAACGTATACCGTATACCGTATAACGTATAACGTATAACGTATAACGTATAACGTATAACGTATAACGTATAACGTATAACGTATAACGTATAACGTATAACGTATAACGTATAACGTATAACGTATAACGTATAACGTATAACGTATAACGTATAACGTACATCGTACAACGTGTAACGTATAACATATAACGTACAACATATAACGTACAACGTATAACGTATAACGTATAACGTATAACGTATAACGTATAACGTACAGCGTATAACGTATAACATACAACGTATAACGTACAACGTATAACGTATAACGTATAACGTATAACGTACATCGTACAACGTGTAACGTATAACATATAACGTACAACATATAACGTACAACGTATAACGTATAACGTATAACGTACAGCGTATAACGTATAACATACAACGTATAACGTACAACGTATAACGTATAACGTACAACGTATAACGTATAACGTATAACGTATAACGTATAACGTATAACGTATAACGTATATCGTATAACGTATAACGTATAATGTATAACGTATAACGTACAACGTATAACGTATAACGTACAGCGTATAACGTATAACGTACAACGTATAACGTACAACGTACAACGTGTAACGTATAACGTATAACGTATAACGTATAACGTACAGCGTATAACGTACAGCGTATAACGTACAGCGTATAACGTATAACGTATAACGTACAACGTATAACGTATACCGTATACCGTATAACGTATAACGTATAACGTATAACGTATAACGTATAACGTATAACGTATAACGTATAACGTATAACGTATAACGTATAACGTATAACATATAACGTACAGCGTATAACGTACAACATACAACGTATAACGTACAACGTATAACGTATAACGTATAACGTACATCGTACAACGTGTAACGTATAACATATAACGTACAACATATAACGTACAACGTATAACGTATAACGTATAACGTACAGCGTATAACGTATAACATACAACGTATAACGTACAACGTATAACGTATAACGTACAACGTATAACGTATAACGTATAACGTATAACGTATAACGTATAACGTATAACGTATAACGTATATCGTATAACGTATAACGTATAATGTATAACGTATAACGTATAACGTATAACGTATAACGTACAGCGTATAACGTATAACGTACAACGTATAACGTACAACGTACAACGTGTAACGTATAACGTATAACGTATAACGTACAGCGTATAACGTACAGCGTATAACGTACAGCGTATAACGTATAACGTATAACGTGTAACGTATAACGTATAACGTACAGCGTATAACGTACAGCGTATAACGTATAACGTATAACGTATAACGTATAACGTATAACGTATAACGTATAACGTATAACGTATAACGTATAACGTATAACGTATAACGTATAACGTATAACGTATAACGTATAACGTATAACGTATAACGTATAACGTATAACGTATAACGTATAACGTATAACGTACAACGTATAACGTACAACGTACAACGTGTAACGTATAACGTACAGCGTATAACGTATAACGTACAATGTATAATGTACAACGTATAACGTACCACGTACAACGGGTAATGTATAACGTATAACGTATAACGTATAACGTATAACGTATATCGTATATCGTGTAACGTATAACGTACAGCGTATAACGTACAGCGTATAACGTATTACGTACAGCGTATAACGTACAACGTACAACGTGTAACGTATAACGTATAACGTATAACGTGTAACGTATAACGTATAACGTACAGCGTATAACGTACAGCGTATAACGTATAAGGTATAACGTACAGCGTATAACGTACAACGTATAACGTATAACGTATAACGTACAGCGTATAACGTACAGCGTATAACGTATAACGTATAACATATAACGTATAACGAATATCGTATAACGTATAACGTATAACGTATAACGTATAACGTACAACGTATAACGTATACCGTATACCGTATAACGTATAACGTATAACGTATAACGTATAACGTATAACGTATAACGTATAACGTATAACGTATAACGTATAACGTATAACGTATAACGTATAACGTATAACGTATAACGTATAACGTATAACGTATAACGTATAACGTATAACGTATAACGTATAACGTATAACGTATAACGTATAACGTATAACGTATAACGTACATCGTACAACGTGTAACGTATAACATATAACGTACAACATATAACGTACAACGTATAACGTATAACGTATAACGTACAACGTATAACGTACAACGTATAACGTACAACGTACAACGTGTAACGTATAACGTATAACGTATAACGTATAACGTACAGCGTATAACGTACAGCGTATAACGTACAGCGTATAAAGTATAACGTATAACGTGTAACGTATAACGTATAACGTACAGCGTATAACGTACAGCGTATAACGTATAACGTACAGCGTATAACGTACAGCGTATATCGTACAGCGTATAACGTACAACGTATAACGTACAACGTATAACGTATAACGTATAACGTATAACGTATAACGTATAACGTATAACGTATAACGTATAACGTATAACGTATAACGTATAACGTATAACGTATAACGTATAACGTATAACGTATAACGTATAACGTATAACGTATAACGAATATCGTATAACGTATAACGTATAACGTATAACGTATAACGTACAACGTATAACGTATAACGTATAACGTATAACGTACAACGTGTAACGTATAACGTATAACGTATAACGTATATCGTATATCGTGTAACGTATAACGTACAGCGTATAACGTACAGCGTATAACGTATAACGTACAACGTATAACGTACAACGTACAACGTGTAACGTATAACGTATAACGTATAACGTGTAACGTATAACGTTTAACGTACAGCGTATAACGTACAGCGTATAACGTATAAGGTATAACGTACAGCGTATAACGTACAACGTATAACGTATAACGTATAACGTACAGCGTATATCGTACAGCGTATAACGTACAACGTATAACGTACAACGTATAACGTATAACGTATAACGTATAACGTATAACGTATAACGTATAACGTATAACGTATAACGTATAACGTATAACGTATAACGTATAACGTATAACGTATAACGTATAACGTATAACGTATAACGTATAACGAATATCGTATAACGTATAACGTATAACGTATAACGTATAACGTACAACGTATAACGTATACCGTATACCGTATAACGTATAACGTATAACGTATAACGTATAACGTATAACGTATAACGTATAACGTATAACGTATAACGTATAACGTATAACGTATAACGTATAACGTATAACGTACAGCGTATAACGTACAGCGTATAACGTATAACGTATAACGTGTAACGTATAACGTATAACGTATAACGTACAGCGTATAACGTACAGCGTATAACGTATAACGTATAACGTATAACGTATAACGTATAACGTATAACGTACAACGTGTAACGTATAACGTATAACGTATAACGTATATCGTATATCGTGTAACGTATAACGTACAGCGTATAACGTACAGCGTATAACGTATAACGTACAACGTATAACGTACAACGTACAACGTGTAACGTATAACGTATAACGTATAACGTGTAACGTATAACGTTTAACGTACAGCGTATAACGTACAGCGTATAACGTATAAGGTATAACGTACAGCGTATAACGTACAACGTATAACGTATAACGTATAACGTACAGCGTATAACGTACAGCGTATAACGTATAACGTATAACATATAACGTATAACGAATATCGTATAACGTATAACGTATAACGTATAACGTATAACGTACAACGTATAACGTATACCGTATACCGTATAACGTATAACGTATAACGTATAACGTATAACGTATAACGTATAACGTATAACGTATAACGTATAACGTATAACGTATAACGTATAACGTATAACGTATAACGTATAACGTATAACGTATAACGTACATCGTACAACGTGTAACGTATAACATATAACGTACAACATATAACGTACAACATATAACGTATAACGTATAACGTATAACGTATAACGTACAGCGTATAACGTATAACATACAACGTATAACGTACAACGTATAACGTATAACGTATAACGTACATCGTACAACGTGTAACGTATAACATATAACGTACAACATATAACGTACAACGTATAACGTATAACGTATAACGTACAGCGTATAACGTATAACATACAACGTATAACGTACAACGTATAACGTATAACGTACAACGTATAACGTATAACGTATAACGTATAACGTATAACGTATAACGTATAACGTATAACGTATATCGTATAACGTATAACGTATAATGTATAACGTATAACGTATAACGTATAACGTATAACGTATAACGTACAGCGTATAACGTATAACGTACAACGTATAACGTACATCGTACAACGTGTAACGTATAACGTATAACGTATAACGTATAACGTACAGCGTATAACGTACAGCGTATAACGTACAGCGTATAACGTATAACGTATAACGTGTAACGTATAACGTATAACGTACAGCGTATAACGTACAGCGTATAACGTATAACGTATAACATATAACGTATAACGAATATCGTATAACGTATAACGTATAACGTATAACGTATAACGTACAACGTATAACGTATACCGTATACCGTATAACGTATAACGTATAACGTATAACGTATAACGTATAACGTATAACGTATAACGTATAACGTATAACGTATAACGTATAACGTATAACGTATAACGTATAACGTATAACGTATAACGTATAACGTATAACGTATAACGTATAACGTATAACGTATAACGTACATCGTACAACGTGTAACGTATAACATATAACGTACAACATATAACGTACAACGTATAACGTATAACGTATAACATATAACGTACAGCGTATAACGTATAACATACAACGTATAACGTATAACGTACAGCGTATAACGTACAGCGTATAACGTATAACGTATAACATATAACGTATAACGAATATCGTATAACGTATAACGTATAACGTATAACGTATAACGTACAACGTATAACGTATACCGTATACCGTATAACGTATAACGTATAACGTATAACGTATAACGTATAACGTATAACGTATAACGTATAACGTATAACGTATAACGTATAACGTATAACGTATAACGTATAACGTATAACGTATAACGTATAACGTATAACGTATAACGTACATCGTACAACGTGTAACGTATAACATATAACGTACAACGTATAACGTATAACGTATAACGTATAACGTATAACGTATAACGTATAACGTATAACGTATAACGTATAACGTATAACGTATAACGTATATCGTATAACGTATAACGTATAATGTATAACGTATAACGTATAACGTATAACGTATAACGTATAACGTACAGCGTATAACGTATAACGTACAACGTATAACATACAACGTACAACGTGTAACGTATAACGTATAACGTATAACGTATAACGTACAGCGTATAACGTACAGCGTATAACGTATAACGTATAACGTGTAACGTATAACGTATAACGTACAGCGTATAACGTACAGCGTATAACGTATAACGTATAACGTATAACGTATAACGTATAACGTATAACGTATAACGTATAACGTATAACGTATAACGTATAACGTATAACGTATAACGTATAACGTATAACGTATAACGTATAACGTATAACGTATAACGTATAACGTATAACGTATAACGTATAACGTATAACGTACAACGTATAACGTACAACGTACAACGTGTAACGTATAACGTACAGCGTATAACGTATAACGTACAATGTATAATGTACAACGTATAACGTACCACGTACAACGGGTAACGTATAACGTATAACGTATAACGTATAACGTATAACGTATATCGTATATCGTGTAACGTATAACGTACAGCGTATAACGTACAGCGTATAACGTATTACGTACAGCGTATAACGTACAACGTACAACGTGTAACGTATAACGTATAACGTATAACGTGTAACGTATAACGTATAACGTACAGCGTATAACGTACAGCGTATAACGTATAAGGTATAACGTACAGCGTATAACGTACAACGTATAACGTATAACGTATAACGTACAGCGTATAACGTACAGCGTATAACGTACAGCGTATAACGTATAACGTATAACGTGTAACGTATAACGTATAACGTACAGCGTATAACGTACAGCGTATAACGTATAACGTATAACGTATAACGTATAACGTATAACGTATAACGTATAACGTATAACGTATAACGTATAACGTATAACGTATAACGTATAACGTATAACGTATAACGTATAACGTATAACGTATAACGTATAACGTATAACGTATAACGTACAGCGTATAACGTACAGCGTATAACGTATAACGTATAACGTGTAACGTATAACGTATAACGTACAGCGTATAACGTACAGCGTATAACGTATAACGTATAACGTATAACGTATAACGTACAACGTGTAACGTATAACGTATAACGTATAACGTATATCGTATATCGTGTAACGTATAACGTACAGCGTATAACGTACAGCGTATAACGTATAACGTACAACGTATAACGTACAACGTACAACGTGTAACGTATAACGTATAACGTATAACGTGTAACGTATAACGTATAACGTACAGCGTATAACGTACAGCGTATAACGTATAAGGTATAACGTACAGCGTATAACGTACAACGTATAACGTATAACGTACAGCGTATAACGTACAGCGTATAACGTATAACGTATAACATATAACGTATAACGAATATCGTATAACGTATAACGTATAACGTATAACGTATAACGTACAACGTATAACGTATACCGTATACCGTATAACGTATAACGTATAACGTATAACGTATAACGTATAACGTATAACGTATAACGTATAACGTATAACGTATAACGTATAACGTATAACGTATAACGTATAACGTATAACGTATAACGTATAACGTATAACGTACATCGTACAACGTGTAACGTATAACATATAACGTACAACATATAACGTACAACGTATAACGTATAACGTATAACGTATAACGTATAACGTACAGCGTATAACGTATAACATACAACGTATAACGTACAACGTATAACGTATAACGTATAACGTACATCGTACAACGTGTAACGTATAACATATAACGTACAACATATAACGTGCAACGTATAACGTATAACGTATAACGTACAGCGTATAACGTATAACATACAACGTATAACGTACAACGTATAACGTATAACGTACAACGTATAACGTATAACGTATAACGTATAACGTATAACGTATATCGTATAACGTATAACGTATATCGTATAACGTATAACGTATAATGTATAACGTATAACGTATAACGTATAACGTATAACGTATAACGTATAACGTACAGCGTATAACGTATAACGTACAACGTATAACGTACAACGTACAACGTGTAACGTATAACGTATAACGTATAACGTACAGCGTATAACGTATAACGTATAACGTACAGCGTATAACGTATAACGTACAACGTATAACGTACAACGAACAACGTGTAACGTATAACGTATAACGTATAACGTACAGCGTATAACGTACAGCGTATAACGTACAGCGTATAACGTATAACGTATAACGTGTAACGTATAACGTATAACGTACAGCGTATAACGTACAGCGTATAACGTATAACGTATAACATATAACGTATAACGAATATCGTATAACGTATAACGTATAACGTATAACGTATAACGTACAACGTATAACGTATACCGTATACCGTATAACGTATAACGTATAACGTATAACGTATAACGTATAACGTATAACGTATAACGTATAACGTATAACGTATAACGTATAACGTATAACGTATAACGTATAACGTATAACGTATAACGTATAACGTATAACGTATAACGTACATCGTACAACGTGTAACGTATAACATATAACGTACAACATATAACGTACAACGTATAACGTATAACGTATAACGTATAACATATAACGTACAGCGTATAACGTATAACATACAACGTATAACGTACAACGTATAACGTATAACGTATAACGTACATCGTACAACGTGTAACGTATAACATATAACGTACAACATATAACGTACAACGTATAACGTATAACGTATAACGTACAGCGTATAACGTATAACATACAACGTATAACGTACAACGTATAACGTATAACGTACAACGTATAACTTATAACGTATAACGTATAACGTATAACGTATAACGTATAACGTATAACGTATAACGTATATCGTATAACGTATAACGTATAATGTATAACGTATAACGTATAACGTATAACGTATAACGTACAGCGTATAACGTATAACGTACAACGTATAACGTACAACGTACAACGTGTAACGTATAACGTATAACGTATAACGTATAACGTACAGCGTATAACGTACAGCGTATAACGTACAGCGTATAACGTATAACGTATAACGTGTAACGTATAACGTATAACGTACAGCGTATAACGTACAGCGTATAACGTATAACGTATAACGTATAACGTATAACGTATAACGTATAACGTATAACGTATAACGTATAACGTATAACGTATAACGTATAACGTATAACGTATAACGTATAACGTATAACGTATAACGTATAACGTACAACGTATAACGTACAACGTACAACGTGTAACGTATAACGTACATCGTACAACGTGTAACGTATAACATATAACGTACAACATATAACGTACAACGTATAACGTATAACGTATAACGTATAACGTATAACGTACAGCGTATAACGTATAACATACAACGTATAACGTACAACGTATAACGTATAACGTATAACGTACATCGTACAACGTGTAACGTATAACATATAACGTACAACATATAACGTACAACGTATAACGTATAACGTATAACGTACAGCGTATAACGTATAACATACAACGTATAACGTACAACGTATAACGTATAACGTACAACGTATAACGTATAACGTATAACGTATAACGTATAACGTATAACGTATAACGTATAACGTATATCGTATAACGTATAACGTATAATGTATAACGTATAACGTATAACGTATAACGTATAACGTATAACGTACAGCGTATAACGTATAACGTACAACGTATAACGTACAACGTACAACGTGTAACGTATAACGTATAACGTATAACGTACAGCGTATAACGTATAACGTATAACGTACAGCGTATAACGTATAACGTACAACGTATAACGTACAACGTACAACGTGTAACGTATAACGTATAACGTATAACGTACAGCGTATAACGTACAGCGTATAACGTACAGCGTATAACGTATAACGTATAACGTGTAACGTATAACGTATAACGTACAGCGTATAACGTACAGCGTATAACGTATAACGTATAACATATAACGTATAACGAATATCGTATAACGTATAACGTATAACGTATAACGTATAACGTACAACGTATAACGTATACCGTATACCGTATAACGTATAACGTATAACGTATAACGTATAACGTATAACGTATAACGTATAACGTATAACGTATAACGTATAACGTATAACGTATAACGTATAACGTATAACGTATAACGTATAACGTATAACGTATAACGTATAACGTATAACGTACATCGTACAACGTGTAACGTATAACATATAACGTACAACATATAACGTACAACGTATAACGTATAACGTATAACGTATAACATATAACGTACAGCGTATAACGTATAACATACAACGTATAACGTACAACGTATAACGTATAACGTATAACGTACATCGTACAACGTGTAACGTATAACATATAACGTACAACATATAACGTACAACGTATAACGTATAACGTATAACGTACAGCGTATAACGTATAACATACAACGTATAACGTACAACGTATAACGTATAACGTACAACGTATAACGTATAACGTATAACGTATAACGTATAACGTATAACGTATAACGTATAACGTATAACGTATATCGTATAACGTATAACGTATAATGTATAACGTATAACGTATAACGTATAACGTATAACGTATAACGTACAGCGTATAACGTATAACGTACAACGTATAACGTACAACGTACAACGTGTAACGTATAACGTATAACGTATAACGTATAACGTACAGCGTATAACGTACAGCGTATAACGTACAGCGTATAACGTATAACGTATAACGTGTAACGTATAACGTATAACGTACAGCGTATAACGTACAGCGTATAACGTATAACGTATAACGTATAACGTATAACGTATAACGTATAACGTATAACGTATAACGTATAACGTATAACGTATAACGTATAACGTATAACGTATAACGTATAACGTATAACGTATAACGTATAACGTATAACGTACAACGTATAACGTACAACGTACAACGTGTAACGTATAACGTACAGCGTATAACGTATAACGTACAATGTATAATGTACAACGTATAACGTACCACGTACAACGGGTAACGTATAACGTATAACGTATAACGTATAACGTATAACGTATAACGTATATCGTATATCGTGTAACGTATAACGTACAGCGTATAACGTACAGCGTATAACGTATTACGTACAGCGTATAACGTACAACGTACAACGTGTAACGTATAACGTATAACGTATAACGTGTAACGTATAACGTATAACGTACAGCGTATAACGTACAGCGTATAACGTATAAGGTATAACGTACAGCGTATAACGTACAACGTATAACGTATAACGTATAACGTACAGCGTATAACGTACAGCGTATAACGTACAGCGTATAACGTATAACGTATAACGTGTAACGTATAACGTATAACGTACAGCGTATAACGTACAGCGTATAATGTATAACGTATAACGTATAACGTATAACGTATAACGTATAACGTATAACGTATAACGTATAACGTATAACGTATAACGTATAACGTATAACGTATAACGTACAACGTATAACGTACAACGTACAACGTGTAACGTATAACGTACAGCGTATAACGTATAACGTACAATGTATAATGTACAACGTATAACGTACCACGTACAACGGGTAACGTATAACGTATAACGTATAACGTATAACGTATAACGTATATCGTATATCGTGTAACGTATAACGTACAGCGTATAACGTACAGCGTATAACGTATTACGTACAGCGTATAACGTACAACGTACAACGTGTAACGTATAACGTATAACGTATAACGTGTAACGTATAACGTATAACGTACAGCGTATAACGTACAGCGTATAACGTATAAGGTATAACGTACAGCGTATAACGTACAACGTATAACGTATAACGTATAACGTACAGCGTATAACGTACAGCGTATAACGTATAACGTATAACATATAACGTATAACGAATATCGTATAACGTATAACGTATAACGTATAACGTATAACGTACAACGTATAACGTATACCGTATACCGTATAACGTATAACGTATAACGTATAACGTATAACGTATAACGTATAACGTATAACGTATAACGTATAACGTATAACGTATAACGTATAACGTATAACGTATAACGTATAACGTATAACGTATAACGTATAACGTATAACGTATAACGTATAACGTATAACGTATAACGTACATCGTACAACGTGTAACGTAGAACATATAACGTACAACATATAACGTACAACGTATAACGTATAACGTATAACGTACAACGTATAACGTACAACGTATAACGTACAACGTACAACGTGTAACGTATAACGTATAACGTATAACGTATAACGTACAGCGTATAACGTACAGCGTATAACGTACAGCGTATAACGTATAACGTATAACGTGTAACGTATAACGTGTAACGTATAACGTATAACGTACAGCGTATAACGTACAGCGTATAACGTATAACGTATAACGTATAACGTACAGCGTATAACGTACAGCGTATATCGTACAGCGTATAACGTACAACGTATAACGTACAACGTATAACGTATAACGTATAACGTATAACGTATAACGTATAACGTATAACGTATAACGTCTAACGTGCAACGTGTAACGTATAACGTATAACGTATAACGTATAACGTATAACGTATAACGTATAACTTATAACGTATAACGTATAACGTATAACGTATAACGTATAACGTATAACGTATAACGTATAACGTATAACGTATAACGTATAACGTATAACGTATAACGTATAACGTATAACGTATAACGTATAACGTATAACGTATAACGTATAACGTATAACGTATAACGTATAACGTATAACGTATAACGTATAACGTATAACGTATAACGTATAACGTATAACGTATAACGTATAACGTATAACGTATAACGTATAACGTATAACGTATAACGTATAACGTATAACGTATAACGTATAACGTATAACGTATAACGTATAACGTATAACGTATAACGTATAACGTATAACGTATAACGTATAACGTATAACGTATAACGTATAACGTATAACGTATAACGTATAACGTACAACGTATAACGTACAGCGTATAACGTACAGCGTATATCGTACAGCGTATAACGTACAACGTATAACGTACAACGTATAACGTATAACGTATAACGTATAACGTATAACGTATAACGTATAACGTATAACGTATAACGTATAACGTATAACGTATAACGTATAACGTATAACGTACAGCGTATAACGTACAGCGTATAACGTACAGCGTATAACGTATAACGTATAACGTGTAACGTATAACGTATAACGTACAGCGTATAACGTACAGCGTATAATGTATAACGTATAACGTATAACGTATAACGTATAACGTATAACGTATAACGTATAACGTATAACGTATAACGTATAACGTATAACGTATAACGTATAACGTATAACGTATAACGTATAACGTATAACGTATAACGTATAACGTACAACGTATAACGTACAACGTACAACGTGTAACGTATAACGTACAGCGTATAACGTATAACGTACAATGTATAATGTACAACGTATAACGTACCACGTACAACGGGTAACGTATAACGTATAACGTATAACGTATAACGTATAACGTATATCGTATATCGTGTAACGTATAACGTACAGCGTATAACGTACAGCGTATAACGTATTACGTACAGCGTATAACGTACAACGTACAACGTGTAACGTATAACGTATAACGTATAACGTGTAACGTATAACGTATAACGTACAGCGTATAACGTACAGCGTATAACGTATAAGGTATAACGTACAGCGTATAACGTACAACGTATAACGTATAACGTACAACGTATAACGTATAACGTATAACGTACATCGTACAACGTGTAACGTATAACATATAACGTACAACATATAACGTACAACGTATAACGTATAACGTATAACGTACAGCGTATAACGTATAACATACAACGTATAACGTACAACGTATAACGTATAACGTACAACGTATAACGTATAACGTATAACGTATAACGTATAACGTATAACGTATAACGTATAACGTATAACGTATAACGTATATCGTATAACGTATAACGTATAATGTATAACGTATAACGTATAACGTATAACGAATAACGTACAGCGTATAACGTATAACGTACAACGTATAACGTACAACGTACAACGTGTAACGTATAACGTATAACGTATAACGTATAACGTATAACGTACAGCGTATAACGTACAGCGTATAACGTACAGCGTATAACGTATAACGTATAACGTGTAACGTAGAACGTATAACGTACAGCGTATAACGTACAGCGTATAACGTATAACGTATAACGTATAACGTATAACGTATAACGTATAACGTATAACGTATAACGTATAACGTATAACGTATAACGTATAACGTATAACGTATAACGTATAACGTATAACGTATAACGTATAACGTATAACGTATAACGTACAACGTATAACGTACAACGTACAACGTGTAACGTATAACGCACAGCGTATAACGTATAACGTTCAATGTATAATGTACAACGTATAACGTACCACGTACAACGGGTAACGTATAACGTATAACGTATAACGTATAACGTATAACGTATATCGTATATCGTGTAACGTATAACGTACAGCGTATAACGTACAGCGTATAACGTATTACGTACAGCGTATAACGTACAACGTACAACGTGTAACGTATAACGTATAACGTATAACGTGTAACGTATAACGTATAACGTACAGCGTATAACATACAGCGTATAACGTATAAGGTATAACGTACAGCGTATAACGTACAACGTATAACGTATAACGTATAACGTACAGCGTATAACGTACAGCGTATAACGTACAGCGTATAACGTATAACGTATAACGTGTAACGTATAACGTATAACGTACAGCGTATAACGTACAGCGTATAATGTATAACGTATAACGTATAACGTATAACGTATAACGTATAACGTATAACGTATAACGTATAACGTATAACGTATAACGTATAACGTATAACGTATAACGTATAACGTACAACGTATAACGTACAACGTACAACGTGTAACGTATAACGTACAGCGTATAACGTATAACGTACAATGTATAATGTACAACGTATAACGTACCACGTACAACGGGTAACGTATAACGTATAACGTATAACGTATAACGTATAACGTATATCGTATATCGTGTAACGTATAACGTACAGCGTATAACGTACAGCGTATAACGTATTACGTACAGCGTATAACGTACAACGTATAACGTGTAACGTATAACGTATAACGTATAACGTGTAACGTATAACGTATAACGTACAGCGTATAACGTACAGCGTATAACGTATAAGGTATAACGTACAGCGTATAACGTACAACGTATAACGTATAACGTATAACGTACAGCGTATAACGTACAGCGTATAACGTATAACGTATAACATATAACGTATAACGAATATCGTATAACGTATAACGTATAACGTATAACGTATAACGTACAACGTATAACGTATACCGTATACCGTATAACGTATAACGTATAACGTATAACGTATAACGTATAACGTATAACGTATAACGTATAACGTATAACGTATAACGTATAACGTATAACGTATAACGTATAACGTATAACGTATAACGTATAACGTATAACGTATAACGTATAACGTATAACGTATAACGTATAACGTATAACGTATAACGTACATCGTACAACGTGTAACGTATAACATATAACGTACAACATATAACGTACAACGTATAACGTATAACGTATAACGTACAACGTATAACGTACAACGTATAACGTACAACGTACAACGTGTAACGTATAACGTATAACGTATAACGTATAACGTACAGCGTATAACGTACAGCGTATAACGTATAACGTATAACGTACAGCGTATAACGTACAGCGTATAACGTATAACGTATAACGTGTAACGTATAACGTATAACGTACAGCGTATAACGTACAGCGTATAACGTATAACGTATAACGTATAACGTATAACGTATAACGTACAACGTGTAACGTATAACGTATAACGTATAACGTATATCGTATATCGTGTAACGTATAACGTACAGCGTATAACGTACAGCGTATAACGTATAACGTACAACGTATAACGTACAACGTACAACGTGTAACGTATAACGTATAACGTATAACGTGTAACGTATAACGTATAACGTACAGCGTATAACGTACAGCGTATAACGTATAAGGTATAACGTATAACGTATAACGTATAACGTATAACGTATAACGTATAACGTATAACGTATAACGTATAACGTATAACGTATAACGTATAACGTATAACGTATAACGTACATCGTACAACGTGTAACGTATAACATATAACGTACAACATATAACGTACAACGTATAACGTATAACGTATAACGTATAACGTACAGCGTATAACGTATAACATACAACGTATAACGTACAACGTATAACGTATAACGTATAACGTACATCGTACAACGTGTAACGTATAACATATAACGTACAACATATAACGTACAACGTATAACGTATAACGTATAACGTACAGCGTATAACGTATAACATACAACGTATAACGTACAACGTATAACGTATAACGTACAACGTATAACGTATAACGTATAACGTATAACGTATAACGTATAACGTATAACGTATAACGTACAGCGTATAACGTACAGCGTATATTGTACAGCGTATAACGTACAACGTATAACGTACAACGTATAACGTATAACGTATAACGTATAACGTATAACGTATAACGTATAACGTCTAACGTGTAACGTGTAACGTATAACGTATAACGTATAACGTATAACGTATAACGTATAACGTATAACGTATAACGTATAACGTATAACGTATAACGTATAACGTATAACGTATAACGTATAACGTATAACGTATAACGTATAACGTATAACGTATAACGTATAACGTATAACGTATAACGTATAACGTATAACGTATAACGTATAACGTATAACGTATAACGTATAACGTATAACGTATAACGTATAACGTATAACGTATAACGTATAACGTATAACGTATAACGTATAACGTATAACGTATAACGTATAACGTATAACGTATAACGTATAACGTATAACGTATAACGTATAACGTATAACGTATAACGTATAACGTATAACGTATAACGTATAACGTATAACGTATAACGTATAACGTATAACGTATAACGTATAACGTATAACGTATAACGTATAACGTATAACGTATAACGTATAACGTATAACGTATAACGTATAACGTATAACGTATAACGTATAACGTATAACGTATAACGTATAACGTATAACGTATAACGTACATCGTACAACGTGTAACGTATAACATATAACGTACAACATATAACGTACAACGTATAACGTATAACGTATAACGTATAACGTACAGCGTATAACGTATAACATACAACGTATAACGTACAACGTATAACGTATAACGTATAACGTACATCGTACAACGTGTAACGTATAACATATAACGTACAACATATAACGTACAACGTATAACGTATAACGTATAACGTACAGCGTATAACGTATAACATACAACGTATAACGTACAACGTATAACGTATAACGTACAACGTATAACGTATAACGTATAACGTATAACGTATAACGTATAACGTATAACGTATAACGTACAGCGTATAACGTACAGCGTATATCGTACAGCGTATAACGTACAACGTATAACGTACAACGTATAACGTATAACGTATAACGTATAACGTATAACGTATAACGTATAACGTCTAACGTGTAACGTGTAACGTATAACGTGTAACGTATAACGTATAACGTATAACGTATAACGTATAACGTATAACGTATAACGTATAACGTATAACGTATAACGTATAACGTATAACGTATAACGTATAACGTATAACGTATAACGTATAACGTATAACGTATAACGTATAACGTATAACGTATAACGTATAACGTATAACGTATAACGTATAACGTATAACGTATAACGTATAACGTATAACGTATAACGTATAACGTATAACGTATAACGTATAACGTATAACGTATAACGTATAACGTATAACGTATAACGTATAACGTATAACGTATAACGTATAACGTATAACGTATAACGTATAACGTATAACGTATAACGTATAACGTATAACGTATAACGTATAACGTATAACGTACAACGTATAACGTACAACGTATAACGTACAGCGTATAACGTACAGCGTATATCGTACAGCGTATAACGTACAACGTATAACGTACAACGTATAACGTATAACGTATAACGTATAACGTATAACGTATAACGTATAACGTATAACGTATAACGTATAACGTATAACGTATAACGTATAACGTATAACGTATAACGTATAACGTATAACGTATAACGTATAACGTATAACGTATAACGTATAACGTATAACGTATAACGTATAACGTATAACGTATAACGTATAACGTATAACGTCTAACGTGTAACGTGTAACGTATAACGTATAACGTATAACGTATAACGTATAACGTATAACGTATAACGTATAACGTATAACGTATAACGTATAACGTATAACGTATAACGTATAACGTATAACGTATAACGTATAACGTACAGCGTATAACGTACAGCGTATAACGTATAACGTATAACGTGTAACGTATAACGTATAACGTACAGCGTATAACGTACAGCGTATAACGTATAACGTATAACGTATAACGTATAACGTATAACGTACAACGTGTAACGTATAACGTATAACGTATAACGTATATCGTATATCGTGTAACGTATAACGTACAGCGTATAACGTACAGCGTATAACGTATAACGTACAACGTATAACGTACAACGTACAACGTGTAACGTATAACGTATAACGTATAACGTGTAACGTATAACGTATAACGTACAGCGTATAACGTACAGCGTATAACGTATAAGGTATAACGTATAACGTATAACGTATAACGTATAACGTATAACGTATAACGTATAACGTATAACGTATAACGTATAACGTATAACGTATAACGTATAACGTACATCGTACAACGTGTAACGTATAACATATAACGTACAACATATAACGTACAACGTATAACGTATAACGTATAACGTATAACGTACAGCGTATAACGTATAACATACAACGTATAACGTACAACGTATAACGTATAACGTATAACGTACATCGTACAACGTGTAACGTATAACATATAACGTACAACATATAACGTACAACGTATAACGTATAACGTATAACGTACAGCGTATAACGTATAACATACAACGTATAACGTACAACGTATAACGTATAACGTACAACGTATAACGTATAACGTATAACGTATAACGTATAACGTATAACGTATAACGTATAACGTACAGCGTATAACGTACAGCGTATATCGTACAGCGTATAACGTACAACGTATAACGTACAACGTATAACGTATAACGTATAACGTATAACGTATAACGTATAACGTATAACGTCTAACGTGTAACGTGTAACGTATAACGTATAACGTATAACGTATAACGTATAACGTATAACGTATAACGTATAACGTATAACGTATAACGTATAACGTATAACGTATAACGTATAACGTATAACGTATAACGTATAACGTATAACGTATAACGTATAACGTATAACGTATAACGTATAACGTATAACGTATAACGTATAACGTATAACGTATAACGTATAACGTATAACGTATAACGTATAACGTATAACGTATAACGTATAACGTATAACGTATAACGTATAACGTATAACGTATAACGTATAACGTATAACGTATAACGTATAACGTATAACGTATAACGTATAACGTATAACGTATAACATACAACGTATAACGTACAACGTATAACGTATAACGTACAACGTATAACGTATAACGTATAACGTATAACGTATAACGTATAACGTATAACGTATAACGTATAACGTATAACGTATAACGTATAACGTACAACGTATAACGTACAGCGTATAACGTACAGCGTATATCGTACAGCGTATAACGTACAACGTATAACGTACAACGTATAACGTATAACGTATAACGTATAACGTATAACGTATAACGTATAACGTATAACGTATAACGTATAACGTATAACGTATAACGTATAACGTATAACGTATAACGTATAACGTATAACGTATAACGTATAACGTATAACGTATAACGTATAACGTATAACGTATAACGTATAACGTATAACGTATAACGTATAACGTATAACGTCTAACGTGTAACGTGTAACGTATAACGTATAACGTATAACGTATAACGTATAACGTATAACGTATAACGTATAACGTATAACGTATAACGTATAACGTATAACGTATAACGTATAACGTATAACGTATAACGTACAGCGTATAACGTACAGCGTATAACGTATAACGTATAACGTGTAACGTATAACGTATAACGTACAGCGTATAACGTACAGCGTATAACGTATAACGTATAACGTATAACGTATAACGTATAACGTACAACGTGTAACGTATAACGTATAACGTATAACGTATATCGTATATCGTGTAACGTATAACGTACAGCGTATAACGTACAGCGTATAACGTATAACGTACAACGTATAACGTACAACGTACAACGTGTAACGTATAACGTATAACGTATAACGTGTAACGTATAACGTATAACGTACAGCGTATAACGTACAGCGTATAACGTATAAGGTATAACATACAACGTATAACGTACAACGTATAACGTATAACGTATAACGTACAGCGTATAACGTACAGCGTATAACGTATAACGTATAACATATAACGTATAACGAATATCGTATAACGTATAACGTATAACGTATAACGTATAACGTACAACGTATAACGTATACCGTATACCGTATAACGTATAACGTATAACGTATAACGTATAACGTATAACGTATAACGTATAACGTATAACGTATAACGTATAACGTATAACGTATAACGTATAACGTATAACGTATAACGTATAACGTATAACGTATAACGTATAACGTACATCGTACAACGTGTAACGTATAACATATAACGTACAACATATAACGTACAACGTATAACGTATAACGTATAACGTATAACGTACAGCGTATAACGTATAACATACAACGTATAACGTACAACGTATAACGTATAACGTATAACGTACATCGTACAACGTGTAACGTATAACATATAACGTACAACATATAACGTACAACGTATAACGTATAACGTATAACGTACAGCGTATAACGTATAACATACAACGTATAACGTACAACGTATAACGTATAACGTACAACGTATAACGTATAACGTATAACGTATAACGTATAACGTATAACGTATAACGTATAACGTATAACGTATAACGTATATCGTATAACGTATAACGTATAATGTATAACGTATAACGTATAACGTATAACGTATAACGTACAGCGTATAACGTATAACGTACAACGTATAACGTACAACGTACAACGTGTAACGTATAACGTATAACGTATAACGTATAACGTACAGCGTATAACGTACAGCGTATAACGTACAGCGTATAACGTATAACGTATAACGTGTAACGTATAACGTATAACGTACAGCGTATAACGTACAGCGTATAACGTATAACGTATAACATATAACGTATAACGAATATCGTATAACGTATAACGTATAACGTATAACGTATAACGTACAACGTATAACGTATACCGTATACCGTATAACGTATAACGTATAACGTATAACGTATAACGTATAACGTATAACGTATAACGTATAACGTATAACGTATAACGTATAACGTATAACGTATAACGTATAACGTATAACGTATAACGTATAACGTATAACGTATAACGTATAACGTATAACGTATAACGTATAACGTATAACGTATAACGTATAACGTATAACGTATAACGTATAACGTATAACGTATAACGTATAACGTATAACGTACAACGTATAACGTACAGCGTATAACGTACAGCGTATATCGTACAGCGTATAACGTACAACGTATAACGTACAACGTATAACGTATAACGTATAACGTATAACGTATAACGTATAACGTATAACGTATAACGTATAACGTATAACGTATAACGTATAACGTATAACGTATAACGTATAACGTATAACGTATAACGTATAACGTATAACGTATAACGTATAACGTATAACGTATAACGTATAACGTATAACGTATAACGTCTAACGTGTAACGTGTAACGTATAACGTATAACGTATAACGTATAACGTATAACGTATAACGTATAACGTATAACGTATAACGTATAACGTATAACGTATAACGTATAACGTATAACGTATAACGTATAACGTATAACGTACAGCGTATAACGTACAGCGTATAACGTATAACGTATAACGTGTAACGTATAACGTATAACGTACAGCGTATAACGTACAGCGTATAACGTATAACGTATAACGTATAACGTATAACGTATAACGTACAACGTGTAACGTATAACGTATAACGTATAACGTATATCGTATATCGTGTAACGTATAACGTACAGCGTATAACGTACAGCGTATAACGTATAACGTACAACGTATAACGTACAACGTACAACGTGTAACGTATAACGTATAACGTATAACGTGTAACGTATAACGTATAACGTACAGCGTATAACGTACAGCGTATAACGTATAAGGTATAACGTACAGCGTATAACGTACAACGTCTAACGTATAACGTATAACGTACAGCGTATAACGTACAGCGTATAACGTATAACGTATAACATATAACGTATAACGAATATCGTATAACGTATAACGTATAACGTATAACGTATAACGTACAACGTATAACGTATACCGTATACCGTATAACGTATAACGTATAACGTATAACGTATAACGTATAACGTATAACGTATAACGTATAACGTATAACGTATAACGTATAACGTATAACGTATAACGTATAACGTATAACGTATAACGTATAACGTACATCGTACAACGTGTAACGTATAACATATAACGTACAACATATAACGTACAACGTATAACGTATAACGTATAACGTATAACGTACAGCGTATAACGTATAACATACAACGTATAACGTACAACGTATAACGTATAACGTATAACGTACATCGTACAACGTGTAACGTATAACATATAACGTACAACATATAACGTACAACGTATAACGTATAACGTATAACGTACAGCGTATAACGTATAACATACAACGTATAACGTACAACGTATAACGTATAACGTACAACGTATAACGTATAACGTATAACGTATAACGTATAACGTATAACGTATAACGTATAACGTATATCGTATAACGTATAACGTATAATGTATAACGTATAACGTATAACGTATAACGTATAACGTACAGCGTATAACGTATAACGTACAACGTATAACGTACAACGTACAACGTGTAACGTATAACGTATAACGTATAACGTATAACGTATAACGTATAACGTATAACGTATAACGTATAACGTATAACGTATAACGTACATCGTACAACGTGTAACGTATAACGTATAACGTATAACGTGTAACGTATAACGTATAACGTACAGCGTATAACGTACAGCGTATAACGTATAAGGTATAACGTACAGCGTATAACGTACAACGTATAACGTATAACGTATAACGTACAGCGTATAACGTACAGCGTATAACGTATAACGTATAACATATAACGTATAACGAATATCGTATAACGTATAACGTATAACGTATAACGTATAACGTACAACGTATAACGTATACCGTATACCGTATAACGTATAACGTATAACGTATAACGTATAACGTATAACGTATAACGTATAACGTATAACGTATAACGTATAACGTATAACGTATAACGTATAACGTATAACGTATAACGTATAACGTATAACGTATAACGTATAACGTATAACGTATAACGTATAACGTATAACGTATAACGTATAACGTATAACGTATAACGTATAACGTACATCGTACAACGTGTAACGTATAACATATAACGTACAACATATAACGTACAACGTATAACGTATAACGTATAACGTACAACGTATAACGTACAACGTATAACGTACAACGTACAACGTACAACGTGTAACGTATAACGTATAACGTATAACGTATAACGTACAGCGTATAACGTACAGCGTATAACGTACAGCGTATAACGTATAACGTATAACGTGTAACGTATAACGTATAACGTACAGCGTATAACGTACAGCGTATAACGTATAACGTATAACGTATAACGTACAGCGTATAACGTACAGCGTATATCGTACAGCGTATAACGTACAACGTATAACGTACAACGTATAACGTATAACGTATAACGTATAACGTATAACGTATAACGTATAACGTATAACGTCTAACGTGTAACGTGTAACGTATAACGTATAACGTATAACGTATAACGTACAACGTACAACGTGTAACGTATAACGTACAGCGTATAACGTATAACGTACAATGTATAATGTACAACGTATAACGTACCACGTACAACGGGTAACGTATAACGTATAACGTATAACGTATAACGTATAACGTATATCGTATATCGTGTAACGTATAACGTACAGCGTATAACGTACAGCGTATAACGTATTACGTACAGCGTATAACGTACAACGTACAACGTGTAACGTATAACGTATAACGTATAACGTGTAACGTATAACGTATAACGTACAGCGTATAACGTACAGCGTATAACGTATAAGGTATAACGTACAGCGTATAACGTACAACGTATAACGTATAACGTATAACGTACAGCGTATAACGTACAGCGTATAACGTATAACGTATAACATATAACGTATAACGAATATCGTATAACGTATAACGTATAACGTATAACGTATAACGTACAACGTATAACGTATACCGTATACCGTATAACGTATAACGTATAACGTATAACGTATAACGTATAACGTATAACGTATAACGTATAACGTATAACGTATAACGTATAACATATAACGTACAACATATAACGTACAACGTATAACGTATAACGTATAACGTACAGCGTATAACGTATAACATACAACGTATAACGTACAACGTATAACGTATAACGTACAACGTATAACGTATAACGTATAACGTATAACGTATAACGTATAACGTATAACGTATATCGTATAACGTATAACGTATAATGTATAACGTATAACGTATAACGTATAACGAATAACGTACAGCGTATAACGTATAACGTACAACGTATAACGTACAACGTACAACGTACAACGTGTAACGTATAACGTATAACGTATAACGTATAACGTACAGCGTATAACGTACAGCGTATAACGTACAGCGTATAACGTATAACGTATAACGTGTAACGTATAACGTATAACGTACAGCGTATAACGTACAGCGTATAACGTATAACGTATAACGTATAACGTATAACGTATAACGTATAACGTATAACGTATAACGTATAACGTATAACGTATAACGTATAACGTATAACGTATAACGTATAACATATAACGTACAACATATAACGTACAACGTATAACGTACAGCGTATAACGTGTAACGTATAACGTATAACGTATAACGTGTAACGTATAACGTATAACGTACAGCGTATAACGTACAGCGTATAACGTATAAGGTATAACGTACAGCGTATAACGTACAACGTATAACGTATAACGTATAACGTACAGCGTATAACGTACAGCGTATAACGTATAACGTATAACATATAACGTATAACGAATATCGTATAACGTATAACGTATAACGTATAACGTATAACGTACAACGTATAACGTATACCGTATACCGTATAACGTATAACGTATAACGTATAACGTATAACGTATAACGTATAACGTATAACGTATAACGTATAACGTATAACGTATAACGTATAACGTATAACGTATAACGTATAACGTATAACGTATAACGTATAACGTATAACGTATAACGTATAACGTATAACGTATAACGTATAACGTACATCGTACAACGTGTAACGTATAACGTATAACGTATAACGTGTAACGTATAACGTATAACGTACAGCGTATAACGTACAGCGTATAACGTATAAGGTATAACGTACAGCGTATAACGTACAACGTATAACGTATAACGTATAACGTACAGCGTATAACGTACAGCGTATAACGTATAACGTATAACATATAACGTATAACGAATATCGTATAACGTATAACGTATAACGTATAACGTATAACGTACAACGTATAACGTATACCGTATACCGTATAACGTATAACGTATAACGTATAACGTATAACGTATAACGTATAACGTATAACGTATAACGTATAACGTATAACGTATAACGTATAACGTATAACGTATAACGTATAACGTATAACGTATAACGTATAACGTATAACGTATAACGTATAACGTATAACGTATAACGTATAACGTATAACGTATAACGTATAACGTATAACGTATAACGTACATCGTACAACGTGTAACGTATAACATATAACGTACAACATATAACGTACAACGTATAACGTATAACGTATAACGTACAACGTATAACGTACAACGTATAACGTACAACGTACAACGTACAACGTGTAACGTATAACGTATAACGTATAACGTATAACGTACAGCGTATAACGTACAGCGTATAACGTACAGCGTATAACGTATAACGTATAACGTGTAACGTATAACGTATAACGTACAGCGTATAACGTACAGCGTATAACGTATAACGTATAACGTATAACGTACAGCGTATAACGTACAGCGTATATCGTACAGCGTATAACGTACAACGTATAACGTACAACGTATAACGTATAACGTATAACGTATAACGTATAACGTATAACGTATAACGTATAACGTCTAACGTGTAACGTGTAACGTATAACGTATAACGTATAACGTATAACGTACAACGTACAACGTGTAACGTATAACGTACAGCGTATAACGTATAACGTACAATGTATAATGTACAACGTATAACGTACCACGTACAACGGGTAACGTATAACGTATAACGTATAACGTATAACGTATAACGTATATCGTATATCGTGTAACGTATAACGTACAGCGTATAACGTACAGCGTATAACGTATTACGTACAGCGTATAACGTACAACGTACAACGTGTAACGTATAACGTATAACGTATAACGTGTAACGTATAACGTATAACGTACAGCGTATAACGTACAGCGTATAACGTATAAGGTATAACGTACAGCGTATAACGTACAACGTATAACGTATAACGTATAACGTACAGCGTATAACGTACAGCGTATAACGTATAACGTATAACATATAACGTATAACGAATATCGTATAACGTATAACGTATAACGTATAACGTATAACGTACAACGTATAACGTATACCGTATACCGTATAACGTATAACGTATAACGTATAACGTATAACGTATAACGTATAACGTATAACGTATAACGTATAACGTGTAACGTATAACATATAACGTACAACATATAACGTACAACGTATAACGTATAACGTATAACGTACAGCGTATAACGTATAACATACAACGTATAACGTACAACGTATAACGTATAACGTACAACGTATAACGTATAACGTATAACGTATAACGTATAACGTATAACGTATAACGTATATCGTATAACGTATAACGTATAATGTATAACGTATAACGTATAACGTATAACGAATAACGTACAGCGTATAACGTATAACGTACAACGTATAACGTACAACGTACAACGTACAACGTGTAACGTATAACGTATAACGTATAACGTATAACGTACAGCGTATAACGTACAGCGTATAACGTACAGCGTATAACGTATAACGTATAACGTGTAACGTATAACGTATAACGTACAGCGTATAACGTACAGCGTATAACGTATAACGTATAACGTATAACGTATAACGTATAACGTATAACGTATAACGTATAACGTATAACGTATAACGTATAACGTATAACGTATAACGTATAACGTATAACATATAACGTACAACATATAACGTACAACGTATAACGTACAGCGTATAACGTACAGCGTATAACGTATTACGTACAGCGTATAACGTACAACGTACAACGTGTAACGTATAACGTATAACGTATAACGTGTAACGTATAACGTATAACGTACAGCGTATAACATACAGCGTATAACGTATAAGGTATAACGTACAGCGTATAACGTACAACGTATAACGTATAACGTATAACGTACAGCGTATAACGTACAGCGTATAACGTACAGCGTATAACGTATAACGTATAACGTGTAACGTATAACGTATAACGTACAGCGTATAACGTACAGCGTATAATGTATAACGTATAACGTATAACGTATAACGTATAACGTATAACGTATAACGTATAACGTATAACGTATAACGTATAACGTATAACGTATAACGTATAACGTATAACGTATAACGTACAACGTATAACGTACAACGTACAACGTGTAACGTATAACGTACAGCGTATAACGTATAACGTACAATGTATAATGTACAACGTATAACGTACCACGTACAACGGGTAACGTATAACGTATAACGTATAACGTATAACGTATAACGTATATCGTATATCGTGTAACGTATAACGTACAGCGTATAACGTACAGCGTATAACGTATTACGTACAGCGTATAACGTACAACGTACAACGTGTAACGTATAACGTATAACGTATAACGTGTAACGTATAACGTATAACGTACAGCGTATAACGTACAGCGTATAACGTATAAGGTATAACGTACAGCGTATAACGTACAACGTATAACGTATAACGTATAACGTACAGCGTATAACGTACAGCGTATAACGTATAACGTATAACATATAACGTATAACGAATATCGTATAACGTATAACGTATAACGTATAACGTATAACGTACAACGTATAACGTATACCGTATACCGTATAACGTATAACGTATAACGTATAACGTATAACGTATAACGTATAACGTATAACGTATAACGTATAACGTATAACGTATAACGTATAACGTATAACGTATAACGTATAACGTATAACGTATAACGTATAACGTATAACGTATAACGTATAACGTATAACGTATAACGTATAACGTATAACGTATAACGTACATCGTACAACGTGTAACGTATAACGTATAACGTATAACGTGTAACGTATAACGTATAACGTACAGCGTATAACGTACAGCGTATAACGTATAAGGTATAACGTACAGCGTATAACGTACAACGTATAACGTATAACGTATAACGTACAGCGTATAACGTACAGCGTATAACGTATAACGTATAACATATAACGTATAACGAATATCGTATAACGTATAACGTACAACGTATAACGTATAACGTACAACGTATAACGTATACCGTATACCGTATAACGTATAACGTATAACGTATAACGTATAACGTATAACGTATAACGTATAACGTATAACGTATAACGTATAACGTATAACGTATAACGTATAACGTATAACGTATAACGTATAACGTATAACGTATAACGTATAACGTATAACGTATAACGTATAACGTATAACGTATAACGTACATCGTACAACGTGTAACGTATAACATATAACGTACAACATATAACGTACAACGTATAACGTATAACGTATAACGTACAACGTATAACGTACAACGTATAACGTACAACGTACAACGTACAACGTGTAACGTATAACGTATAACGTATAACGTATAACGTACAGAGTATAACGTACAGCGTATAACGTACAGCGTATAACGTATAACGTATAACGTGTAACGTATAACGTATAACGTACAGCGTATAACGTACAGCGTATAACGTATAACGTATAACGTATAACGTACAGCGTATAACGTACAGCGTATATCGTACAGCGTATAACGTACAACGTATAACGTACAACGTATAACGTATAACGTATAACGTATAACGTATAACGTATAACGTATAACGTATAACGTCTAACGTGTAACGTGTAACGTATAACGTATAACGTATAACGTATAACGTATAACGTATAACGTATAACGTATAACGTATAACGTATAACGTATAACGTATAACGTATAACGTATAACGTATAACGTATAACGTATAACGTATAACGTATAACGTATAACGTATAACGTATAACGTATAACGTATAACGTATAACGTATAACGTATAACGTATAACGTATAACGTATAACGTATAACGTATAACGTATAACGTATAACGTATAACGTATAACGTATAACGTATAACGTATAACGTATAACGTATAACGTATAACGTATAACGTATAACGTATAACGTATAACGTATAACGTACAGCGTATAACGTACAGCGTATAACGTACAGCGTATAACGTATAACGTATAACGTATAACGTACAACGTATAACGTACAGCGTATAACGTACAGCGTATAACGTACAGCGTATATCGTACAGCGTATAACGTACAACGTATAACGTACAACGTATAACGTATAACGTATAACGTATAACGTATAACGTATAACGTATAACGTATAACGTATAACGTATAACGTATAACGTATAACGTATAACGTATAACGTATAACGTATAACGTATAACGTATAACGTATAACGTATAACGTATAACGTCTAACGTGTAACGTGTAACGTATAACGTATAACGTATAACGTATAACGTATAACGTATAACGTATAACGTATAACGTATAACGTATAACGTATAACGTATAACGTATAACGTATAACGTACAGCGTATAACGTACAGCGTATAACGTATAACGTATAACGTGTAACGTATAACGTATAACGTACAGCGTATAACGTACAGCGTATAACGTATAACGTATAACGTATAACGTATAACGTATAACGTATAACGTATAACGTACAACGTGTAACGTATAACGTATAACGTATAACGTATATCGTATATCGTGTAACGTATAACGTACAGCGTATAACGTACAGCGTATAACGTATAACGTACAACGTATAACGTACAACGTACAACGTGTAACGTATAACGTATAACGTATAACGTGTAACGTATAACGTATAACGTACAGCGTATAACGTACAGCGTATAACGTATAAGGTATAACGTACAGCGTATAACGTACAACGTCTAACGTATAACGTATAACGTACAGCGTATAACGTACAGCGTATAACGTATAACGTATAACATATAACGTATAACGAATATCGTATAACGTATAACGTATAACGTATAACGTATAACGTACAACGTATAACGTATACCGTATACCGTATAACGTATAACGTATAACGTATAACGTATAACGTATAACGTATAACGTATAACGTATAACGTATAACGTATAACGTATAACGTATAACGTATAACGTATAACGTATAACGTATAACGTATAACGTATAACGTATAACGTATAACGTATAACGTATAACGTATAACGTATAACGTATAACGTATAACGTATAACGTATAACGTACATCGTACAACGTGTAACGTATAACATATAACGTACAACATATAACGTACAACGTATAACGTATAACGTATAACGTACAACGTATAACGTACAACGTATAACGTACAACGTACAACGTACAACGTGTAACGTATAACGTATAACGTATAACGTATAACGTACAGCGTATAACGTACAGCGTATAACGTACAGCGTATAACGTATAACGTATAACGTGTAACGTATAACGTATAACGTACAGCGTATAACGTACAGCGTATAACGTATAACGTATAACGTATAACGTACAGCGTATAACGTACAGCGTATATCGTACAGCGTATAACGTACAACGTATAACGTACAACGTATAACGTATAACGTATAACGTATAACGTATAACGTATAACGTATAACGTATAACGTCTAACGTGTAACGTGTAACGTATAACGTATAACGTATAACGTATAACGTACAACGTACAACGTGTAACGTATAACGTACAGCGTATAACGTATAACGTACAATGTATAATGTACAACGTATAACGTACCACGTACAACGGGTAACGTATAACGTATAACGTATAACGTATAACGTATAACGTATATCGTATATCGTGTAACGTATAACGTACAGCGTATAACGTACAGCGTATAACGTATTACGTACAGCGTATAACGTACAACGTACAACGTGTAACGTATAACGTATAACGTATAACGTGTAACGTATAACGTATAACGTACAGCGTATAACGTACAGCGTATAACGTATAAGGTATAACGTACAGCGTATAACGTACAACGTATAACGTATAACGTATAACGTACAGCGTATAACGTACAGCGTATAACGTATAACGTATAACATATAACGTATAACGAATATCGTATAACGTATAACGTATAACGTATAACGTATAACGTACAACGTATAACGTATACCGTATACCGTATAACCTATAACGTATAACGTATAACGTATAACGTATAACGTATAACGTATAACGTATAACGTATAACGTGTAACGTATAACATATAACGTACAACATATAACGTACAACGTATAACGTATAACGTATAACGTACAGCGTATAACGTATAACATACAACGTATAACGTACAACGTATAACGTATAACGTACAACGTATAACGTATAACGTATAACGTATAACGTATAACGTATAACGTATAACGTATATCGTATAACGTATAACGTATAATGTATAACGTATAACGTATAACGTATAACGAATAACGTACAGCGTATAACGTATAACGTACAACGTATAACGTACAACGTACAACGTACAACGTGTAACGTATAACGTATAACGTATAACGTATAACGTACAGCGTATAACGTACAGCGTATAACGTACAGCGTATAACGTATAACGTATAACGTGTAACGTATAACGTATAACGTACAGCGTATAACGTACAGCGTATAACGTATAACGTATAACGTATAACGTATAACGTATAACGTATAACGTATAACGTATAACGTATAACGTATAACGTATAACGTATAACGTATAACGTATAACATATAACGTACAACATATAACGTACAACGTATAACGTACAGCGTATAACGTACAGCGTATAACGTATTACGTACAGCGTATAACGTACAACGTACAACGTGTAACGTATAACGTATAACGTATAACGTGTAACGTATAACGTATAACGTACAGCGTATAACATACAGCGTATAACGTATAAGGTATAACGTACAGCGTATAACGTACAACGTATAACGTATAACGTATAACGTACAGCGTATAACGTACAGCGTATAACGTACAGCGTATAACGTATAACGTATAACGTGTAACGTATAACGTATAACGTACAGCGTATAACGTACAGCGTATAATGTATAACGTATAACGTATAACGTATAACGTATAACGTATAACGTATAACGTATAACGTATAACGTATAACGTATAACGTATAACGTATAACGTATAACGTATAACGTACAACGTATAACGTACAACGTACAACGTGTAACGTATAACGTACAGCGTATAACGTATAACGTACAATGTATAATGTACAACGTATAACGTACCACGTACAACGGGTAACGTATAACGTATAACGTATAACGTATAACGTATAACGTATATCGTATATCGTGTAACGTATAACGTACAGCGTATAACGTACAGCGTATAACGTATTACGTACAGCGTATAACGTACAACGTACAACGTGTAACGTATAACGTATAACGTATAACGTGTAACGTATAACGTATAACGTACAGCGTATAACGTACAGCGTATAACGTATAAGGTATAACGTACAGCGTATAACGTACAACGTATAACGTATAACGTATAACGTACAGCGTATAACGTACAGCGTATAACGTATAACGTATAACATATAACGTATAACGAATACCGTATAACGTATAACGTATAACGTATAACGTATAACGTACAACGTATAACGTATACCGTATACCGTATAACGTATAACGTATAACGTATAACGTATAACGTATAACGTATAACGTATAACGTATAACGTATAACGTATAACGTATAACGTATAACGTATAACGTATAACGTATAACGTATAACGTATAACGTATAACGTATAACGTATAACGTATAACGTATAACGTATAACGTATAACGTATAACGTACATCGTACAACGTGTAACGTATAACGTATAACGTATAACGTGTAACGTATAACGTATAACGTACAGCGTATAACGTACAGCGTATAACGTATAAGGTATAACGTACAGCGTATAACGTACAACGTATAACGTATAACGTATAACGTACAGCGTATAACGTACAGCGTATAACGTATAACGTATAACATATAACGTATAACGAATATCGTATAACGTATAACGTATAACGTATAACGTATAACGTACAACGTATAACGTATACCGTATACCGTATAACGTATAACGTATAACGTATAACGTATAACGTATAACGTATAACGTATAACGTATAACGTATAACGTATAACGTATAACGTATAACGTATAACGTATAACGTATAACGTATAACGTATAACGTATAACGTATAACGTATAACGTATAACGTATAACGTATAACGTATAACGTATAACGTATAACGTACATCGTACAACGTGTAACGTATAACATATAACGTACAACATATAACGTACAACGTATAACGTATAACGTATAACGTACAACGTATAACGTACAACGTATAACGTATAACGTACAACGTACAACGTGTAACGTATAACGTATAACGTATAACGTATAACGTACAGCGTATAACGTACAGCGTATAACGTACAGCGTATAACGTATAACGTATAACGTGTAACGTATAACGTATAACGTACAGCGTATAACGTACAGCGTATAACGTATAACGTATAACGTATAACGTACAGCGTATAACGTACAGCGTATATCGTACAGCGTATAACGTACAACGTATAACGTACAACGTATAACGTATAACGTATAACGTATAACGTATAACGTATAACGTATAACGTATAACGTCTAACGTGTAACGTGTAACGTATAACGTATAACGTATAACGTATAACGTATAACGTATAACGTATAACGTATAACGTATAACGTATAACGTATAACGTATAACGTATAACGTATAACGTATAACGTATAACGTATAACGTATAACGTATAACGTATAACGTATAACGTATAACGTATAACGTATAACGTATAACGTATAACGTATAACGTATAACGTATAACGTATAACGTATAACGTATAACGTATAACGTATAACGTATAACGTATAACGTATAACGTATAACGTATAACGTATAACGTATAACGTATAACGTATAACGTATAACGTATAACGTATAACGTATAACGTATAACGTATAACGTATAACGTATAACGTATAACGTATAACGTACAGCGTATAACGTACAGCGTATAACGTACAGCGTATAACGTATAACGTATAACGTATAACGTACAACGTATAACGTACAGCGTATAACGTACAGCGTATAACGTACAGCGTATATCGTACAGCGTATAACGTATAACGTATAACGTATAACGTATAACGTATAACGTATAACGTATAACGTATAACGTATAACGTATAACGTATAACGTATAACGTATAACGTATAACGTATAACGTATAACGTATAACGTATAACGTATAACGTATAACGTATAACGTATAACGTATAACGTATAACGTATAACGTCTAACGTGTAACGTGTAACGTATAACGTATAACGTATAACGTATAACGTATAACGTATAACGTATAACGTATAACGTATAACGTATAACGTATAACGTATAACGTATAACGTATAACGTACAGCGTATAACGTACAGCGTATAACGTATAACGTATAACGTGTAACGTATAACGTATAACGTACAGCGTATAACGTACAGCGTATAACGTATAACGTATAACGTATAACGTATAACGTATAACGTATAACGTACAACGTGTAACGTATAACGTATAACGTATAACGTATATCGTATATCGTGTAACGTATAACGTACAGCGTATAACGTACAGCGTATAACGTATAACGTACAACGTATAACGTACAACGTACAACGTGTAACGTATAACGTATAACGTATAACGTGTAACGTATAACGTATAACGTACAGCGTATAACGTACAGCGTATAACGTATAAGGTATAACGTACAGCGTATAACGTACAACGTCTAACGTATAACGTATAACGTACAGCGTATAACGTACAGCGTATAACGTATAACGTATAACATATAACGTATAACGAATATCGTATAACGTATAACGTATAACGTATAACGTATAACGTATAACGTACAACGTATAACGTATACCGTATACCGTATAACGTATAACGTATAACGTATAACGTATAACGTATAACGTATAACGTATAACGTATAACGTATAACGTATAACGTATAACGTATAACGTATAACGTATAACGTATAACGTATAACGTATAACGTATAACGTATAACGTATAACGTACATCGTACAACGTGTAACGTATAACATATAACGTACAACATATAACGTACAACGTATAACGTATAACGTATAACGTATAACGTACAGCGTATAACGTATAACATACAACGTATAACGTACAACGTATAACGTATAACGTATAACGTACATCGTACAACGTGTAACGTATAACATATAACGTACAACATATAACGTACAACGTATAACGTATAACGTATAACGTACAGCGTATAACGTATAACATACAACGTATAACGTACAACGTATAACGTATAACGTACAACGTATAACGTATAACGTATAACGTATAACGTATAACGTATAACGTATAACGTATAACGTATAACGTATATCGTATAACGTATAACGTATAATGTATAACGTATAACGTATAACGTATAACGTATAACGTACAGCGTATAACGTATAACGTACAACGTATAACGTACAACATACAACTTGTAACGTATAACGTATAACGTATAACGTATAACGTACAGCGTATAACGTACAGCGTATAACGTACAGCGTATAACGTATAACGTATAACGTGTAACGTATAACGTATAACGTACAGCGTATAACGTACAGCGTATAACGTATAACGTATAACATATAACGTATAACGAATATCGTATAACGTATAACGTATAACGTATAACGTATAACGTACAACGTATAACGTATACCGTATACCGTATAACGTATAACGTATAACGTATAACGTATAACGTATAACGTATAACGTATAACGTATAACGTATAACGTATAACGTATAACGTATAACGTATAACGTATAACGTATAACGTATAACGTATAACGTATAACGTATAACGTATAACGTATAACGTATAACGTATAACGTATAACGTATAACGTATAACGTATAACGTATAACGTATAACGTATAACGTATAACGTATAACGTATAACGTACAACGTATAACGTACAGCGTATAACGTACAGCGTATAACGTATAACGTATAACGTATAACGTATAACGTATAACGTATAACGTATAACGTATAACGTATAACGTATAACGTATAACGTATAACGTCTAACGTGTAACGTGTAACGTATAACGTATAACGTATAACGTATAACGTATAACGTATAACGTATAACGTATAACGTATAACGTATAACGTATAACGTATAACGTATAACGTATAACGTATAACGTATAACGTATAACGTATAACGTATAACGTATAACGTACAGCGTATAACGTACAGCGTATAACGTATAACGTATAACATGTAACGTATAACGTATAACGTACAGCGTATAACGTACAGCGTATAACGTATAACGTATAACGTATAACGTATAACGTATAACGTACAACGTGTAACGTATAACGTATAACGTATAACGTATATCGTATATCGTGTAACGTATAACGTACAGCGTATAACGTACAGCGTATAACGTATAACGTACAACGTATAACGTACAACGTACAACGTGTAACGTATAACGTATAACGTATAACGTGTAACGTATAACGTATAACGTACAGCGTATAACGTACAGCGTATAACGTATAAGGTATAACGTACAGCGTATAACGTACAACGTCTAACGTATAACGTATAACGTACAGCGTATAACGTACAGCGTATAACGTATAACGTATAACATATAACGTATAACGAATATCGTATAACGTATAACGTATAACGTATAACGTATAACGTACAACGTATAACGTATACCGTATACCGTATAACGTATAACGTATAACGTATAACGTATAACGTATAACGTATAACGTATAACGTATAACGTATAACGTATAACGTATAACGTATAACGTATAACGTATAACGTATAACGTATAACGTATAACGTACATCGTACAACGTGTAACGTATAACATATAACGTACAACATATAACGTACAACGTATAACGTATAACGTATAACGTATAACGTACAGCGTATAACGTATAACATACAACGTATAACGTACAACGTATAACGTATAACGTATAACGTACATCGTACAACGTGTAACGTATAACATATAACGTACAACATATAACGTACAACGTATAACGTATAACGTATAACGTACAGCGTATAACGTATAACATACAACGTATAACGTACAACGTATAACGTATAACGTACAACGTATAACGTATAACGTATAACGTATAACGTATAACGTATAACGTATAACGTATAACTTATATCGTATAACGTATAACGTATAATGTATAACGTATAACGTATAACGTATAACGTATAACGTACAGCGTATAACGTATAACGTACAACGTATAACGTACAACGTACAACGTGTAACGTATAACGTATAACGTATAACGTATAACGTACAGCGTATAACGTACAGCGTATAACGTACAGCGTATAACGTATAACGTATAACGTGTAACGTATAACGTATAACGTACAGCGTATAACGTACAGCGTATAACGTATAACGTATAACATATAACGTATAACGAATATCGTATAACGTATAACGTATAACGTATAACGTATAACGTACAACGTATAACGTATACCGTATACCGTATAACGTATAACGTATAACGTATAACGTATAACGTATAACGTATAACGTATAACGTATAACGTATAACGTATAACGTATAACGTATAACGTATAACGTATAACGTATAACGTATAACGTATAACGTATAACGTATAACGTACATCGTACAACGTGTAACGTATAACATATAACGTACAACATATAACGTACAACGTATAACGTATAACGTATAACGTATAACATATAACGTACAGCGTATAACGTATAACATACAACGTATAACGTACAACGTATAACGTATAACGTATAACGTATAACGTATAACGTATAACGTATAACGTATAACGTATAACGTATAACGTATAACGTATAACGTATAACGTATAACGTATAACGTATAACGTATAACGTATAACGTATAACGTATAACGTATAACGTATAACGTATAACGTATAACGTATAACGTATAACGTATAACGTATAACGTATAACGTATAACGTATAACGTATAACGTATAACGTATAACGTATAACGTATAACGTATAACGTATAACGTATAACGTATAACGTATAACGTGTATAACGTATAACGTATAACGTATAACGTATAACGTATAACGTATAACGTATAACGTGTATAACGTATAACGTATAACGTATAACGTATAACGTATAACGTATAACGTATAACGTATAACGTATAACGTATAACGTATAACGTATAACGTACAGCGTACAGCGTATAACGTACAGCGTATAACGTATAACGCCTTTTATTTATTTGTTCAAATTCGCAAGATCTCCTTAAAAACTAAAATTATAATTAAATATTTCGCAGAAAAAAAAAAAAACCGCCACCTATTGGATATTTAAAACGCTATTCTAAACTATCTTATACTAACTTACAATTTTACTATTAATTTTATCCTAAATTATACTAGATAACTCAATTATTTAACAAAAATCGCCTTTATAATTCAAATTTCGCGCGAGAATCTGGGCAAAAATTCGGTATTCCGCTAAAAGTGGAATTATCGCGTCGGTAATGTTCCACACTTAGCAAAAAAATAAACTTTTTTGCCCAATTTCGCTTTTTTATTTGATAATTCGCTTTCTTAGTTGAAAATAATAACGTAAACCAATTTTCATTGAAGAAGCTCTTAAAGTTTTTCTCTCTGGTAACAGCGAGATCTGTTTTATCACCTCTCTAATTTTTGAAAAAAAAATCTCAAATTTTGCAGCCAATAATGCCCGCCAATGCTCTTTTTTAACCCCCCGAACACTTATATCGTGGAAAAAATTAAATTCTCTTTTGTTTTTGAATTTTTTGCTAAATGTGGAACCCAGGTATCGGTAACCAGTTCCACCTTTAGCAAAAAATAAAAATAATTTTATAAAATTAACACTATCTTGGTATCTTTGGATTCCTTACTCTAAAATATACTTGTAATATAAAATTCACTTATTTATAGCAACAAAATTTTTACTCCCGGTAAGTATGTTCTCTACTTTATTATTGATTTTCGGAATAACAAATGAGAGGTTTAATTTAATTGTTATAATTAAATTTCCTCTTTAGCCCCTTTTCTGTACAAGTTCTATAGGGTTGTCTATTTTCGGAAATTCAATAACAACCCTAATAACTTCTCTAAATGGAAAAACAAAAGAATGTCGATAAACTATACGTTAAGTATATGGTATAAGCTAGAAAGAGAAGACAATATGAAATTATCCGTCCTCTCTTTCTCACTTGTTATTACGTTTACCCTTAAGGGTGTTCTAATAGCAATTTCTCTTTTCAAATTCAGATGTTCTCGTTTTGATCGTTCTCTGATTGAATAACTAAGCCGCCAATAGAAACTTTCAAATGGTTAACCGCTAAATATTAATTAAGCCACGCCTAGCTCCGCCCACTTCGGCTCATCTTAATAAATATTATCAACCAATCGAATTTTTCAATTTATTTTTGTTGGATCTCATTTGCGGAACTCTAAATCGTGTTAAAATCCGCCATTTTTATTGTCAGTCCGACAATATGGCGGTTTAAAAATATACCAGCTTTTTCAAATCGCTGTATCTCGTTAACGGTAGCTCGGATCGCTTTTTTATTGAAATTTTGCCCCCCTTTAGAAAACCCCCCTCTTCCGAGGAGATCTACCAGATAGGCTTATAAAAATTTTAAAAATCCGCCATCTTGTTTTTAATTAGTTTAAACAATTAAATTTTTTCAAGAAACCCCTACGTGTGAGGTGTCGTTGGACTCGTAACAGCTTCCGTTATCCAAATCCGTGATAATTTCGATACGTTAATTATTCTAATACACAATTAAAATTGAAAAAAAAAAAAAAACGTTTTTTACCTCTTATATTCTGAATTCTATCACAGAGTAAACCAGTAAATTTGTAAAAAATAGATTTTAAATAACTCACGGTGCCCTGTGTCTGCTTTTTTATGAGAGCTGTCTGAATTTTTTCCGAAATTCGTTTCCGAGTTGGGTGGTACCAGAGATTTTTGGATGAAAAGGAGCAATAATCGTAGAGTTATCCTTCCACACTCTATTCAAGCTTTGCTTAACAAAGCCGGGTGGAGGATAGATATTATTTTATTGAAAGAGTGAGACTGAGTCAGAGAATCTCGAGTTTTCTTTGTTTCCAAAGAAAGTCGAATCTCTCTTTTCTCGTGTGCTCCTCTTTTTTCCCCTTTCGTTCGGATTATTACTGATAATATTGCTCCTATTTCTTCCACTATCTCCGGAAAAGTCACACCAATCTCCAGGATCGAATCGCTGGAACCCTTTATACGGGAAAAACCCCGTCGCCTCCGCGATGGAATATTCCCCGACAGCAGCACTTTTCACTCGCGTAAAATCCGGTTAATTGTCAAATCAACTAATCTATTTAATTAAGATAGTCTCAATTCGCTACTGTATTAGAACTCTAAATACTCAGATATCTAATAGGTAATAACTAAACTCTATTCACGATGTTATACGTGCAACGATTACAAACGCTCTCCGTATAACGTATAACGTACAACGTATAACGTACAACGTACAACGTGTAACGTATAACGTATAACGTATAACGTGTAACGTATAACGTATAACGTACAGCGTATAACGTACAGCGTATAACGTATAAGGTATAACGTACAGCGTATAACGTACAACGTATAACGTATAACGTATAACGTACAGCGTATAACGTACAGCGTATAACGTATAACGTATAACATATAACGTATAACGAATATCGTATAACGTATAACGTATAACGTATAACGTATAACGTACAACGTATAACGTATACCGTATACCGTATAACGTATAACGTATAACGTATAACGTATAACGTATAACGTATAACGTATAACGTATAACGTATAACGTATAACGTATAACGTATAACGTATAACGTATAACGTATAACGTATAACGTATAACGTATAACGTATAACGTATAACGTATAACGTATAACGTATAACGTATAACGTACATCGTACAACGTGTAACGTATAACATATAACGTAAAACATATAACGTACAACGTATAACGTATAACGTATAACGTATAACGTATAACGTATAACGTATAACGTATAACGTATAACGTATAACGTATAACGTATAACGTATAACGTATAACGTATAACGTATAACGTATAACGTATAACGTATAACGTATAACGTATAACGTACAGCGTACAGCGTATAACGTACAGCGTATAACGTATAACGTATAACATATAACGTATAACGTATAACGTATAACGTATAACGTATAACGTATATCGTATATCGTGTAACGTATAACGTACAGCGTATAACGTACAGCGTATAACGTATAACGTGCAACGTATAACGTACAACGTACAACGTGTAACGTATAACGTATAACGTATAACGTGTAACGTATAACGTATAACGTACAGCGTATAACGTACAGCGTATAACGTATAAGGTATAACGTACAGCGTATAACGTACAACGTATAACGTATAACGTATAACGTACAGCGTATAACGTACAGCGTATAACGTATAACGTATAACATATAACGTATAACGAATATCGTATAACGTATAACGTATAACGTATAACGTATAACGTACAACGTACAACGTATACCGTATACCGTATAACGTATAACGTATAACGTATAACGTACAACGTATAACGTATAACGTATAACGTATAACGTATAACGTATAACGTATAACGTATAACGTATATCGTATAACGTATAACGTATAACGTATAACGTATAACGTATAACGTATAACGTATAACGTACATCGTACAACGTGTAACGTATAACATATAACGTACAACATATAACGTACAACGTATAACGTATAACGTATAACGTATAACGTATAACGTATAACGTATAACGTATAACGTATAACGTATAACGTATAACGTATAACGTATAACGTATAACGTATAACGTATAACGTATAACGTATAACGTATAACGTATAACGTATAACGTATAACGTATAACGTATAACGTATAACGTATAACGTATAACGTACAGCGTACAGCGTATAACGTACAGCGTATAACGTATAACGTATAACATATAACGTATAACGTATAACGTATAACGTATAACGTATAACGTATAACGTACAACGTACAACGTGTAACGTATAACGTATAACGTATAACGTACAGCGTATAACGTACAGCGTATAACGTACAGCGTATAACGTACAACGTATAACGTATAACGTATAACGTATAACGTATAACGTATAACGTATGACGTATAACGTATAACGTATAACGTATAACGTATAACGTATAACGTATAACGTATAACGTATAACGTACAACGTATAACGTATAACGTATAACGTATAACGTATAACGTACAGCGTACAGCGTATAACGTACAGCGTATAACGTATAACGTATAACATATAACGTATAACGTATAACGTATAACGTATAACGTATAACGTATAACGTACAACGTACAACGTGTAACGTATAACGTATAACGTATAACGTACAGCGTATAACGTACAGCGTATAACGTACAGCGTATAACGTACAGCGTATAACGTACAACGTATAACGTATAACGTATAACGTACAACGTATACGTATAACGTATAACGTATAACGTATAACGTATAACGTATAACGTATAACGTATAACGTATAACGTATAACGTATAACGTATAACGTATAACGTATAACGTATAACGTATAACGTATAACGTATAACGTATAACGTATAACGTATAACGTATAACGTACAACGTACAACGTATACCGTATACCGTATAACGTATAACGTATAACGTATAACGTATAACGTATAACGTATAACGTATAACGTATAACGTATAACGTATAACGTATAACGTATAACGTATAACGTATAACGTATAACGTATAACGTATAACGTATAACGTATAACGTATAACGTATAACGTATAACGTATAACGTATAACGTATAACGTACATCGTACAACGTGTAACGTATAACATATAACGTACAACATATAACGTACAACGTATAACGTATAACGTATAACGTATAACGTATAACGTATAACGTAAAACGTATAACGTATAACGTATAACGTATAACGTATAACGTATAACGTATAACGTATATCGTATAACGTATAACGTATAATGTATAACGTATAACGTATAACGTATAACGTACAGCGTATAACGTATAACGTACAACGTATAACGTACAACGTACAACGTGTAACGTATAACGTATAACGTATAACGTATAACGTACAGCGTATAACGTACAGCGTATAACGTACAGCGTATAACGTATAACGTATAACGTGTAACGTATAACGTATAACGTACAGCGTATAACGTACAGCGTATAACGTATAACGTATAACGTATAACGTATAACGTACAACGTGTAACGTATACCGTATAACGTACAGCGTATAACGTACAGCGTATAACGTATAACGTATAACGTATAACGTACAACGTATAACGTATAACGTACAGCGTATAACGTATAACATACAACGTATAACGTACAACGTATAACGTACAACGTATAACGTACAACGTATAACGTACAACGTACAACGTGTAACGTATAACGTATAACGTACAGCGTATAACGTATAACGTACTACGTATAATGTACAACGTATAACGTACAACGTACAACGTGTAACGTATAACGTATAACTTATAACGTACAGCGTATAACGTATAACGTATAACGTATAACGTACAGCGTATAACGTATAACGTACAACGTATAATGTACAACGTATAACGTACAACGTACAACGTGTAACGTATAACGTATAACGTATAACTTATAACGAACAGCGGATAACGTATAACGTATAACGTACAACGTATAACGTACAGCGTATAACGTACAGCGTATAACGTACAGCGTATAACGTACAGCGTATAACGTATAACGTATAACGTATAACGTATAACGTATAACGTATAACGTATAACGTATAACGTATAACGTATAACGTATAACGTATAACGTATAACGTATAACGTATATCGTATAACGTATAACGTATAATGTATAACGTATAACGTATAACGTATAACGTATAACGTACAGCGTATAACGTATAACGTACAACGTATAACGTACAACGTACAACGTGTAACGTATAACGTATAACGTATAACGTATAACGTACAGCGTATAACGTACAGCGTATAGCGTACAGCGTATAACGTATAACGTATAACGTGTAACGTATAACGTATAACGTACAGCGTATAACGTACAGCGTATAACGTATAACGTATAACGTATAACGTATAACGTACAACGTGTAACGTATAACGTATAACGTATAACGTATATCGTATATCGTGTAACGTATAACGTACAGCGTATAACGTACAGCGTATAACGTATAACGTACAACGTATAACGTACAACGTACAACGTGTAACGTATAACGTATAACGTATAACGTGTAACGTATAACGTATAACGTACAGCGTATAACGTAAAGCGTATAACGTATAAGGTATAACGTACAGCGTATAACGTACAACGTATAACGTATAACGTATAACGTACAGCGTATAACGTACAGCGTATAACGTATAACGTATAACATATAACGTATAACGAATATCGTATAACGTATAACGTATAACGTATAACGTATAACGTACAACGTATAACGTATACCGTATACCGTATAACGTATAACGTATAACGTATAACGTATAACGTATAACGTATAACGTATAACGTATAACGTATAACGTATAACGTATAACGTATAACGTATAACGTATAACGTATAACGTATAACGTATAACGTATAACGTATAACGTACATCGTACAACGTGTAACGTATAACATATAACGTAAAACATATAACGTACAACGTATAACGTATAACGTATAACGTATAACGTATAACGTATAACGTATAACGTATAACGTATAACGTATAACGTATAACGTATAACGTATAACGTATAACGTATAACGTATAACGTACAGCGTACAGCGTATAACGTACAGCGTATAACGTATAACGTATAACATATAACGTATAACGTATAACGTATAACGTATAACGTATAACGTATAACGTATATCGTATATCGTGTAACGTATAACGTACAGCGTATAACGTACAGCGTATAACGTATAACGTGCAACGTATAACGTACAGCGTATAACGTACAGCGTATAACGTATAACGTACAACGTATAACGTACAACGTACAACGTGTAACGTATAACGTATAACGTATAACGTGTAACGTATAACGTATAACGTACAGCGTATAACGTACAGCGTATAACGTATAAGGTATAACGTACAGCGTATAACGTACAACGTCTAACGTATAACGTATAACGTACAGCGTATAACGTACAGCGTATAACGTATAACGTATAACATATAACGTATAACGAATATCGTATAACGTATAACGTATAACGTATAACGTATAACGTATAACGTACAACGTATAACGTATACCGTATACCGTATAACGTATAACGTATAACGTATAACGTATAACGTATAACGTATAACGTATAACGTATAACGTATAACGTATAACGTATAACGTATAACGTATAACGTATAACGTATAACGTATAACGTATAACGTATAACGTATAACGTATAACGTACATCGTACAACGTGTAACGTATAACATATAACGTACAACATATAACGTACAACGTATAACGTATAACGTATAACGTATAACGTACAGCGTATAACGTATAACATACAACGTATAACGTACAACGTATAACGTATAACGTATAACGTACATCGTACAACGTGTAACGTATAACATATAACGTACAACATATAACGTACAACGTATAACGTATAACGTATAACGTACAGCGTATAACGTATAACATACAACGTATAACGTACAACGTATAACGTATAACGTACAACGTATAACGTATAACGTATAACGTATAACGTATAACGTATAACGTATAACGTATAACGTATAACGTATATCGTATAACGTATAACGTATAATGTATAACGTATAACGTATAACGTATAACGTATAACGTACAGCGTATAACGTATAACGTACAACGTATAACGTACAACGTACAACGTGTAACGTATAACGTATAACGTATAACGTATAACGTACAGCGTATAACGTACAGCGTATAACGTATAACGTATAACGTATAACGTATAACGTATAACGTATAACGTATAACGTATAACGTATAACGTACAGCGTATAACGTATAACGTATAACATATAACGTATAACGAATATCGTATAACGTATAACGTATAACGTATAACGTATAACGTACAACGTGTAACGTATAACGTATAACGTATAACGTATAACGTATAACGTATAACGTATAACGTATAACGTGTATAACGTATAACGTATAACGTATAACGTATAACGTATAACGTATAACGTATAACGTGTATAACGTATAACGTATAACGTATAACGTATAACGTATAACGTATAACGTATAACGTATAACGTATAACGTATAACGTATAACGTATAACGTACAGCGTACAGCGTATAACGTACAGCGTATAACGTATAACGCCTTTTATTTATTTGTTCAAATTCGCAAGATCTCCTTAAAAACTAAAATTATAATTAAATATTTCGCAGAAAAAAAAAAAAACCGCCACCTATTGGATATTTAAAACGCTATTCTAAACTATCTTATACTAACTTACAATTTTACTATTAATTTTATCCTAAATTATACTAGATAACTCAATTATTTAACAAAAATCGCCTTTATAATTCAAATTTCGCGCGAGAATCTGGGCAAAAATTCGGTATTCCGCTAAAAGTGGAATTATCGCGTCGGTAATGTTCCACACTTAGCAAAAAAATAAACTTTTTTGCCCAATTTCGCTTTTTTATTTGATAATTCGCTTTCTTAGTTGAAAATAATAACGTAAACCAATTTTCATTGAAGAAGCTCTTAAAGTTTTTCTCTCTGGTAACAGCGAGATCTGTTTTATCACCTCTCTAATTTTTGAAAAAAAAATCTCAAATTTTGCAGCCAATAATGCCCGCCAATGCTCTTTTTTAACCCCCCGAACACTTATATCGTGGAAAAAATTAAATTCTCTTTTGTTTTTGAATTTTTTGCTAAATGTGGAACCCAGGTATCGGTAACCAGTTCCACCTTTAGCAAAAAATAAAAATAATTTTATAAAATTAACACTATCTTGGTATCTTTGGATTCCTTACTCTAAAATATACTTGTAATATAAAATTCACTTATTTATAGCAACAAAATTTTTACTCCCGGTAAGTATGTTCTCTACTTTATTATTGATTTTCGGAATAACAAATGAGAGGTTTAATTTAATTGTTATAATTAAATTTCCTCTTTAGCCCCTTTTCTGTACAAGTTCTATAGGGTTGTCTATTTTCGGAAATTCAATAACAACCCTAATAACTTCTCTAAATGGAAAAACAAAAGAATGTCGATAAACTATACGTTAAGTATATGGTATAAGCTAGAAAGAGAAGACAATATGAAATTATCCGTCCTCTCTTTCTCACTTGTTATTACGTTTACCCTTAAGGGTGTTCTAATAGCAATTTCTCTTTTCAAATTCAGATGTTCTCGTTTTGATCGTTCTCTGATTGAATAACTAAGCCGCCAATAGAAACTTTCAAATGGTTAACCGCTAAATATTAATTAAGCCACGCCTAGCTCCGCCCACTTCGGCTCATCTTAATAAATATTATCAACCAATCGAATTTTTCAATTTATTTTTGTTGGATCTCATTTGCGGAACTCTAAATCGTGTTAAAATCCGCCATTTTTATTGTCAGTCCGACAATATGGCGGTTTAAAAATATACCAGCTTTTTCAAATCGCTGTATCTCGTTAACGGTAGCTCGGATCGCTTTTTTATTGAAATTTTGCCCCCCTTTAGAAAACCCCCCTCTTCCGAGGAGATCTACCAGATAGGCTTATAAAAATTTTAAAAATCCGCCATCTTGTTTTTAATTAGTTTAAACAATTAAATTTTTTCAAGAAACCCCTACGTGTGAGGTGTCGTTGGACTCGTAACAGCTTCCGTTATCCAAATCCGTGATAATTTCGATACGTTAATTATTCTAATACACAATTAAAATTGAAAAAAAAAAAAAAAACGTTTTTTACCTCTTATATTCTGAATTCTATCACAGAGTAAACCAGTAAATTTGTAAAAAATAGATTTTAAATAACTCACGGTGCCCTGTGTCTGCTTTTTTATGAGAGCTGTCTGAATTTTTTCCGAAATTCGTTTCCGAGTTGGGTGGTACCAGAGATTTTTGGATGAAAAGGAGCAATAATCGTAGAGTTATCCTTCCACACTCTATTCAAGCTTTGCTTAACAAAGCCGGGTGGAGGATAGATATTATTTTATTGAAAGAGTGAGACTGAGTCAGAGAATCTCGAGTTTTCTTTGTTTCCAAAGAAAGTCGAATCTCTCTTTTCTCGTGTGCTCCTCTTTTTTCCCCTTTCGTTCGGATTATTACTGATAATATTGCTCCTATTTCTTCCACTATCTCCGGAAAAGTCACACCAATCTCCAGGATCGAATCGCTGGAACCCTTTATACGGGAAAAACCCCGTCGCCTCCGCGATGGAATATTCCCCGACAGCAGCACTTTTCACTCGCGTAAAATCCGGTTAATTGTCAAATCAACTAATCTATTTAATTAAGATAGTCTCAATTCGCTACTGTATTAGAACTCTAAATACTCAGATATCTAATAGGTAATAACTAAACTCTATTCACGATGTTATACGTGCAACGATTACAAACGCTCTCCGTATAACGTATAACGTACAACGTATAACGTACAACGTACAACGTGTAACGTATAACGTATAACGTATAACGTGTAACGTATAACGTATAACGTACAGCGTATAACGTACAGCGTATAACGTATAAGGTATAACGTACAGCGTATAACGTACAACGTATAACGTATAACGTATAACGTACAGCGTATAACGTACAGCGTATAACGTATAACGTATAACATATAACGTATAACGAATATCGTATAACGTATAACGTATAACGTATAACGTATAACGTACAACGTATAACGTATACCGTATACCGTATAACGTATAACGTATAACGTATAACGTATAACGTATAACGTATAACGTATAACGTATAACGTATAACGTATAACGTATAACGTATAACGTATAACGTATAACGTATAACGTATAACGTATAACGTATAACGTATAACGTATAACGTATAACGTATAACGTATAACGTACATCGTACAACGTGTAACGTATAACATATAACGTAAAACATATAACGTACAACGTATAACGTATAACGTATAACGTATAACGTATAACGTATAACGTATAACGTATAACGTATAACGTATAACGTATAACGTATAACGTACAGCGTATAACGTATAACGTATAACGTATAACGTATAACGTATAACGTATAACGTACAGCGTACAGCGTATAACGTACAGCGTATAACGTATAACGTATAACATATAACGTATAACGTATAACGTATAACGTATAACGTATAACGTATATCGTATATCGTGTAACGTATAACGTACAGCGTATAACGTACAGCGTATAACGTATAACGTGCAACGTATAACGTACAACGTACAACGTGTAACGTATAACGTATAACGTATAACGTGTAACGTATAACGTATAACGTACAGCGTATAACGTACAGCGTATAACGTATAAGGTATAACGTACAGCGTATAACGTACAACGTATAACGTATAACGTATAACGTACAGCGTATAACGTACATCGTATAACGTATAACGTATAACATATAACGTATAACGAATATCGTATAACGTATAACGTATAACGTATAACGTATAACGTACAACGTACAACGTATACCGTATACCGTATAACGTATAACGTATAACGTATAACGTATAACGTATAACGTATAACGTATAACGTATAACGTATAACGTATAACGTATAACGTATAACGTATAACGTATAACGTATAACGTATAACGTATAACGTATAACGTATAACGTATAACGTATAACGTACATCGTACAACGTGTAACGTATAACATATAACGTACAACATATAACGTACAACGTATAACGTATAACGTATAACGTATAACGTATAACGTATAACGTATAACGTATAACGTATAACGTATAACGTATAACGTATAACGTATAACGTATAACGTATAACGTATAACGTATAACGTATAACGTATAACGTATAACGTATAACGTATAACGTATAACGTATAACGTATAACGTATAACGTATAACGTACAGCGTACAGCGTATAACGTACAGCGTATAACGTACAGCGTATAACGTACAACGTATAACGTATAACGTATAACGTATAACGTATAACGTATAACGTACAACGTACAACGTGTAACGTATAACGTATAACGTATAACGTACAGCGTATAACGTACAGCGTATAACGTACAGCGTATAACGTACAACGTATAACGTATAACGTATAACGTATAACGTATAACGTATAACGTATGACGTATAACGTATAACGTATAACGTATAACGTATAACGTATAACGTATAACGTATAACGTATAACGTACAACGTATAACGTATAACGTATAACGTATAACGTATAACGTACAGCGTACAGCGTATAACGTACAGCGTATAACGTATAACGTATAACATATAACGTATAACGTATAACGTATAACGTATAACGTATAACGTATAACGTACAACGTACAACGTGTAACGTATAACGTATAACGTATAACGTACAGCGTATAACGTACAGCGTATAACGTACAGCGTATAACGTACAGCGTATAACGTACAACGTATAACGTATAACGTATAACGTACAACGTATACGTACAGCGTATAACGTATAACGTGCAACGTATAACGTACAACGTACAACGTGTAACGTATAACGTATAACGTATAACGTGTAACGTATAACGTATAACGTACAGCGTATAACGTACAGCGTATAACGTATAAGGTATAACGTACAGCGTATAACGTACAACGTATAACGTATAACGTATAACGTACAGCGTATAACGTACAGCGTATAACGTATAACGTATAACATATAACGTATAACGAATATCGTATAACGTATAACGTATAACGTATAACGTATAACGTACAACGTACAACGTATACCGTATACCGTATAACGTATAACGTATAACGTATAACGTATAACGTATAACGTATAACGTATAACGTATAACGTATAACGTATAACGTATAACGTATAACGTATAACGTATAACGTATAACGTATAACGTATAACGTATAACGTATAACGTATAACGTATAACGTATAACGTATAACGTACATCGTACAACGTGTAACGTATAACATATAACGTACAACATATAACGTACAACGTATAACGTATAACGTATAACGTATAACGTATAACGTATAACGTAAAACGTATAACGTATAACGTATAACGTATAACGTATAACGTATAACGTATAACGTATATCGTATAACGTATAACGTATAATGTATAACGTATAACGTATAACGTATAACGTACAGCGTATAACGTATAACGTACAACGTATAACGTACAACGTACAACGTGTAACGTATAACGTATAACGTATAACGTATAACGTACAGCGTATAACGTACAGCGTATAACGTACAGCGTATAACGTATAACGTATAACGTGTAACGTATAACGTATAACGTACAGCGTATAACGTACAGCGTATAACGTATAACGTATAACGTATAACGTATAACGTACAACGTGTAACGTATACCGTATAACGTACAGCGTATAACGTACAGCGTATAACGTATAACGTATAACGTATAACGTACAACGTATAACGTATAACGTACAGCGTATAACGTATAACATACAACGTATAACGTACAACGTATAACGTACAACGTATAACGTACAACGTACAACGTGTAACGTATAACGTATAACGTACAGCGTATAACGTATAACGTACTACGTATAATGTACAACGTATAACGTACAACGTACAACGTGTAACGTATAACGTATAACTTATAACGTACAGCGTATAACGTATAACGTATAACGTATAACGTACAGCGTATAACGTATAACGTACAACGTATAATGTACAACGTATAACGTACAACGTACAACGTGTAACGTATAACGTATAACGTATAACTTATAACGAACAGCGGATAACGTATAACGTATAACGTACAACGTATAACGTACAGCGTATAACGTACAGCGTATAACGTACAGCGTATAACGTACAGCGTATAACGTATAACGTATAACGTATAACGTATAACGTATAACGTATAACGTATAACGTATAACGTATAACGTATAACGTATAACGTATAACGTATAACGTATAACGTATATCGTATAACGTATAACGTATAATGTATAACGTATAACGTATAACGTATAACGTATAACGTACAGCGTATAACGTATAACGTACAACGTATAACGTACAACGTACAACGTGTAACGTATAACGTATAACGTATAACGTATAACGTACAGCGTATAACGTACAGCGTATAGCGTACAGCGTATAACGTATAACGTATAACGTGTAACGTATAACGTATAACGTACAGCGTATAACGTACAGCGTATAACGTATAACGTATAACGTATAACGTATAACGTACAACGTGTAACGTATAACGTATAACGTATAACGTATATCGTATATCGTGTAACGTATAACGTACAGCGTATAACGTACAGCGTATAACGTATAACGTACAACGTATAACGTACAACGTACAACGTGTAACGTATAACGTATAACGTATAACGTGTAACGTATAACGTATAACGTACAGCGTATAACGTAAAGCGTATAACGTATAAGGTATAACGTACAGCGTATAACGTACAACGTATAACGTATAACGTATAACGTACAGCGTATAACGTACAGCGTATAACGTATAACGTATAACATATAACGTATAACGAATATCGTATAACGTATAACGTATAACGTATAACGTATAACGTACAACGTATAACGTATACCGTATACCGTATAACGTATAACGTATAACGTATAACGTATAACGTATAACGTATAACGTATAACGTATAACGTATAACGTATAACGTATAACGTATAACGTATAACGTATAACGTATAACGTATAACGTATAACGTATAACGTATAACGTACATCGTACAACGTGTAACGTATAACATATAACGTAAAACATATAACGTACAACGTATAACGTATAACGTATAACGTATAACGTATAACGTATAACGTATAACGTATAACGTATAACGTATAACGTATAACGTATAACGTATAACGTATAACGTATAACGTATAACGTATAACGTACAGCGTACAGCGTATAACGTACAGCGTATAACGTATAACGTATAACATATAACGTATAACGTATAACGTATAACGTATAACGTATAACGTATAACGTATATCGTATATCGTGTAACGTATAACGTACAGCGTATAACGTACAGCGTATAACGTATAACGTGCAACGTATAACGTACAACGTACAACGTGTAACGTATAACGTATAACGTATAACGTGTAACGTATAACGTATAACGTACAGCGTATAACGTACAGCGTATAACGTATAAGGTATAACGTACAGCGTATAACGTACAACGTATAACGTATAACGTATAACGTACAGCGTATAACGTACAGCGTATAACGTATAACGTATAACATATAACGTATAACGAATATCGTATAACGTATAACGTATAACGTATAACGTATAACGTACAACGTACAACGTATACCGTATACCGTATAACGTATAACGTATAACGTATAACGTATAACGTATAACGTATAACGTATAACGTATAACGTATAACGTATATCGTATAACGTATAACGTATAATGTATAACGTATAACGTATAACGTATAACGTATAACGTACAGCGTATAACGTATAACGTACAACGTATAACGTACAACGTACAACGTGTAACGTATAACGTATAACGTATAACGTATAACGTACAGCGTATAACGTACAGCGTATAGCGTACAGCGTATAACGTATAACGTATAACGTGTAACGTATAACGTATAACGTACAGCGTATAACGTACAGCGTATAACGTATAACGTATAACGTATAACGTATAACGTACAACGTGTAACGTATAACGTATAACGTATAACGTATATCGTATATCGTGTAACGTATAACGTACAGCGTATAACGTACAGCGTATAACGTATAACGTACAACGTATAACGTACAACGTACAACGTGTAACGTATAACGTATAACGTATAACGTGTAACGTATAACGTATAACGTACAGCGTATAACGTAAAGCGTATAACGTATAAGGTATAACGTACAGCGTATAACGTACAACGTATAACGTATAACGTATAACGTACAGCGTATAACGTACAGCGTATAACGTATAACGTATAACATATAACGTATAACGAATATCGTATAACGTATAACGTATAACGTATAACGTATAACGTACAACGTATAACGTATACCGTATACCGTATAACGTATAACGTATAACGTATAACGTATAACGTATAACGTATAACGTATAACGTATAACGTATAACGTATAACGTATAACGTATAACGTATAACGTATAACGTATAACGTATAACGTATAACGTATAACGTATAACGTACATCGTACAACGTGTAACGTATAACATATAACGTAAAACATATAACGTACAACGTATAACGTATAACGTATAACGTATAACGTATAACGTATAACGTATAACGTATAACGTATAACGTATAACGTATAACGTATAACGTATAACGTATAACGTATAACGTATAACGTATAACGTACAGCGTACAGCGTATAACGTACAGCGTATAACGTATAACGTATAACGTATAACGTATAACGTATAACGTATAACGTATAACGTATAACGTATAACGTATATCGTATATCGTGTAACGTATAACGTACAGCGTATAACGTACAGCGTATAACGTATAACGTGCAACGTATAACGTACAACGTACAACGTGTAACGTATAACGTATAACGTATAACGTGTAACGTATAACGTATAACGTACAGCGTATAACGTACAGCGTATAACGTATAAGGTATAACGTACAGCGTATAACGTACAACGTATAACGTATAACGTATAACGTACAGCGTATAACGTACAGCGTATAACGTATAACGTATAACATATAACGTATAACGAATATCGTATAACGTATAACGTATAACGTATAACGTATAACGTACAACGTACAACGTATACCGTATACCGTATAACGTATAACGTATAACGTATAACGTATAACGTATAACGTATAACGTATAACGTATAACGTATAACGTATAACGTATAACGTATAACGTATAACGTATAACGTATAACGTATAACGTATAACGTATAACGTATAACGTACATCGTACAACGTGTAACGTATAACATATAACGTACAACATATAACGTACAACGTATAACGTATAACGTATAACGTATAACGTATAACGTATAACGTATAACGTATAACGTATAACGTATAACGTATAACGTATAACGTATAACGTATAACGTATAACGTATAACGTATAACGTATAACGTATAACGTATAACGTATAACGTATAACGTATAACGTACAGCGTACAGCGTATAACGTACAGCGTATAACGTATAACGTATAACATATAACGTATAACGTATAACGTATAACGTATAACGTATAACGTATAACGTATAACGTACAACGTACAACGTGTAACGTATAACGTATAACGTATAACGTACAGCGTATAACGTACAGCGTATAACGTACAGCGTTTAACGTACAACGTATAACGTATAACGTATAACGTATAACGTATAACGTATAACGTATGACGTATAACGTATGACGTATAACGTATAACGTATAACGTATAACGTATAACGTATAACGTATAACGTATAACGTATAACGTATAACGTATAACGTATAACGTATAACGTATAACGTATAACGTATAACGTATAACGTATAACGTATAACGTATAACGTATAACGTATAACGTATAACGTATAACGTATAACGTATAACGTATAACGTATAACGTATAACGTATAACGTATAACGTATAACGTATAACGTATAACGTATAACGTATAACGTATAACGTATAACGTATAACGTATAACGTATAACGTATAACGTATAACGTATAACGTATAACGTATAACGTATAACGTATAACGTATAACGTATAACGTATAACGTATAACGTATAACGTATAACGTATAACGTATAACGTATAACGTATAACGTATAACGTATAACGTATAACGTATAACGTATAACGTATAACGTATAACGTATAACGTATAACGTATAACGTATAACGTATAACGTATAACGTATAACGTATAACGTATAACGTATAACGTATAACGTATAACGTATAACGTATAACGTATAACGTATAACGTATAACGTATAACGTATAACGTATAACGTATAACGTATAACGTATAACGTATAACGTATAACGTATAACGTATAACGTATAACGTATAACGTATAACGTATAACGTATAACGTATAACGTATAACGTATAACGTATAACGTATAACGTATAACGTATAACGTATAACGTATAACGTATAACGTATAACGTATAACGTATAACGTATAACGTATAACGTATAACGTATAACGTATAACGTATAACGTATAACGTATAACGTATAACGTATAACGTATAACGTATAACGTATAACGTATAACGTATAACGTATAACGTATAACGTATAACGTATAACGTATAACGTATAACGTATAACGTATAACGTATAACGTATAACGTATAACGTATAACGTATAACGTATAACGTATAACGTATAACGTATAACGTATAACGTATAACGTACATCGTACAACGTGTAACGTATAACATATAACGTACAACATATAACGTACAACGTATAACGTATAACGTATAACGTATAACGTATAACGTACAGCGTCTAACGTACACCGTATAACGTATAAGGTATAACGTACAGCGTATAACGTACAACGTATAACGTATAACGTATAACGTACAGCGTATAACGTACAGCGTATAACGTATAACGTATAACATATAACGTATAACGAATATCGTATAACGTATAACGTATAACGTATAACGTATAACGTACAACGTATAACGTATAACGTATAACGTACAGCGTATAACGTACAGCGTATAACGTATAAGGTATAACGTACAGCGTATAACGTACAACGTATAACGTATAACGTATAACGTACAGCGTATAACGTACAGCGTATAACGTATAACGTATAACATATAACGTATAACGAATATCGTATAACGTATAACGTATAACGTATAACGTATAACGTACAACGTATAACGTATACCGTATACCGTATAACGTATAACGTATAACGTATAACGTATAACGTATAACGTATAACGTATAACGTATAACGTATAACGTATAACGTATAACGTATAACGTATAACGTATAACGTATAACGTATAACGTATAACGTATAACGTATAACGTACATCGTACAACGTGTAACGTATAACATATAACGTACAACATATAACGTACAACGTATAACGTATAACGTATAACGTATAACGTATAACGTATAACGTATAACGTATAACGTATAACGTATAACGTATAACGTATAACGTATAACGTATAACGTATAACGTATAACGTATAACGTATAACGTATAACGTATAACGTACAGCGTACAGCGTATAACGTACAGCGTATAACGTATAACGTATAACATATAACGTATAACGTATAACGTATAACGTATAACGTATAACGTATAACGTATATCGTATATCGTGTAACGTATAACGTACAGCGTATAACGTACAGCGTATAACGTATAACGTGCAACGTATAACGTACAACGTACAACGTGTAACGTATAACGTATAACGTATAACGTATAACGTATAAGGTATAACGTACAGCGTATAACGTACAACGTATAACGTATAACGTATAACGTACAGCGTATAACGTACAGCGTATAACGTATAACGTATAACATATAACGTATAACGAATATCGTATAACGTATAACGTATAACGTATAACGTACAACGTATAACGTATACCGTATACCGTATAACGTATAACGTATAACGTATAACGTATAACGTATAACGTATAACGTATAACGTATAACGTATAACGTATAACGTATAACGTATAACGTATAACGTATAACGTATAACGTATAACGTATAACGTATAACGTATAACGTATAACGTATAACGTACATCGTATAACGTATAACGTATAACATATAACGTATAACGAATATCGTATAATGTATAACGTATAACGTATAACGTATAACGTATAACGTACAACGTACAACGTATACCGTATACCGTATAACGTATAACGTATAACGTATAACGTATAACGTATAACGTATAACGTATAACGTATAACGTATAACGTATAACGTATAACGTATAACGTATAACGTATAACGTATAACGTATAACGTATAACGTATAACGTATAACGTATAACGTATAACGTATAACGTATAACGTATAACGTATAACGTATAACGTATAACGTATAACGTACATCGTACAACGTGTAACGTATAACATATAACGTACAACATATAACGTACAACGTATAACGTATAACGTATAACGTATAACGTATAACGTATAACGTATAACGTATAACGTATAACGTATAACGTATAACGTATAACGTATAACGTATAACGTATAACGTATAACGTATAACGTATAACGTATAACGTATAACGTATAACGTATAACGTATAACGTATAACGTATAACGTATAACGTATAACGTATAACGTATAACGTATAACGTATAACGTATAACGTATAACGTATAACGTATAACGTATAACGTATAACGTATAACGTATAACGTATAACGTATAACGTATAACGTATAACGTATAACGTATAACGTATAACGTATAACGTATAACGTATAACGTATAACGTATAACGTATAACGTATAACGTATAACGTATAACGTATAACGTATAACGTATAACGTATAACGTATAACGTATAACGTATAACGTATAACGTATAACGTATAACGTATAACGTATAACGTATAACGTACAGCGTATAACGTATAACGTATAACGTATAACGTATAACGTATAACGTATAACGTATAACGTATAACGTATAACGTATAACGTATAACGTATAACGTATAACGTACAACGTACAACGTACAACGTGTAACGTATAACGTATAACGTATAACGTATAACGTATAACGTACAGCGTATAACGTACAGCGTATAACGTACAACGTATAACGTATAACGTATAACGTATAACGTATAACGTATAACGTATAACGTATAACGTATAACGTATAACGTATAACGTATAACGTATAACGTATAACGTATAACGTATAACGTATAACGTACAACGTACAACGTACAACGTGTAACGTATAACGTATAACGTATAACGTATAACGTATAACGTACAGCGTATAACGTACAGCGTATAACGTACAACGTATAACGTATAACGTATAACGTATAACGTATAACGTATAACGTATGACGTATAACGTATAACGTATAACGTATAACGTATAACGTATAACGTATAACGTATAACGTATAACGTATAACGTACAACGTATAACGTATACCGTATACCGTATAACGTATAACGTATAACGTATAACGTATAACGTATAACGTATAACGTATAACGTATAACGTATAACGTATAACGTATAACGTATAACGTATAACGTATAACGAATATCGTATAACGTATAACGTATAACGTATAACGTACAACGTATAACGTATACCGTATACCGTATAACGTATAACGTATAACGTATAACGTATAACGTATAACGTATAACGTATAACGTATAACGTATAACGTATAACGTATAACGTATAACGTATAACGTATAACGTATAACGTATAACGTATAACGTATAACGTATAACGTACATCGTATAACGTATAACGTATAACATATAACGTATAACGAATATCGTATAATGTATAACGTATAACGTATAACGTATAACGTATAACGTACAACGTACAACGTATACCGTATACCGTATAACGTATAACGTATAACGTATAACGTATAACGTATAACGTATAACGTATAACGTATAACGTATAACGTATAACGTATAACGTATAACGTATAACGTATAACGTATAACGTATAACGTATAACGTATAACGTATAACGTATAACGTATAACGTATAACGTATAACGTATAACGTATAACGTATAACGTATAACGTATAACGTACATCGTACAACGTGTAACGTATAACATATAACGTACAACATATAACGTACAACGTATAACGTATAACGTATAACGTATAACGTATAACGTATAACGTATAACGTATAACGTATAACGTATAACGTATAACGTATAACGTATAACGTATAACGTATAACGTATAACGTATAACGTATAACGTATAACGTATAACGTATAACGTATAACGTATAACGTATAACGTATAACGTATAACGTATAACGTATAACGTATAACGTATAACGTATAACGTATAACGTATAACGTATAACGTATAACGTATAACGTATAACGTATAACGTATAACGTATAACGTATAACGTATAACGTATAACGTATAACGTATAACGTATAACGTATAACGTATAACGTATAACGTATAACGTATAACGTATAACGTATAACGTATAACGTATAACGTATAACGTATAACGTATAACGTATAACGTATAACGTATAACGTATAACGTATAACGTATAACGTATAACGTATAACGTATAACGTACAGCGTATAACGTATAACGTATAACGTATAACGTATAACGTATAACGTATAACGTATAACGTATAACGTATAACGTATAACGTATAACGTATAACGTACAACGTACAACGTACAACGTGTAACGTATAACGTATAACGTATAACGTATAACGTATAACGTACAGCGTATAACGTACAGCGTATAACGTACAACGTATAACGTATAACGTATAACGTATAACGTATAACGTATAACGTATAACGTATGACGTATAACGTATAACGTATAACGTATAACGTATAACGTATAACGTATAACGTATAACGTATGACGTATAACGTATAACGTATAACGTATAACGTATAACGTATAACGTATAACGTATAACGTATAACGTATAACGTACAGCGTACAGCGTATAACGTACAGCGTATAACGTATAACGTATAACATATAACGTATAACGTATAACGTATAACGTATAACGTATAACGTATAACGTATAACGTATATCGTATATCGTGTAACGTATAACGTACAGCGTATAACGTACAGCGTATAACGTATAACGTGCAACGTATAACGTACAACGTACAACGTGTAACGTATAACGTATAACGTATAACGTGTAACGTATAACGTATAACGTACAGCGTATAACGTACAGCGTATAACGTATAAGGTATAACGTACAGCGTATAACGTACAACGTATAACGTATAACGTATAACGTACAGCGTATAACGTACAGCGTATAACGTATAACGTATAACATATAACGTATAACGAATATCGTATAACGTATAACGTATAACGTATAACGTATAACGTACAACGTACAACGTATACCGTATACCGTATAACGTATAACGTATAACGTATAACGTATAACGTATAACGTATAACGTATAACGTATAACGTATAACGTATAACGTATAACGTATAACGTATAACGTATAACGTATAACGTATAACGTATAACGTATAACGTATAACGTATAACGTATAACGTATAACGTACATCGTACAACGTGTAACGTATAACATATAACGTACAACATATAACGTACAACGTATAACGTATAACGTATAACGTATAACGTATAACGTATAACGTAAAACGTATAACGTATAACGTATAACGTATAACGTATAACGTATAACGTATAACGTATATCGTATAACGTATAACGTATAATGTATAACGTATAACGTATAACGTATAACGTACAGCGTATAACGTATAACGTACAACGTATAACGTACAACGTACAACGTGTAACGTATAACGTATAACGTATAACGTATAACGTACAGCGTATAACGTACAGCGTATAACGTACAGCGTATAACGTATAACGTATAACGTGTAACGTATAACGTATAACGTACAGCGTATAACGTACAGCGTATAACGTATAACGTATAACGTATAACGTATAACGTATAACGTACAACGTGTAACGTATACCGTATAACGTACAGCGTATAACGTACAGCGTATAACGTACAGCGTATAACGTATAACGTATAACGTATAACGTACAACGTATAACGTATAACGTACAGCGTATAACGTATAACATACAACGTATAACGTACAGCGTATAACGTACAACGTATAACGTACAACGTATAACGTACAACGTACAACGTGTAACGTATAACGTATAACGTACAGCGTATAACGTATAACGTACTACGTATAATGTACAACGTATAACGTACAACGTACAACGTGTAACGTATAACGTATAACTTATAACGTACAGCGTATAACGTATAACGTATAACGTATAACGTACAGCGTATAACGTATAACGTACAACGTATAATGTACAACGTATAACGTACAACGTACAACGTGTAACGTATAACGTATAACGTATAACTTATAACGAACAGCGGATAACGTATAACGTATAACGTACAACGTATAACGTACAGCGTATAACGTACAGCGTATAACGTACAGCGTATAACGTACAGCGTATAACGTATAACGTATAACGTATAACGTATAACGTATAACGTATAACGTATAACGTATAACGTATAACGTATAACGTATAACGTATAACGTATAACGTATAACGTATAACGTATAACGTATAACGTATATCGTATAACGTATAACGTATAATGTATAACGTATAACGTATAACGTATAACGTATAACGTACAGCGTATAACGTATAACGTACAACGTATAACGTACAACGTACAACGTGTAACGTATAACGTATAACGTATAACGTATAACGTACAGCGTATAACGTACAGCGTATAGCGTACAGCGTATAACGTATAACGTATAACGTGTAACGTATAACGTATAACGTACAGCGTATAACGTACAGCGTATAACGTATAACGTATAACGTATAACGTATAACGTACAACGTGTAACGTATAACGTATAACGTATAACGTATATCGTATATCGTGTAACGTATAACGTACAGCGTATAACGTACAGCGTATAACGTATAACGTACAACGTATAACGTACAACGTACAACGTGTAACGTATAACGTATAACGTATAACGTGTAACGTATAACGTATAACGTACAGCGTATAACGTACAGCGTATAACGTATAAGGTATAACGTACAGCGTATAACGTACAACGTATAACGTATAACGTATAACGTACAGCGTATAACGTACAGCGTATAACGTATAACGTATAACATATAACGTATAACGAATATCGTATAACGTATAACGTATAACGTATAACGTATAACGTACAACGTATAACGTATACCGTATACCGTATAACGTATAACGTATAACGTATAACGTATAACGTATAACGTATAACGTATAACGTATAACGTAAAACATATAACGTACAACGTATAACGTATAACGTATAACGTATAACGTATAACGTATAACGTATAACGTATAACGTATAACGTATAACGTATAACGTATAACGTATAACGTATAACGTATAACGTATAACGTATAACGTATAACGTATAACGTACAGCGTACAGCGTATAACGTACAGCGTATAACGTATAACGTATAACATATAACGTATAACGTATAACGTATAACGTATAACGTATAACGTATAACGTATATCGTATATCGTGTAACGTATAACGTACAGCGTATAACGTACAGCGTATAACGTATAACGTGCAACGTATAACGTACAACGTACAACGTGTAACGTATAACGTATAACGTATAACGTGTAACGTATAACGTATAACGTACAGCGTATAACGTACAGCGTATAACGTATAAGGTATAACGTACAGCGTATAACGTACAACGTATAACGTATAACGTATAACGTACAGCGTATAACGTACAGCGTATAACGTATAACGTATAACATATAACGTATAACGAATATCGTATAACGTATAACGTATAACGTATAACGTATAACGTACAACGTACAACGTATACCGTATACCGTATAACGTATAACGTATAACGTATAACGTATAACGTATAACGTATAACGTATAACGTATAACGTATAACGTATAACGTATAACGTACAACGTATAACGTATAACGTATAACGTACAGCGTATAACGTACAGCGTATAACGTATAACGTATAACATATAACGTATAACGAATATCGTATAACGTATAACGTATAACGTATAACGTATAACGTATAACGTACAACGTACAACGTATACCGTATACCGTATAACGTATAACGTATAACGTATAACGTATAACGTATAACGTATAACGTATAACGTATAACGTATAACGTATAACGTATAACGTACATCGTACAACGTGTAACGTATAACATATAACGTACAACATATAACGTACAACGTATAACGTATAACGTATAACGTATAACGTATAACGTATAACGTATAACGTATAACGTATAACGTATAACGTATAACGTATAACGTATAACGTATAACGTATAACGTATAACGTATAACGTATAACGTATAACGTATAACGTATAACGTATAACGTATAACGTATAACGTATAACGTATAACGTATAACGTATAACGTATAACGTACAGCGTACAGCGTATAACGTACAGCGTATAACGTATAACGTATAACATATAACGTATAACGTATAACGTATAACGTATAACGTATAACGTATAACGTACAACGTACAACGTGTAACGTATAACGTACAGCGTATAACGTACAGCGTATAACGTACAGCGTATAACGTACAGCGTATAACGTACAACGTATAACGTATAACGTATAACGTATAACGTATGACGTATAACGTATAACGTATAACGTATAACGTATAACGTATAACGTATAACGTATAACGTATAACGTATAACGTATAACGTATAACGTATAACGTATAACGTATAACGTATAACGTATAACGTATAACGTATAACGTATAACGTATAACGTATAACGTATAACGTATAACGTATAACGTATAACGTATAACGTATAACGTATAACGTATAACGTATAACGTATAACGTATAACGTATAACGTATAACGTATAACGTATAACGTATAACGTATAACGTATAACGTATAACGTATAACGTATAACGTATAACGTATAACGTATAACGTACAACGTATAACGTACAACGTATAACGTACAACGTATAACGTACAACGTATAACGTATAACGTATAACGTATAACGTATAACGTATAACGTATAACGTATAACGTATAACGTATAACGTATAACGTATAACGTATAACGTATAACGTATAACGTATAACGTATAACGTATAACGTATAACGTATAACGTATAACGTATAACGTATAACGTATAACGTATAACGTATAACGTATAACGTATAACGTATAACGTATAACGTATAACGTATAACGTATAACGTATAACGTATAACGTATAACGTATAACGTATAACGTATAACGTATAACGTATAACGTATAACGTATAACGTATAACGTATAACGTATAACGTATAACGTATAACGTATAACGTATAACGTATAACGTATAACGTATAACGTATAACGTATAACGTATAACGTATAACGTATAACGTATAACGTATAACGTATAACGTATAACGTATAACGTATAACGTATAACGTATAACGTATAACGTATAACGTATAACGTACATCGTATAACGTATAACGTATAACATATAACGTATAACGAATATCGTATAATGTATAACGTATAACGTATAACGTATAACGTACAACGTACAACGTATACCGTATACCGTATAACGTATAACGTATAACGTATAACGTATAACGTATAACGTATAACGTATAACGTATAACGTATAACGTATAACGTATAACGTATAACGTATAACGTATAACGTATAACGTATAACGTATAACGTATAACGTATAACGTATAACGTATAACGTATAACGTATAACGTATAACGTACATCGTACAACGTGTAACGTATAACATATAACGTACAACATATAACGTACAACGTATAACGTATAACGTATAACGTATAACGTATAACGTATAACGTATAACGTATAACGTATAACGTATAACGTATAACGTATAACGTATAACGTATAACGTATAACGTATAACGTATAACGTATAACGTATAACGTATAACGTATAACGTATAACGTACAGCGTACAGCGTATAACGTACAGCGTATAACGTATAACGTATAACATATAACGTATAACGTATAACGTATAACGTATAACGTATAACGTATAACGTACAACGTACAACGTGTAACGTATAACGTATAACGTATAACGTACAGCGTATAACGTACAGCGTATAACGTACAGCGTATAACGTACAACGTATAACGTATAACGTATAACGTATAACGTATAACGTATAACGTATGACGTATAACGTATAACGTATAACGTATAACGTATAACGTATAACGTATAACGTATAACGTATAACGTATAACGTATAACGTATAACGTATAACGTATAACGTATAACGTATAACGTATAACGTATAACGTATAACGTATAACGTATAACGTATAACGTATAACGTATAACGTATAACGTATAACGTATAACGTATAACGTATAACGTATAACGTATAACGTATAACGTATAACGTATAACGTATAACGTATAACGTATAACGTATAACGTATAACGTATAACGTATAACGTATAACGTATAACGTATAACGTATAACGTATAACGTATAACGTATAACGTATAACGTATAACGTATAACGTATAACGTATAACGTATAACGTATAACGTATAACGTACAGCGTATAACGTATAACGTATAACGTATAACGTATAACGTATAACGTATAACGTATAACGTATAACGTATAACGTATAACGTATAACGTATAACGTACAACGTACAACGTACAACGTGTAACGTATAACGTATAACGTATAACGTATAACGTATAACGTACAGCGTATAACGTACAGCGTATAACGTACAACGTATAACGTATAACGTATAACGTATAACGTATAACGTATAACGTATAACGTATGACGTATAACGTATAACGTATAACGTATAACGTATAACGTATAACGTATAACGTATAACGTATAACGTATAACGTATAACGTATAACGTATAACGTATAACGTATAACGTATAACGTATAACGTATAACGTATAACGTATAACGTATAACGTATAACGTATAACGTATAACGTATAACGTATAACGTATAACGTATAACGTATAACGTATAACGTATAACGTATAACGTATAACGTATAACGTATAACGTATAACGTATAACGTATAACGTATAACGTATAACGTATAACGTATAACGTATAACGTATAACGTATAACGTATAACGTATAACGTATAACGTATAACGTATAACGTATAACGTATAACGTATAACGTATAACGTATAACGTATAACGTATAACGTATAACGTATAACGTATAACGTATAACGTATAACGTATAACGTATAACGTATAACGTATAACGTATAACGTATAACGTATAACGTATAACGTATAACGTATAACGTATAACGTATAACGTATAACGTATAACGTATAACGTATAACGTATAACGTATAACGTATAACGTATAACGTATAACGTATAACGTATAACGTATAACGTATAACGTATAACGTATAACGTATAACGTATAACGTATAACGTATAACGTATAACGTATAACGTATAACGTATAACGTATAACGTATAACGTATAACGTATAACGTATAACGTATAACGTATAACGTATAACGTATAACGTATAACGTATAACGTATAACGTATAACGTATAACGTATAACGTATAACGTATAACGTATAACGTATAACGTATAACGTATAACGTATAACGTACATCGTACAACGTGTAACGTATAACATATAACGTACAACATATAACGTACAACGTATAACGTATAACGTATAACGTATAACGTACAGCGTATAACGTATAACATACAACGTATAACGTACAACGTATAACGTATAACGTATAACGTACATCGTACAACGTGTAACGTATAACATATAACGTACAACATATAACGTACAACGTATAACGTATAACGTATAACGTATATCGTATAACGTATAACGTATAATGTATAACGTATAACGTATAACGTATAACGTATAACGTATAACGTACAGCGTATAACGTATAACGTACAACGTATAACGTACAACGTACAACGTGTAACGTATAACGTATAATGTATAACGTATAACGTATAACGTATAACGTATAACGTATAACGTATAACGTACAGCGTATAACGTATAACGTACAACGTATAACGTACAACGTACAACGTGTAACGTATAACGTATAACGTATAACGTATAACGTATAACGTACAGCGTATAACGTACAGCGTATAACGTACAGCGTATAACGTATAACGTATAACGTGTAACGAATAACGTATAACGTACAGCGTATAACGTACAGCGTATAACGTATAACGTACAACGTATAACGTATAACGTACAGCGTATAACGTATAACATACAACGTATAACGTACAACGTATAACGTACAACGTATAACGTACAACGTATAACGTACAACGTACAACGTGTAACGTATAACGTATAACGTACAGCGTATAACGTATAACGTACAACGTATAATGTACAACGTATAACGTACAACGTACAACGTGTAACGTATAACGTATAACTTATAACGTACAGCGTATAACGTATAACGTATAACGTACAGCGTATAACGTATAACGTACAACGTATAATGTACAACGTATAACGTACAACGTACAACGTGTAACGTATAACGTATAACGTATAACTTATAACGTACAGCGGATAACGTATAACGTATAACGTACAACGTATAACGTACAGCGTATAACGTACAGCGTATAACGTACAGCGTATAACGTACAGCGTATAACGTATAACGTATAACGTATAACGTATAACTATAACGTATAACGTATAACGTATAACGTATAACGTATATCGTATAACGTATAACGTATAATGTATAACGTATAACGTATAACGTATAACGTATAACGTACAGCGTATAACGTATAACGTACAACGTATAACGTACAACGTACAACGTGTAACGTATAACGTATAACGTATAACGTATAACGTACAGCGTATAACGTACAGCGTATAACGTACAGCGTATAACGTATAACGTATAACGTGTAACGTATAACGTATAACGTACAGCGTATAACGTACAGCGTATAACGTATAACGTATAACGTATAACGTATAACGTATAACGTACAGCGTATAACGTATAACGTACAACGTATAACGTACAACGTACAACGTGTAACGTATAACGTATAACGTATAACGTATAACGTACAGCGTATAACGTACAGCGTATAACGTACAGCGTATAACGTATAACGTATAACGTGTAACGTATAACGTATAACGTACAGCGTATAACGTACAGCGTATAACGTATAACGTATAACGTATAACGTATAACGTATAACGTACAACGTGTAACGTATAACGTATAACGTATAACGTATAACGTATAACGTATAACGTATAACGTATAACGTATAACGTATAACGTATAACGTATAACGTATAACGTATAACGTATAATGTATAACGTATAACGTATAACGTATAACGTATAACGTATAACGTACAGCGTATAACGTATAACGTACAACGTATAACGTACAACGTACAACGTGTAACGTATAACGTATAACGTATAACGTATAACGTACAGCGTATAACGTACAGCGTATAACGTACAGCGTATAACGTATAACGTATAACGTGTAACGTATAACGTATAACGTACAGCGTATAACGTACAGCGTATAACGTATAACGTATAACGTATAACGTATAACGTATAACGTATAACGTACAACGTGTAACGTATACCGTATAACGTACAGCGTATAACGTACAGCGTATAACGTATAACGTATAACGTATAACGTACAACGTATAACGTATAACGTACAGCGTATAACGTATAACATACAACGTATAACGTACAACGTATAACGTACAACGTATAACGTACAACGTATAACGTACAACGTACAACGTGTAACGTATAACGTATAACGTACAGCGTATAACGTATAACGTACAACGTATAATGTACAACGTATAACGTACAACGTACAACGTGTAACGTATAACGTATAACTTATAACGTACAGCGTATAACGTATAACGTATAACGTATAACGTACAGCGTATAACGTATAACGTATAACGTATAACGTACAGCGTATAACGTATAACGTACAACGTATAATGTACAACGTATAACGTACAACGTACAACGTGTAACGTATAACGTATAACGTATAACTTATAACGTACAGCGGATAACGTATAACGTATAACGTACAACGTATAACGTACAGCGTATAACGTACAGCGTATAACGTACAGCGTATAACGTACAGCGTATAACGTATAACGTATAACGTATAACGTATAACGTATAACTATAACGTATAACGTATAACGTATAACGTATATCGTATAACGTATAACGTATAATGTATAACGTATAACGTATAACGTATAACGTATAACGTACAGCGTATAACGTATAACGTACAACGTATAACGTACAACGTACAACGTGTAACGTATAACGTATAACGTATAACGTATAACGTACAGCGTATAACGTACAGCGTATAACGTACAGCGTATAACGTATAACGTATAACGTGTAACGTATAACGTATAACGTACAGCGTATAACGTACAGCGTATAACGTATAACGTATAACGTATAACGTATAACGTATAACGTATAACGTACAACGTGTAACGTATAACGTATAACGTATAACGTATATCGTATATCGTGTAACGTATAACGTACAGCGTATAACGTACAGCGTATAACGTATAACGTACAACGTATAACGTACAACGTACAACGTGTAACGTATAACGTATAACGTATAACGTGTAACGTATAACGTATAACGTACAGCGTATAACGTACAGCGTATAACGTATAACGTATAACGTACAGCGTATAACGTACAACGTATAACGTATAACGTATAACGTACAGCGTATAACGTACAGCGTATAACGTATAACGTATAACATATAACGTATAACGAATATCGTATAACGTATAACGTATAACGTATAACGTATAACGTACAACGTATAACGTATACCGTATACCGTATAACGTATAACGTATAACGTATAACGTATAACGTATAACGTATAACGTATAACGTATAACGTATAACGTATAACGTATAACGTATAACGTATAACGTATAACGTATAACGTATAACGTATAACGTACATCGTACAACGTGTAACGTATAACATATAACGTACAACATATAACGTACAACGTATAACGTATAACGTATAACGTATAACGTATAACGTATAACGTATGACGTATAACGTATAACGTACAACGTGTAACGTATACCGTATAACGTACAGCGTATAACGTACAGCGTATAACGTATAACGTATAACGTATAACGTACAACGTATAACGTATAACGTACAGCGTATAACGTATAACATACAACGTATAACGTACAACGTATAACGTACAACGTATAACGTACAACGTATAACGTACAACGTACAACGTGTAACGTATAACGTATAACGTACAGCGTATAACGTATAACGTACAACGTATAATGTACAACGTATAACGTACAACGTACAACGTGTAACGTATAACGTATAACTTATAACGTACAGCGTATAACGTATAACGTATAACGTATAACGTACAGCGTATAACGTATAACGTACAACGTATAATGTACAACGTATAACGTACAACGTACAACGTGTAACGTATAACGTATAACTTATAACGTACAGCGGATAACGTATAACGTATAACGTACAACGTATAACGTACAGCGTATAACGTACAGCGTATAACGTACAGCGTATAACGTACAGCGTATAACGTATAACGTATAACGTATAACGTATAACGTATAACTATAACGTATAACGTATAACGTATAACGTATATCGTAGAACGTATAACGTATAATGTATAACGTATAACGTATAACGTATAACGTATAACGTACAGCGTATAACGTATAACGTACAACGTATAACGTACAACGTACAACGTGTAACGTATAACGTATAACGTATAACGTATAACGTACAGCGTATAACGTACAGCGTATAACGTACAGCGTATAACGTATAACGTATAACGTGTAACGTATAACGTATAACGTACAGCGTATAACGTACAGCGTATAACGTATAACGTATAACGTATAACGTATAACGTATAACGTATAACGTATAACGTATAACGTATAACGTATAACGTATAACGTATAACGTATAACGTATAACGTATAACGTATAACGTATAACGTATAACGTATAACGTATAACGTATAACGTATAACGTATAACGTATAACGTATAACGTATAACGTATAACGTATAACGTATAACGTATAACGTATAACGTATAACGTATAACGTATAACGTATAACGTATAACGTATAACGTATAACGTATAACGTATAACGTATAACGTATAACGTATAACGTATAACGTATAACGTATAACGTATAACGTATAACGTATAACGTATAACGTATAACGTATAACGTATAACGTATAACGTATAACGTATAACGTATAACGTATAACGTATAACGTATAACGTATAACGTATAACGTATAACGTATAACGTATAACGTATAACGTATAACGTATAACGTATAACGTATAACGTATAACGTATAACGTATAACGTATAACGTATAACGTATAACGTATAACGTATAACGTATAACGTATAACGTATAACGTATAACGTATAACGTATAACGTATAACGTATAACGTATAACGTATAACGTATAACGTATAACGTATAACGTATAACGTATAACGTATAACGTATAACGTATAACGTATAACGTATAACGTATAACGTATAACGTATAACGTATAACGTATAACGTATAACGTATAACGTATAACGTATAACGTATAACGTATAACGTATAACGTATAACGTATAACGTATAACGTATAACGTATAACGTATAACGTATAACGTATAACGTATAACGTATAACGTATAACGTATAACGTATAACGTATAACGTATAACGTATAACGTACAACGTGTAACGTATACCGTATAACGTACAGCGTATAACGTACAGCGTATAACGTATAACGTATAACGTATAACGTACAACGTATAACGTATAACGTACAGCGTATAACGTATAACATACAACGTATAACGTACAACGTATAACGTACAACGTATAACGTACAACGTATAACGTACAACGTACAACGTGTAACGTATAACGTATAACGTACAGCGTATAACGTATAACGTACAACGTATAATGTACAACGTATAACGTACAACGTACAACGTGTAACGTATAACGTATAACTTATAACGTACAGCGTATAACGTATAACGTATAACGTATAACGTACAGCGTATAACGTATAACGTACAACGTATAATGTACAACGTATAACGTACAACGTACAACGTGTAACGTATAACGTATAACGTATAACTTATAACGTACAGCGGATAACGTATAACGTATAACGTACAACGTATAACGTACAGCGTATAACGTACAGCGTATAACGTACAGCGTATAACGTACAGCGTATAACGTATAACGTATAACGTATAACGTATAACGTATAACTATAACGTATAACGTATAACGTATAACGTATATCGTATAACGTATAACGTATAATGTATAACGTATAACGTATAACGTATAACGTATAACGTACAGCGTATAACGTATAACGTACAACGTATAACGTACAACGTACAACGTGTAACGTATAACGTATAACGTATAACGTATAACGTACAGCGTATAACGTACAGCGTATAACGTACAGCGTATAACGTATAACGTATAACGTGTAACGTATAACGTATAACGTACAGCGTATAACGTACAGCGTATAACGTATAACGTATAACGTATAACGTATAACGTATAACGTATAACGTACAACGTGTAACGTATAACGTATAACGTATAACGTATATCGTATATCGTGTAACGTATAACGTACAGCGTATAACGTACAGCGTATAACGTATAACGTACAACGTATAACGTACAACGTACAACGTGTAACGTATAACGTATAACGTATAACGTGTAACGTATAACGTATAACGTACAGCGTATAACGTACAGCGTATAACGTATAAGGTATAACGTACAGCGTATAACGTACAACGTATAACGTATAACGTATAACGTACAGCGTATAACGTACAGCGTATAACGTATAACGTATAACATATAACGTATAACGAATATCGTATAACGTATAACGTATAACGTATAACGTATAACGTACAACGTATAACGTATACCGTATACCGTATAACGTATAACGTATAACGTATAACGTATAACGTATAACGTATAACGTATAACGTATAACGTATAACGTATAACGTATAACGTATAACGTATAACGTATAACGTATAACGTATAACGTATAACGTATAACGTACATCGTACAACGTGTAACGTATAACATATAACGTACAACATATAACGTACAACGTATAACGTATAACGTATAACGTATAACGTATAACGTATAACGTATGACGTATAACGTATAACGTACAACGTGTAACGTATACCGTATAACGTACAGCGTATAACGTACAGCGTATAACGTATAACGTATAACGTATAACGTACAACGTATAACGTATAACGTACAGCGTATAACGTATAACATACAACGTATAACGTACAACGTATAACGTACAACGTATAACGTACAACGTATAACGTACAACGTACAACGTGTAACGTATAACGTATAACGTACAGCGTATAACGTATAACGTACAACGTATAATGTACAACGTATAACGTACAACGTACAACGTGTAACGTATAACGTATAACTTATAACGTACAGCGTATAACGTATAACGTATAACGTATAACGTACAGCGTATAACGTATAACGTACAACGTATAATGTACAACGTATAACGTACAACGTACAACGTGTAACGTATAACGTATAACGTATAACTTATAACGTACAGCGGATAACGTATAACGTATAACGTACAACGTATAACGTACAGCGTATAACGTACAGCGTATAACGTACAGCGTATAACGTACAGCGTATAACGTATAACCTATAACGTATAACGTATAACGTATAACTATAACGTATAACGTATAACGTATAACGTATATCGTAGAACGTATAACGTATAATGTATAACGTATAACGTATAACGTATAACGTATAACGTACAGCGTATAACGTATAACGTACAACGTATAACGTACAACGTACAACGTGTAACGTATAACGTATAACGTATAACGTATAACGTACAGCGTATAACGTACAGCGTATAACGTACAGCGTATAACGTATAACGTATAACGTGTAACGTATAACGTATAACGTATAACGTATAACGTATAACGTATAACGTATAACGTATAACGTATAACGTATAACGTATAACGTATAACGTATAACGTATAACGTATAACGTATAACGTATAACGTATAACGTATAACGTATAACGTATAACGTATAACGTATAACGTATAACGTATAACGTATAACGTATAACGTATAACGTATAACGTATAACGTATAACGTATAACGTATAACGTATAACGTATAACGTATAACGTATAACGTATAACGTATAACGTATAACGTATAACGTATAACGTATAACGTATAACGTATAACGTATAACGTATAACGTATAACGTATAACGTATAACGTATAACGTATAACGTATAACGTATAACGTATAACGTATAACGTATAACGTATAACGTATAACGTATAACGTATAACGTATAACGTATAACGTATAACGTATAACGTATAACGTATAACGTATAACGTATAACGTATAACGTATAACGTATAACGTATAACGTATAACGTATAACGTATAACGTATAACGTATAACGTATAACGTATAACGTATAACGTATAACGTATAACGTATAACGTATAACGTATAACGTATAACGTATAACGTATAACGTATAACGTATAACGTATAACGTATAACGTATAACGTATAACGTATAACGTATAACGTATAACGTATAACGTATAACGTATAACGTATAACGTATAACGTATAACGTATAACGTATAACGTATAACGTATAACGTATAACGTATAACGTATAACGTATAACGTATAACGTATAACGTATAACGTATAACGTATAACGTATAACGTATAACGTATAACGTATAACGTATAACGTATAACGTATAACGTATAACGTATAACGTATAACGTATAACGTATAACGTATAACGTATAACGTATAACGTATAACGTATAACGTATAACGTATAACGTATAACGTATAACGTATAACGTATAACGTATAACGTATAACGTATAACGTATAACGTATAACGTATAACGTATAACGTATAACGTATAACGTATAACGTATAACGTATAACGTATAACGTATAACGTATAACGTATAACGTATAACGTGTAACGTATAACGTATAACGTACAGCGTATAACGTACAGCGTATAACGTATAACGTATAACGTATAACGTATAACGTATAACGTATAACGTATAACGTATAACGTATAACGTATAACGTATAACGTATAACGTATAACGTATAACATATAACGTACAACATATAACGTACAACGTATAACGTATAACGTATAACGTATAACGTATAACGTATAACGTATGACGTATAACGTATAACGTACAACGTGTAACGTATACCGTATAACGTACAGCGTATAACGTACAGCGTATAACGTATAACGTATAACGTATAACGTACAACGTATAACGTATAACGTACAGCGTATAACGTATAACATACAACGTATAACGTACAACGTATAACGTACAACGTATAACGTACAACGTATAACGTACAACGTACAACGTGTAACGTATAACGTATAACGTACAGCGTATAACGTATAACGTACAACGTATAATGTACAACGTATAACGTACAACGTACAACGTGTAACGTATAACGTATAACGTACAGCGTATAACGTATAACGTACAACGTATAATGTACAACGTATAACGTACAACGTACAACGTGTAACGTATAACGTATAACTTATAACGTACAGCGTATAACGTATAACGTATAACGTATAACGTACAGCGTATAACGTATAACGTACAACGTATAATGTACAACGTATAACGTACAACGTACAACGTGTAACGTATAACGTATAACGTATAACTTATAACGTACAGCGGATAACGTATAACGTATAACGTACAACGTATAACGTACAGCGTATAACGTACAGCGTATAACGTACAGCGTATAACGTACAGCGTATAACGTATAACGTATAACGTATAACGTATAACGTATAACTATAACGTATAACGTATAACGTATAACGTATATCGTAGAACGTATAACGTATAATGTATAACGTATAACGTATAACGTATAACGTATAACGTACAGCGTATAACGTATAACGTACAACGTATAACGTACAACGTACAACGTGTAACGTATAACGTATAACGTATAACGTATAACGTACAGCGTATAACGTACAGCGTATAACGTACAGCGTATAACGTATAACGTATAACGTGTAACGTATAACGTATAACGTACAGCGTATAACGTACAGCGTATAACGTATAACGTATAACGTATAACGTATAACGTATAACGTATAACGTATAACGTATAACGTATAACGTATAACGTATAACGTATAACGTATAACGTATAACGTATAACGTATAACGTATAACGTATAACGTATAACGTATAACGTATAACGTATAACGTATAACGTATAACGTATAACGTATAACGTATAACGTATAACGTATAACGTATAACGTATAACGTATAACGTATAACGTATAACGTATAACGTATAACGTATAACGTATAACGTATAACGTATAACGTATAACGTATAACGTATAACGTATAACGTATAACGTATAACGTATAACGTATAACGTATAACGTATAACGTATAACGTATAACGTATAACGTATAACGTATAACGTATAACGTATAACGTATAACGTATAACGTATAACGTATAACGTATAACGTATAACGTATAACGTATAACGTATAACGTATAACGTATAACGTATAACGTATAACGTATAACGTATAACGTATAACGTATAACGTATAACGTATAACGTATAACGTATAACGTATAACGTATAACGTATAACGTATAACGTATAACGTATAACGTATAACGTATAACGTATAACGTATAACGTATAACGTATAACGTATAACGTATAACGTATAACGTATAACGTATAACGTATAACGTATAACGTATAACGTATAACGTATAACGTATAACGTATAACGTATAACGTATAACGTATAACGTATAACGTATAACGTATAACGTATAACGTATAACGTATAACGTATAACGTATAACGTATAACGTATAACGTATAACGTATAACGTATAACGTATAACGTATAACGTATAACGTATAACGTATAACGTATAACGTATAACGTATAACGTATAACGTATAACGTATAACGTATAACGTATAACGTATAACGTATAACGTATAACGTATAACGTATAACGTATAACGTATAACGTATAACGTATAACGTATAACGTATAACGTATAACGTATAACGTATAACGTATAACGTATAACGTATAACGTATAACGTATAACGTATAACGTATAACGTATAACGTATAACGTATAACGTATAACGTATAACGTATAACGTATAACGTATAACGTATAACGTATAACGTATAACGTATAACGTATAACGTATAACGTATAACGTATAACGTATAACGTATAACGTATAACGTATAACGTATAACGTATAACGTACATCGTACAACGTGTAACGTATAACATATAACGTACAACATATAACGTACAACGTATAACGTATAACGTATAACGCATAACGTACAGCGTATAACGTATAACATACAACGTATAACGTACAACGTATAACGTATAACGTATAACGTACATCGTACAACGTGTAACGTATAACATATAACGTACAACATATAACGTACAACGTATAACGTATAACGTATAACGTATATCGTATAACGTATAACGTATAATGTATAACGTATAACGTATAACGTATAACGTATAACGTATAACGTACAGCGTATAACGTATAACGTACAACGTATAACGTACAACGTACAACGTGTAACGTATAACGTATAATGTATAACGTATAACGTATAACGTATAACGTATAACGTATAACGTATAACGTACAGCGTATAACGTATAACGTACAACGTATAACGTACAACGTACAACGTGTAACGTATAACGTATAACGTATAACGTATAACGTATAACGTACAGCGTATAACGTACAGCGTATAACGTACAGCGTATAACGTATAACGTATAACGTGTAACGTATAACGTATAACGTACAGCGTATAACGTACAGCGTATAACGTATAACGTATAACGTATAACGTATAACGTACAACGTGTAACGTATACCGTATAACGTACAGCGTATAACGTACAGCGTATAACGTATAACGTATAACGTATAACGTACAACGTATAACGTATAACGTACAGCGTATAACGTATAACATACAACGTATAACGTACAACGTATAACGTACAACGTATAACGTACAACGTATAACGTACAACGTACAACGTGTAACGTATAACGTATAACGTACAGCGTATAACGTATAACGTACAACGTATAATGTACAACGTATAACGTACAACGTACAACGTATAACGTACAGCGTATAACGTACAGCGTATAACGTACAGCGTATAACGTACAGCGTATAACGTATAACGTATAACGTATAACGTATAACTATAACGTATAACGTATAACGTATAACGTATATCGTATAACGTATAACGTATAATGTATAACGTATAACGTATAACGTATAACGTATAACGTACAGCGTATAACGTATAACGTACAACGTATAACGTACAACGTACAACGTGTAACGTATAACGTATAACGTATAACGTATAACGTACAGCGTATAACGTACAGCGTATAACGTACAGCGTATAACGTATAACGTATAACGTGTAACGTATAACGTATAACGTACAGCGTATAACGTACAGCGTATAACGTATAACGTATAACGTATAACGTATAACGTATAACGTACAGCGTATAACGTATAACGTACAACGTATAACGTACAACGTACAACGTGTAACGTATAACGTATAACGTATAACGTATAACGTACAGCGTATAACGTACAGCGTATAACGTACAGCGTATAACGTATAACGTATAACGTGTAACGTATAACGTATAACGTACAGCGTATAACGTACAGCGTATAACGTATAACGTATAAGGTATAACGTATAACGTATAACGTACAACGTGTAACGTATAACGTATAACGTATAACGTATAACGTATAACGTATAACGTATAACGTATAACGTATAACGTATAACGTATAACGTATAACGTATAACGTATAACGTATAATGTATAACGTATAACGTATAACGTATAACGTATAACGTATAACGTACAGCGTATAACGTATAACGTACAACGTATAACGTACAACGTACAACGTGTAACGTATAACGTATAACGTATAACGTATAACGTACAGCGTATAACGTACAGCGTATAACGTACAGCGTATAACGTATAACGTATAACGTGTAACGTATAACGTATAACGTACAGCGTATAACGTACAGCGTATAACGTATAACGTATAACGTATAACGTATAACGTATAACGTATAACGTATAACGTACAACGTGTAACGTATACCGTATAACGTACAGCGTATAACGTACAGCGTATAACGTATAACGTATAACGTATAACGTACAACGTATAACGTATAACGTACAGCGTATAACGTATAACATACAACGTATAACGTACAACGTATAACGTACAACGTATAACGTACAACGTATAACGTACAACGTACAACGTGTAACGTATAACGTATAACGTACAGCGTATAACATACAACGTATAACGTACAACGTATAACGTATAACGTACAACGTATAACGTATAACGTATAACGTATAACGTATAACGTATAACGTATAACGTATATCGTATAACGTATAACGTATAATGTATAACGTATAACGTATAACGTATAACGTATAACGTATAACGTACAGCGTATAACGTATAACGTACAACGTATAACGTACAACGTACAACGTGTAACGTATAACGTATAACGTATAACGTATAACGTACAGCGTATAACGTACAGCGTATAACGTACAGCGTATAACGTATAACGTATAACGTGTAACGTATAACGTATAACGTACAGCGTATAACGTACAGCGTATAACGTACAGCGTATAACGTATAACGTATAACGTGTAACGTATAACGTATAACGTACAGCGTATAACGTACAGCGTATAACGTATAACGTATAACGTATAACGTATAACGTATAACGTATAACGTACAACGTGTAACGTATAACGTATAACGTATAACGTATATCGTATATCGTGTAACGTATAACGTACAGCGTATAACGTACAGCGTATAACGTATAACGTACAACGTATAACGTACAACGTACAACGTGTAACGTATAACGTATAACGTATAACGTGTAACGTATAACGTATAACGTACAGCGTATAACGTACAGCGTATAACGTATAAGGTATAACGTACAGCGTATAACGTACAACGTATAACGTATAACGTATAACGTACAGCGTATAACGTACAGCGTATAACGTATAACGTATAACATATAACGTATAACGAATATCGTATAACGTATAACGTATAACGTATAACGTATAACGTACAACGTATAACGTATACCGTATACCGTATAACGTATAACGTATAACGTATAACGTATAACGTATAACGTATAACGTATAACGTATAACGTATAACGTATAACGTATAACGTATAACGTATAACGTATAACGTATAACGTATAACGTATAACGTACATCGTACAACGTGTAACGTATAACATATAACGTACAACATATAACGTACAACGTATAACGTATAACGTATAACGTATAACGTATAACGTATAACGTATGACGTATAACGTATAACGTACAACGTGTAACGTATACCGTATAACGTACAGCGTATAACGTACAGCGTATAACGTATAACGTATAACGTATAACGTACAACGTATAACGTATAACGTACAGCGTATAACGTATAACATACAACGTATAACGTACAACGTATAACGTACAACGTATAACGTACAACGTATAACGTACAACGTACAACGTGTAACGTATAACGTATAACGTACAGCGTATAACGTATAACGTACAACGTATAATGTACAACGTATAACGTACAACGTACAACGTGTAACGTATAACGTATAACTTATAACGTAAAGCGTATAACGTATAACGTATAACGTATAACGTACAGCGTATAACGTATAACGTACAACGTATAATGTACAACGTATAACGTACAACGTACAACGTGTAACGTATAACGTATAACGTATAACTTATAACGTACAGCGGATAACGTATAACGTATAACGTACAACGTATAACGTACAGCGTATAACGTACAGCGTATAACGTACAGCGTATAACGTACAGCGTATAACGTATAACGTATAACGTATAACGTATAACGTATAACTATAACGTATAACGTATAACGTATAACGTATATCGTAGAACGTATAACGTATAATGTATAACGTATAACGTATAACGTATAACGTATAACGTACAGCGTATAACGTATAACGTACAACGTATAACGTACAACGTACAACGTGTAACGTATAACGTATAACGTATAACGTATAACGTACAGCGTATAACGTACAGCGTATAACGTACAGCGTATAACGTATAACGTATAACGTGTAACGTATAACGTATAACGTACAGCGTATAACGTACAGCGTATAACGTATAACGTATAACGTATAACGTATAACGTATAACGTACAACGTGTAACGTATAACGTATAACGTATAACGTATATCGTATATCGTGTAACGTATAACGTACAGCGTATAACGTACAGCGTATAACGTATAACGTACAACGTATAACGTACAACGTACAACGTGTAACGTATAACGTATAACGTATAACGTGTAACGTATAACGTATAACGTACAGCGTATAACGTACAGCGTATAACGTATAAGGTATAACGTACAGCGTATAACGTACAACGTATAACGTATAACGTATAACGTACAGCGTATAACGTACAGCGTATAACGTATAACGTATAACATATAACGTATAACGAATATCGTATAACGTATAACGTATAACGTGTAACGTATAACGTATAACGTATACCGTATACCGTATAACGTATAACGTATAACGTATAACGTATAACGTATAACGTATAACGTATAACGTATAACGTATAACGTACATCGTACAACGTGTAACGTATAACATATAACGTACAACATATAACGTACAACGTATAACGTATAACGTATAACGTATAACGTATAACGTATAACGTATGACGTATAACGTATAACGTATAACGTATAACGTATAACGTACATCGTACAACGTGTAACGTATAACATATAACGTACAACATATAACGTACAACGTATAACGTATAACGTATAACGTATAACGTATAACGTATAACGTATGACGTATAACGTATAACGTACAACGTGTAACGTATACCGTATAACGTACAGCGTATAACGTACAGCGTATAACGTATAACGTATAACGTATAACGTACAACGTATAACGTATAACGTACAGCGTATAACGTATAACATACAACGTATAACGTACAACGTATAACGTACAACGTATAACGTACAACGTATAACGTACAACGTACAACGTGTAACGTATAACGTATAACGTACAGCGTATAACGTATAACGTACAACGTATAATGTACAACGTATAACGTACAACGTACAACGTGTAACGTATAACGTATAACTTATAACGTACAGCGTATAACGTATAACGTATAACGTATAACGTACAGCGTATAACGTATAACGTACAACGTATAATGTACAACGTATAACGTACAACGTACAACGTGTAACGTATAACGTATAAAGTATAACTTATAACGTAAAGCGGATAACGTATAACGTATAACGTACAACGTATAACGTACAGCGTATAACGTACAGCGTATAACGTACAGCGTATAACGTACAGCGTATAACGTATAACGTATAACGTATAACGTATAACGTATAACTATAACGTATAACGTATAACGTATAACGTATATCGTATAACGTATAACGTATAATGTATAACGTATAACGTATAACGTATAACGTATAACGTACAGCGTATAACGTATAACGTACAACGTATAACGTACAACGTACAACGTGTAACGTATAACGTATAACGTATAACGTATAACGTATAACGTACAGCGTATAACGTACAGCGTATAACGTACAGCGTATAACGTATAACGTATAACGTGTAACGTATAACGTATAACGTACAGCGTATAACGTACAGCGTATAACGTATAACGTATAACGTATAACGTATAACGTATAACGTACAACGTGTAACGTATAACGTATAACGTATAACGTATATCGTATATCGTGTAACGTATAACGTACAGCGTATAACGTACAGCGTATAACGTATAACGTACAACGTATAACGTACAACGTACAACGTGTAACGTATAACGTATAACGTATAACGTGTAACGTATAACGTATAACGTACAGCGTATAACGTACAGCGTATAACGTATAAGGTATAACGTACAGCGTATAACGTACAACGTATAACGTATAACGTATAACGTACAGCGTATAACGTACAGCGTATAACGTATAACGTATAACATATAACGTATAACGAATATCGTATAACGTATAACGTATAACGTATAACGTATAACGTATAACGTATACCGTATACCGTATAACGTATAACGTATAACGTATAACGTATAACGTATAACGTATAACGTATAACGTATAACGTATAACGTATAACGTATAACGTATAACGTATAACGTATAACGTATAACGTACATCGTACAACGTGTAACGTATAACATATAACGTACAACATAAACGTACAACGTATAACGTATAACGTATAACGTATAACGTATAACGTATAACGTATGACGTATAACGTATAACGTATAACGTATAACGTATAACGTATAACGTATAACGTATAACGTATAACGTATAACGTATAACGTATAACGTATAACGTATAACGTATAACGTATAACGTATAACGTATAACGTATAACGTATAACGTATAACGTATAACGTATAACGTATAACGTATAACGTATAACGTATAACGTATAACGTATAACGTATAACGTATAACGTATAACGTATAACGTATAACGTATAACGTATAACGTATAACGTATAACGTATAACGTATAACGTATAACGTATAACGTATAACGTATAACGTATAACGTATAACGTATAACGTATAACGTATAACGTATAACGTATAACGTATAACGTATAACGTATAACGTATAACGTATAACGTATAACGTATAACGTATAACGTATAACGTATAACGTATAACGTATAACGTATAACGTATAACGTATAACGTACATCGTACAACGTGTAACGTATAACATATAACGTACAACATATAACGTACAACGTATAACGTATAACGTATAACGTATAACGTATAACGTACAGCGTATAACGTATAACATACAACGTATAACGTACAACGTATAACGTATAACGTATAACGTACATCGTACAACGTGTAACGTATAACATATAACGTACAACATATAACGTACAACGTATAACGTATAACGTATAACGTACAGCGTATAACGTATAACATACAACGTATAACGTACAACGTATAACGTATAACGTACAACGTATAACGTATAACGTATAACGTATAACGTATAACGTATAACGTATAACGTATATCGTATAACGTATAACGTATAATGTATAACGTATAACGTATAACGTATAACGTATAACGTATAACGTACAGCGTATAACGTATAACGTACAACGTATAACGTACAACGTACAACGTATAACGTATAACGTATAACGTATAACGTATAACGTACAGCGTATAACGTACAGCGTATAACGTACAGCGTATAACGTATAACGTATAACGTGTAACGTATAACGTATAACGTACAGCGTATAACGTACAACGTATAACGTATAACGTATAACGTATAACGTATAACGTATAACGTACAACGTGTAACGTATACCGTATAACGTACAGCGTATAACGTACAGCGTATAACGTATAACGTATAACGTATAACGTACAACGTATAACGTATAACGTACAGCGTATAACGTATAACATACAACGTATAACGTACAACGTATAACGTACAACGTATAACGTACAACGTATAACGTACAACGTACAACGTGTAACGTATAACGTATAACGTACAGCGTATAACGTATAACGTACAACGTATAATGTACAACGTATAACGTACAACGTACAACGTATAACGTACAGCGTATAACGTATAACGTACAACGTATAATGTACAACGTATAACGTACAACGTACAACGTGTAACGTATAACGTATAACTTATAACGTACAGCGTATAACGTATAACGTATAACGTATAACGTACAGCGTATAACGTATAACGTACAACGTATAATGTACAACGTATAACGTACAACGTACAACGTGTAACGTATAACGTATAACGTATAACTTATAACGTACAGCGGATAACGTATAACGTATAACGTACAACGTATAACGTACAGCGTATAACGTACAGCGTATAACGTACAGCGTATAACGTACAGCGTATAACGTATAACGTATAACGTATAACGTATAACGTATAACGTATAACGTATATCGTATAACGTATAACGTATAATGTATAACGTATAACGTATAACGTATAACGTATAACGTACAGCGTATAACGTATAACGTACAACGTATAACGTACAACGTACAACGTGTAACGTATAACGTATAACGTATAACGTATAACGTACAGCGTATAACGTACAGCGTATAACGTACAGCGTATAACGTATAACGTATAACGTGTAACGTATAACGTATAACGTACAGCGTATAACGTACAGCGTATAACGTATAACGTATAACGTATAACGTATAACGTACAACGTATAACGTATAACGTACAGCGTATAACGTATAACATACAACGTATAACGTACAACGTATAACGTACAACGTATAACGTACAACGTATAACGTACAACGTACAACGTGTAACGTATAACGTATAACGTACAGCGTATAACGTATAACGTACAACGTATAATGTACAACGTATAACGTACAACGTACAACGTGTAACGTATAACGTATAACTTATAACGTACAGCGTATAACGTATAACGTATAACGTATAACGTACAGCGTATAACGTATAACGTACAACGTATAATGTACAACGTATAACGTACAACGTACAACGTGTAACGTATAACGTATAACGTATAACGTATAACTTATAACGTACAGCGGATAACGTATAACGTATAACGTACAACGTATAACGTACAGCGTATAACGTACAGCGTATAACGTACAGCGTATAACGTACAGCGTATAACGTATAACGTATAACGTATAACGTATAACGTATAACGTATAACGTATATCGTATAACGTATAACGTATAACGTATAACGTATAACGTATAACGTATAACGTATAACGTATAACGTATAACGTATAACGTATAACGTATAACGTATAACGTATAACGTATAACGTATAACGTATAACGTATAACGTATAACGTATAACGTATAACGTATAACGTATAACGTATAACGTATAACGTATAACGTATAACGTATAACGTATAACGTATAACGTATAACGTATAACGTATAACGTATAACGTATAACGTATAACGTATAACGTACATCGTACAACGTGTAACGTATAACATATAACGTACAACATATAACGTACAACGTATAACGTATAACGTATAACGTATAACGTATAACGTACAGCGTATAACGTATAACATACAACGTATAACGTACAACGTATAACGTATAACGTATAACGTACATCGTACAACGTGTAACGTATAACATATAACGTACAACATATAACGTACAACGTATAACGTATAACGTATAACGTACAGCGTATAACGTATAACATACAACGTATAACGTACAACGTATAACGTATAACGTACAACGTATAACGTATAACGTATAACGTATAACGTATAACGTATAACGTATAACGTATATCGTATAACGTATAACGTATAATGTATAACGTATAACGTATAACGTATAACGTATAACGTATAACGTACAGCGTATAACGTATAACGTACAACGTATAACGTACAACGTACAACGTGTAACGTATAACGTATAACGTATAACGTATAACGTACAGCGTATAACGTACAGCGTATAACGTACAGCGTATAACGTATAACGTATAACGTGTAACGTATAACGTATAACGTACAGCGTATAACGTACAACGTATAACGTATAACGTATAACGTATAACGTATAACGTATAACGTACAACGTGTAACGTATACCGTATAACGTACAGCGTATAACGTACAGCGTATAACGTATAACGTATAACGTATAACGTACAACGTATAACGTATAACGTACAGCGTATAACGTATAACATACAACGTATAACGTACAACGTATAACGTACAACGTATAACGTACAACGTATAACGTACAACGTACAACGTGTAACGTATAACGTATAACGTACAGCGTATAACGTATAACGTACAACGTATAATGTACAACGTATAACGTACAACGTACAACGTGTAACGTATAACGTATAACTTATAACGTACAGCGTATAACGTATAACGTATAACGTATAACGTACAGCGTATAACGTATAAAGTACAACGTATAATGTACAACGTATAACGTACAACGTACAACGTGTAACGTATAACGTATAACGTATAACTTATAACGTACAGCGGATAACGTATAACGTATAACGTACAACGTATAACGTACAGCGTATAACGTACAGCGTATAACGTACAGCGTATAACGTACAGCGTATAACGTATAACGTATAACGTATAACGTATAACGTATAACGTATAACGTATATCGTATAACGTATAACGTACAGCGTATAACGTATAACATACAACGTATAACGTACAACGTACAACGTATAACGTATAACGTATAACGTACATCGTACAACGTGTAACGTATAACATATAACGTACAACATATAACGTACAACGTATAACGTATAACGTATAACGTACAGCGTATAACGTATAACATACAACGTATAACGTACAACGTATAACGTATAACGTACAACGTATAACGTATAACGTATAACGTACATCGTACAACGTGTAACGTATAACATATAACGTACAACATATAACGTACAACGTATAACGTATAACGTATAACGTACAGCGTATAACGTATAACATACAACGTATAACGTACAACGTATAACGTATAACGTACAACGTATAACGTATAACGTATAACGTATAACGTATAACGTATAACGTATAACGTATAACGTATAACGTATATCGTATAACGTATAACGTATAATGTATAACGTATAACGTGTAACGTATAACGTATAACGTATAACGTACAGCGTATAACGTATAACGTACAACGTACAACGTATAACGTACAACGTACAACGTGTAACGTATAACGTATAACGTATAACGTATAACGTACAACGTATAACGTACAGCGTATAACGTACAGCGTATAACGTACAGCGTATAACGTACAGCGTATAACGTATAACGTATAACGTATAACGTATAACGTATAACGTATAACGTATATCGTATAACGTATAACGTATAACGTATAACGTATAACGTATAACGTATAACGTATAACGTATAACGTATAACGTATAACGTATAACGTATAACGTATAACGTATAACGTATAACGTATAACGTATAACGTATAACGTATAACGTATAACGTATAACGTATAACGTATAACGTATAACGTATAACGTATAACGTATAACGTATAACGTATAACGTATAACGTATAACGTATAACGTATAACGTATAACGTATAACGTATAACGTATAACGTATAACGTATAACGTACATCGTACAACGTGTAACGTATAACATATAACGTACAACATATAACGTACAACGTATAACGTATAACGTATAACGTATAACGTATAACGTACAGCGTATAACGTATAACATACAACGTATAACGTACAACGTATAACGTATAACGTATAACGTACATCGTACAACGTGTAACGTATAACATATAACGTACAACATATAACGTACAACGTATAACGTATAACGTATAACGTACAGCGTATAACGTATAACATACAACGTATAACGTACAACGTATAACGTATAACGTACAACGTATAACGTATAACGTATAACGTATAACGTATAACGTATAACGTATAACGTATAACGTATATCGTATAACGTATAACGTATAATGTATAACGTATAACGTATAACGTATAACGTATAACGTATAACGTACAGCGTATAACGTATAACGTACAACGTATAACGTACAACGTACAACGTGTAACGTATAACGTATAACGTATAACGTATAACGTACAGCGTATAACGTACAGCGTATAACGTACAGCGTATAACGTATAACGTATAACGTGTAACGTATAACGTATAACGTACAGCGTATAACGTACAACGTATAACGTATAACGTATAACGTATAACGTATAACGTATAACGTACAACGTGTAACGTATACCGTATAACGTACAGCGTATAACGTACAGCGTATAACGTATAACGTATAACGTATAACGTACAACGTATAACGTATAACGTACAGCGTATAACGTATAACATACAACGTATAACGTACAACGTATAACGTACAACGTATAACGTACAACGTATAACGTACAACGTACAACGTGTAACGTATAACGTATAACGTACAGCGTATAACGTATAACGTACAACGTATAATGTACAACGTATAACGTACAACGTACAACGTGTAACGTATAACGTATAACGTATAACGTACAGCGTATAACGTATAACGTATAACGTATAACGTACAGCGTATAACGTATAACGTACAACGTATAATGTACAACGTATAACGTACAACGTACAACGTGTAACGTATAACGTATAACGTATAACTTATAACGTACAGCGGATAACGTATAACGTATAACGTACAACGTATAACGTACAGCGTATAACGTACAGCGTATAACGTACAGCGTATAACGTACAGCGTATAACGTATAACGTATAACGTATAACGTATAACGTATAACGTATAACGTATATCGTATAACGTATAACGTATAATGTATAACGTATAACGTATAACGTATAACGTATAACCTACAGCGTATAACGTATAACGTACAACGTATAACGTACAACGTACAACGTGTAACGTATAACGTATAACGTATAACGTATAACGTACAGCGTATAACGTACAGCGTATAACGTACAGCGTATAACGTATAACGTATAACGTGTAACGTATAACGTATAACGTACAGCGTATAACGTACAGCGTATAACGTATAACGTATAACGTATAACGTATAACGTATAACGTACAACGTGTAACGTATAACGTATAACGTATAACGTATATCGTATATCGTGTAACGTATAACGTACAGCGTATAACGTACAGCGTATAACGTATAACGTACAACGTATAACGTACAACGTACAACGTGTAACGTATAACGTATAACGTATAACGTGTAACGTATAACGTATAACGTACAGCGTATAACGTACAGCGTATAACGTATAAGGTATAACGTACAGCGTATAACGTACAACGTATAACGTATAACGTATAACGTACAGCGTATAACGTACAGCGTATAACGTATAACGTATAACATATAACGTATAACGAATATCGTATAACGTATAACGTATAACGTATAACGTATAACGTACAACGTATAACGTATACCGTATACCGTATAACGTATAACGTATAACGTATAACGTATAACGTATAACGTATAACGTATAACGTATAACGTATAACGTATAACGTATAACGTATAACGTATAACGTATAACGTATAACGTATAACGTATAACGTATAACGTACATCGTACAACGTGTAACGTATAACATATAACGTACAACATATAACGTACAACGTATAACGTATAACGTATAACGTATAACGTATAACGTATAACGTATAACGTATAACGTATAACGTATAACGTATAACGTATAACGTATAACGTATAACGTATAACGTATAACGTATAACGTATAACGTATAACGTATAACGTATAACGTATAACGTATAACGTATAACGTATAACGTATAACGTATAACGTATAACGTATAACGTATAACGTATAACGTATAACGTATAACGTATAACGTATAACGTATAACGTATAACGTATAACGTATAACGTATAACGTATAACGTATAACGTATAACGTATAACGTATAACGTATAACGTATAACGTATAACGTATAACGTATAACGTATAACGTATAACGTATAACGTATAACGTATAACGTATAACGTATAACGTATAACGTATAACGTATAACGTATAACGTATAACGTATAACGTATAACGTATAACGTATAACGTATAACGTATAACGTATAACGTATAACGTATAACGTATAACGTATAACGTATAACGTATAACGTATAACGTATAACGTATAACGTATAACGTATAACGTATAACGTATAACGTATAACGTATAACGTATAACGTATAACGTATAACGTATAACGTATAACGTATAACGTATAACGTATAACGTATAACGTATAACGTATAACGTATAACGTATAACGTATAACGTATAACGTATAACGTATAACGTATAACGTATAACGTATAACGTATAACGTATAACGTATAACGTATAACGTATAACGTATAACGTATAACGTATAACGTATAACGTATAACGTATAACGTATAACGTATAACGTATAACGTATAACGTATAACGTATAACGTACAGCGTATAACGTATAACGTATAACGTGTAACGTATAACGTACAGCGTATAACGTATAACGTATAACGTATAACGTATAACGTATAACGTATAACGTATAACGTATATCGTATAACGTATAACGTATAATGTATAACGTATAACGTATAACGTATAACGTACAGCGTATAACGTATAACGTACAACGTATAACGTACAACGTACAACGTGTAACGTATAACGTATAACGTATAACGTATAACGTACAGCGTATAACGTACAGCGTATAACGTACAGCGTATAACGTATAACGTATAACGTGTAACGTATAACGTATAACGTACAGCGTATAACGTACAGCGTATAACGTATAACGTATAACGTATAACGTATAACGTATAACGTATAACGTACAACGTATAACGTACAACGTACAACGTGTAACGTATACCGTATAACGTACAGCGTATAACGTACAGCGTATAACGTATAACGTATAACATACAACGTATAACGTACAACGTATAACGTACAACGTATAACGTACAACGTATAACGTACAACGTACAACGTGTAACGTATAACGTATAACGTACAGCGTATAACGTATAACGTACAACGTATAATGTACAACGTATAACGTACAACGTACAACGTGTAACGTATAACGTATAACGTATAACTTATAACGTACAGCGTATAACGTATAACGTATAACGTATAACGTACAGCGTATAACGTATAACGTACAACGTATAATGTACAACGTATAACGTACAACGTACAACGTGTAACGTATAACGTATAACGTATAACTTATAACGTACAGCGGATAACGTATAACGTATAACGTATAACGTACAACGTATAACGTACAGCGTATAACGTACAGCGTATAACATACAGCGTATAACGTACAGCGTATAACGTATAACGTATAACGTATAACGTATAACGTATAACGTATAACGTATAACGTATAACGTATAACGTATAACGTATAACGTATAACGTATAACGTATAACGTATAACGTATAACGTATATCGTATAACGTATAACGTATAATGTATAACGTATAACGTATAACGTATAACGTACAGCGTATAACGTATAACGTACAACGTATAACGTACAACGTACAACGTGTAACGTATAACGTATAACGTATAACGTATAACGTACAGCGTATAACGTACAGCGTATAACGTACAGCGTATAACGTATAACGTATAACGTGTAACGTATAACGTATAACGTACAGCGTATAACGTACAGCGTATAACGTATAACGTATAACGTATAACGTATAACGTATAACGTATAACGTATAACGTACAACGTGTAACGTATAACGTATAACGTATAACGTATAACGTATAACGTATAACGTATAACGTATAACGTATAACGTATAAGGTATAACGTATAACGTATAACGTATAACGTATAACGTATAACGTATAACGTATAACGTATAACGTATAACGTATAACGTATAACGTATAACGTATAACGTATAACGTACAGCGTATAACGTATAACGTATAACGTATAACGTATAACGTATAACGTATAACGTATAACGTATATCGTGTAACGTATAACGTACAGCGTATAACGTACAGCGTATAACGTACAGCGTATAACGTACAGCGTATAACGTATAACGTATAACGTATAACGTATAACGTATAACGTATAACGTATAAGGTATATCGTATAACGTATAACGTATAATGTATAACGTATAACGTATAACGTATAACGTACAGCGTATAACGTATAACGTACAACGTATAACGTACAACGTACAACGTGTAACGTATAACGTATAACGTATAACGTATAACGTACAGCGTATAACGTACAGCGTATAACGTACAGCGTATAACGTATAACGTATAACGTGTGACGTATAACGTATAACGTACAGCGTATAACGTACAGCGTATAACGTATAACGTGTAACGTATAACGTATAACGTGTAACGTACAACGTGTAACGTATAACGTATAACGTATAACTTATAACGTATAACGTATAACGTATAACGTATAACGTATAACGTATAACGTATAACGTACAACGTATAACGTACAACGTACAACGTGTAACGTATACCGTATAACGTACAGCGTATAACGTACAGCGTATAACGTATAACGTATAACATACAACGTATAACGTACAACGTATAACGTACAACGTATAACGTACAACGTATAACGTACAACGTACAACGTGTAACGTATAACGTATAACGTACAGCGTATAACGTATAACGTACAACGTATAATGTACAACGTATAACGTACAACGTACAACGTGTAACGTATAACGTATAACGTATAACTTATAACGTACAGCGTATAACGTATAACGTATAACGTATAACGTACAGCGTATAACGTATAACGTACAACGTATAATGTACAACGTATAACGTACAACGTACAACGTGTAACGTATAACGTATAACGTATAACTTATAACGTACAGCGGATAACGTATAACGTATAACGTATAACGTACAACGTATAACGTACAGCGTATAACGTACAGCGTATAACGTACAGCGTATAACGTACAGCGTATAACGTATAACGTATAACGTATAACGTATAACGTATAACGTATAACGTATAACGTATAACGTATAACGTATAACGTATAACGTATAACGTATAACGTATAACGTATAACGTATATCGTATAACGTATAACGTATAATGTATAACGTATAACGTATAACGTATAACGTATAACGTACAGCGTATAACGTATAACGTACAACGTATAACGTACAACGTACAACGTGTAACGTATAACGTATAACGTATAACGTATAACGTACAGCGTATAACGTACAGCGTATAACGTACAGCGTATAACGTATAACGTATAACGTGTAACGTATAACGTATAACGTACAGCGTATAACGTACAGCGTATAACGTATAACGTATAACGTATAACGTATAACGTATAACGTATAACTTATAACGTACAACGTGTAACGTATAACGTATAACGTATAACTTATAACGTATAACGTATAACGTATAACGTATAACGTATAACGTATAACGTATAACGTATAACGTATAACGTATAACGTACAACGTATAACGTACAACGTACAACGTGTAACGTATAACGTATAACGTACAGCGTATAACGTATAACGTACAACGTATAATGTACAACGTATAACGTACCACGTACAACGGGTAACGTATAACGTATAACGTATAACGTATAACGTATAACGTATAACGTATAACGTATAACGTATATCGTATATCGTGTAACGTATAACGTACAGCGTATAACGTACAACGTATAACGTATAACGTATAACGTACAGCGTATAACGTACAGCGTATAACGTATAACGTATAACATATAACGTATAACGAATATCGTATAACGTATAACGTATAACGTATAACGTATAACGTACAACGTATAACGTATACCGTATACCGTATAACGTATAACGTATAACGTATAACGTATAACTTATAACGTATAACGTATAACGTATAACGTATAACGTATCACGTATAACGTATAACGTACATCGTACAACGTGTAACGTATAACATATAACGTACAACATATAACGTACAACGTATAACGTATAACGTATAACGTATAACGTATAACGTACAGCGTATAACGTATAACATACAACGTATAACGTACAACGTATAACGTATAACGTATAACGTACATCGTACAACGTGTAACGTATAACATATAACGTACAACATATAACGTACAACGTATAACGTATAACGTATAACGTACAGCGTATAACGTATAACATACAACGTATAACGTACAACGTATAACGTATAACGTACAACGTATAACGTATACCGTATAACGTATAACGTATAACGTATAACGTATAACTTATAACGTATAACGTATAACGTATAACGTATAACGTATCACGTATAACGTATAACGTACATCGTACAACGTGTAACGTACAACGTATAACGTATAACGTATAACGTACATCGTACAACGTGTAACGTATAACATATAACGTACAACATATAACGTACAACGTATAACGTATAACATATAACGTATAACGAATATCGTATAACGTATAACGTATAACGTATAACGTATAACGTACAACGTATAACGTATACCGTATACCGTATAACGTATAACGTATAACGTATAACGTATAACTTATAACGTATAACGTATAACGTATAACGTATAACGTATCACGTATAACGTATAACGTACATCGTACAACGTGTAACGTATAACATATAACGTACAACATATAACGTACAACGTATAACGTATAACGTATAACGTATAACGTATAACGTACAGCGTATAACGTATAACATACAACGTATAACGTACAACGTATAACGTATAACGTATAACGTACATCGTACAACGTGTAACGTATAACATATAACGTACAACATATAACGTACAACGTATAACGTATAACGTATAACGTACAGCGTATAACGTATAACATACAACGTATAACGTACAACGTATAACGTATAACGTACAACGTATAACGTACAACGTATAACGTATAACGTATAACGTATAACGTATAACGTATATCGTATAACGTATAACGTATAATGTATAACGTATAACGTATAACGTATAACGTATAACGTATAACGTACAGCGTATAACGTATAACGTACAACGTATAACGTACAACGTACAACGTGTAACTTATAACGTATAACGTATAACGTATAACGTACAGCGTATAACGTACAGCGTATAACGTACAGCGTATAACGTATAACGTATAACGTGTAACGTATAACGTATAACGTACAGCGTATAACGTACAGCGTATAACGTATAACGTATAACGTATAACGTATAACGTATAACGTATAACGTACAACGTGTAACGTATACCGTATAACGTACAGCGTATAACGTACAGCGTATAACGTATAACGTATAACGTATAACGTATAACGTACAACGTATAACGTATAACGTACAGCGTATAACGTATAACATACAACGTATAACGTACAACGTATAACGTGCAACGTATAACGTACAACGTATAACGTACAACGTACAACGTGTAACGTATAACGTATAACGTACAGCGTATAACGTATAACGTACAACGTATAATGTACAACGTATAACGTACAACGTACAACGTGTAACGTATAACGTATAACTTATAACGTACAGCGTATAACGTATAACGTATAACGTATAACGTACAGCGTATAACGTATAACGTACAACGTATAATGTACAACGTATAACGTACAACGTACAACGTGTAACGTATAACGTATAACGTATAACTTATAACGTACAGCGGATAACGTATAACGTATAACGTACAACGTATAACGTACAGCGTATAACGTATAACGTACAACGTATAACGTACAACGTACAACGTGTAACGTATAACGTATAACGTATAACGTATAACGTACAGCGTATAACGTACAGCGTATAACGTACAGCGTATAACGTATAACGTATAACGTGTAACGTATAACGTATAACGTACAGCGTATAACGTACAGCGTATAACGTATAACGTATAACGTATAACGTATAACGTGTAACGTACAACGTGTAACGTATAACGTATAACGTATAACTTATAACGTATAACGTATAACGTATAACGTATAACGTATAACGTATAACGTATAACGTATAACGTATAACGTACAACGTATAACGTACAACGTACAACGTGTAACGTATACCGTATAACGTACAGCGTATAACGTACAGCGTATAACGTATAACGTATAACATACAACGTATAACGTACAACGTATAACGTACAACGTATAACGTACAACGTATAACGTACAACGTACAACGTGTAACGTATAACGTATAACGTACAGCGTATATCGTATAACGTACAACGTATAATGTACAACGTATAACGTACAACGTACAACGTGTAACGTATAACGTATAACTTATAACGTACAGCGTATAACGTATAACGTATAACGTGTAACGTATAACGTATAACGTACAGCGTATAACGTACAGCGTATAACGTATAACGTATAACGTATAACGTATAACGTATAACGTATAACGTATAACGTACAACGTGTAACGTATAACGTACAACGTATAACGTACCACGTACAACGGGTAACGTATAACGTATAACGTATAACGTATAACGTATAACGTATATCTTATATCGTGTAACGTATAACGTACAGCGTATAACGTACAACGTATAACCTATAACGTATAACGTACAGCGTATAACGTACAGCGTATAACGTATAACGTATAACATATAACGTATAACGAATATCGTATAACGTATAACGTATAACGTATAACGTATAACGTACAACGTATAACGTATACCGTATACCGTATAACGTATAACGTATAACGTATAACGTATAACGTATAACGTATAACGTATAACGTATAACGTATAACGTATAACGTATAACGTATAACGTATAACGTATAACGTACATCGTACAACGTGTAACGTATAACATATAACGTACAACATATAACGTACAACGTATAACGTATAACGTATAACGTATAACGTATAACGTACAGCGTATAACGTATAACTTACAACGTATAACGTACAACGTATAACGTATAACGTATAACGTACATCGTACAACGTGTAACGTATAACATATAACGTACAACATATAACGTACAACGTATAACGTATAACGTATAACGTACAGCGTATAACGTATAACGTACAACGTATAACGTACAACGTACAACGTGTAACGTATAACGTATAACGTATAACGTATAACGTACAGCGTATAACGTACAGCGTATAACGTACAGCGTATAACGTATAACGTATAACGTGTAACGTATAACGTATAACGTACAGCGTATAACGTACAGCGTATAACGTATAACGTATAACGTATAACGTATAACGTGTAAAGTACAACATGTAACGTATAACGTATAACGTATAACTTATAACGTATAACGTATAACGTATAACGTATAACGTATAACGTATAACGTATAACGTATAACGTATAACGTATAACGTATAACGTACAACGTATAACGTACAACGTACAACGTGTAACGTATACCGTATAACGTACAGCGTATAACGTACAGCGTATAACGTATAACGTATAACATACAACGTATAACGTACAACGTATAACGTACAACGTATAACGTACAACGTATAACGTACAACGTACAACGTGTAACGTATAACGTATAACGTACAGCGTAGAACGTATAACGTACAACGTATAATGTACAACGTATAACGTACAACGTACAACGTGTAACGTATAACGTATAACGTATAACTTATAACGTACAGCGTATAACGTATAACGTATAACGTATAACGTACAGCGTATAACGTATAACGTACAACGTATAATGTACAACGTATAACGTACAACGTACAACGTGTAACGTATAACGTATAACGTATAACTTATAACGTACAGCGGATAACGTATAACGTATAACGTATAACGTACAACGTATAACGTACAGCGTATAACGTACAGCGTATAACGTACAGCGTATAACGTACAGCGTATAACGTATAACGTATAACGTATAACGTATAACGTATAACGTATAACGTATAACGTATAACGTATAACGTATAACGTATAACGTATAACGTATATCGTATAACGTATAACGTATAATGTATAACGTATAACGTATAACGTATAACGTATAACGTACAGCGTATAACGTATAACGTACAACGTATAACGTACAACGTACAACGTGTAACGTATAACGTATAACGTATAACGTATAACGTACAGCGTATAACGTACAGCGTATAACGTACAGCGTATAACGTATAACGTATAACGTGTAACGTATAACGTATAACGTACAGCGTATAACGTACAGCGTATAACGTATAACGTATAACGTATAACGTATAACGTATAACGTATAACGTATAACGTATAACGTATAACGTATAACGTATAACGTATAACGTATAACGTATAACGTACAACGTGTAACGTATAACGTATAACGTATAACTTATAACGTATAACGTATAACGTATAACGTATAACGTATAACGTATAACGTATAACGTATAACGTAAACGTATAACGTACAGCGTATAACGTATAACGTATAACGTACAGCGTATAACGTATTACGTACAACGTATAACGTACAACGTACAACGTGTAACGTATAACGTATAACGTATAACGTGTAACGTATAACGTATAACGTACAGCGTATAACGTACAGCGTATAACGTATAACGTATAACGTATAACGTATAACGTATAACGTATAACGTATAACGTATAACGTATAACGTATAACGTATAACGTATAACGTATAACGTACAACGCGTAACGTATAACGTATAACGTATAACTTATAACGTACAACGTATATCGTACCACGTACAACGGGTAACGTATAACGTATAACGTATAACGTATAACGTATATCGTATATCGTGTAACGTATAACGAACAGCGTATAACGTACAGCGTATAACGTATTACGTACAACGTATAACGTACAACGTACAACGTGTAACGTATAACGTATAACGTATAACGTGTAACGTATAACGTATAACGTACAGCGTATAACGTACAGCGTGTAACGTATAAGGTATAACGTACAGCGTATAACGTATAACGTATAACATATAACGTATAACGAATATCGTATAACGTATAACGTACAACGTATAACGTATAACGTATAACGTATAACGTACAACGTATAACGTATAACGTATAACGTACAACGTATAACGTACAACGTATAACGTACAACGTACAACGTGTAACGTATAACGTATAACGTATAACGTATAACGTACAGCGTATAACGTACAGCGTATAACGTACAGCGTATAACGTATAACGTATAACGTGTAACGTATAACGTATAACGTACAGCGTATAACGTACAGCGTATAACGTATAACGTATAACGTATAACGTATAACGTATAACGTACAACGTGTAACGTATAACGTATAACGTATAACGTAAACGTATAACGTACAGCGTATAACGTATAACATACAACGTATAACGTACAACGTATAACGTATAACGTACAACGTATAACGTATAACGTATAACGTATAACGTAAAACGTATAACGTATAACGTACATCGTACAACGTGTAACGTATAACATATAACGTACAACATATAACGTACAACGTATAACGTAGAACGTATAACGTATAACGTATAACGTATAACGTATAACGTATAACGTATAACGTATAACGTATAACGTATAACGTATAACGTATAACGTATAACGTATAACGTATAACGTATAACGTATAACGTATAACGTATAACGTATAACGTATAACGTATAACGTATAACGTATAACGTATAACGTATAACGTATAACGTATAACGTATAACGTATAACGTATAACGTATAACGTATAACGTATAACGTATAACGTATAACGTATAACGTATAACGTATAACGTATAACGTATAACGTATAACGTATAACGTATAAAGTATAACGTATAACGTATAAAGTATAACGTATAACGTATAACGTATAACGTATAACGTATAACGTATAACGTATAACGTATAACGTATAACGTATAACGTATAACGTATAACGTATAACGTATAACGTATAACGTATAACGTATAACGTATAACGTATAACGTATAACGTATAACGTATAACGTATAACGTATAACGTATAACGTATAACGTATAACGTATAACGTATAACGTATAACGTATAACGTATAACGTATAACGTATAACGTATAACGTATAACGTATAACGTATAACGTATAACGTATAACGTATAACGTATAACGTATAACGTATAACGTATAACGTATAACGTATAACGTATAACGTATAACGTATAACGTATAACGTATAACGTATAACGTATAACGTATAACGTATAACGTATAACGTATAACGTATAACGTACAACGTAAAACGTACAACGTACAACGTGTAACGTATAACGTATAACGTATAACGTGTAACGTATAACGTATAACGTACAGCGTATAACGTACAGCGTATAACGTATAAGGTATAACGTACAGCGTATAACGTACAACGTATAACGTATAACGTATAACGTACAGCGTATAACGTACAGCGTATAACGTATAACGTATAACATATAACGTATAACGAATATCGTATAACGTATAACGTATAACATATAACGTATATAGTACAACGTATAACGTATACCGTATACCGTATAACGTATAACGTATAACGTATAACGTATAACGTATAACGTATAACGTATAACGTATAACGTATAACGTATAACGTATAACGTATAACGTATAACGTATAACGTATAACGTATAACGTATAACGTATAACGTATAACGTATTACGTACATCGTACAACGTGTAACGTATAACATATAACGTACAACATATAACGTACAACGTATAACGTATAACGTATAACGTATAACGTATAACGTACAGCGTATAACGTATAACATACAACGTATAACGTACAACGTATAACGTATAACGTATAACGTACATCGTACAACGTGTAACGTATAACATATAACGTACAACATATAACGTACAACGTATAACGTATAACGTATAACGTACAGCGAATAACGTAGAACATACAACGTATAACGTACAACGTATAACGTATAACGTACAACGTATAACGTATAACGTATAACGTATAACGTATACCGTATACCGTATAACGTATAACGTATAACGTATAACGTATAACGTATAACGTATAACGTATAACGTATAACGTATAACGTATAACGTATAACGTATAACGTATAACGTATAACGTATAACGTATAACGTATAACGTATAACGTATAACGTATTACGTACATCGTACAACGTGTAACGTATAACATATAACGTACAACATATAACGTACAACGTATAACGTATAACGTATAACGTATAACGTACAGCGTATAACGTATAACATACAACGTATAACGTACAACGTATAACGTATAACGTATAACGTATAACGTACATCGTACAACGTGTAACGTATAACATATAACGTACAACATATAACGTACAACGTATAACGTATAACGTATAACGTACAGCGTATAACGTAGAACATACAACGTATAACGTACAACGTATAACGTATAACGTACAACGTATAACGTATATCGTATAACGTATAACGTATAATGTATAACGTATAACGTATAACGTATAACGTATAACGTACAGCGTATAACGTATAACGTACAACGTATAACGTACAACGTACAACGTGTAACGTATAACGTATAACGTATAACGTATAACGTACAGCGTATAACGTACAGCGTATAACGTACAGCGTATAACGTATAACGTATAACGTGTAACGTATAACGTATAACGTACAGCGTATAACGTACAGCGTATAACGTATAACGTATAACGTATAACGTATAACGTATAACGTATAACGTACAACGTGTAACGTATAACGTATAACGTATAACGTATATCGTATATCGTGTAACGTATAACGTACAGCGTATAACGTACAGCGTATAACGTATAACGTACAACGTATAACGTACAACGTACAACGTGTAACGTATAACGTATAACGTATAACGTGTAACGTATAACGTATAACGTACAGCGTCTAACGTACAGCGTATAACGTATAAGGTATAACGTACAGCGTATAACGTACAACGTATAACGTATAACGTATAACGTACAGCGTATAACGTACAGCGTATAACGTATAACGTATAACATATAACGTATAACGAATATCGTATAACGTATAACGTATAACGTATAACGTATAACGTACAACGTATAACGTATAACGTATAACGTATAACGTATAACGTATAACGTACATCGTACAACGTGTAACGTATAACATATAACGTACAACATATAACGTACAACGTATAACGTATAACGTATAACGTATAACGTATAACGTACAGCGTCTAACGTATAACATACAACGTATAACGTACAACGTATAACGTATAACGTATAACGTATAACGTACATCGTACAACGTGTAACGTATAACATATAACGTACAACATATAACGTACAACGTATAACGTATAACGTATAACGTACAGCGTATAACGTATAACATACAACGTATAACGTACAACGTATAACGTATAACGTACAACGTATAACGTATAACGTATAACGTATAACGTATAACGTATAACGTATAACGTACATCGTACAACGTGTAACGTATAACATATAACGTACAACATATAACGTACAACGTATAACGTATAACGTATAACGTACAGCGTATAACGTATAACGTACAACGTATAACGTACAACGTACAACGTGTAACGTATAACGTATAACGTATAACGTACAGCGTATAACGTACAGCGTATAACGTACAGCGTATAACGTATAACGTATAACGTGTAACGTATAACGTATAACGTACAGCGTATAACGTACAGCGTATAACGTATAACGTATAACGTATAACGTATAACGTGTAACGTACAACGTGTAACGTATAACGTATAACGTATAACTTATAACGTATAACGTATAACGTATAACGTATAACGTATAACGTATAACGTATAACGTATAACGTATAACGTATAACGTATAACGTATAACGTACAACGTATAACGTACAACGTACAACGTGTAACGTATACCGTATAACGTACAGCGTATAACGTACAGCGTATAACGTATAACGTATAACATACAACGTATAACGTACAACGTATAACGTACAACGTATAACGTACAACGTATAACGTACAACGTACAACGTGTAACGTATAACGTATAACGTACAGCGTAGAACGTATAACGTACAACGTATAATGTACAACGTATAACGTACAACGTACAACGTGTAACGTATAACGTATAACGTATAACTTATAACGTACAGCGTATAACGTATAACGTATAACGTATAACGTACAGCGTATAACGTATAACGTACAACGTATAATGTACAACGTATAACGTACAACGTACAACGTGTAACGTATAACGTATAACGTATAACTTATAACGTACAGCGGATAACGTATAACGTATAACGTATAACGTACAACGTATAACGTACAGCGTATAACGTACAGCGTATAACGTACAGCGTATAACGTACAGCGTATAACGTATAACGTATAACGTATAACGTATAACGTATAACGTATAACGTATAACGTATAACGTATAACGTATAACGTATAACGTATAACGTATAACGTATATCGTATAACGTATAACGTATAATGTATAACGTATAACGTATAACGTATAACGTATAACGTACAGCGTATAACGTATAACGTACAACGTATAACGTACAACGTACAACGTGTAACGTATAACGTATAACGTATAACGTATAACGTACAGCGTATAACGTACAGCGTATAACGTACAGCGTATAACGTATAACGTATAACGTGTAACGTATAACGTATAACGTACAGCGTATAACGTACAGCGTATAACGTATAACGTATAACGTATAACGTATAACGTATAACGTATAACGTATAACGTATAACGTATAACGTATAACGTACAACGTGTAACGTATAACGTATAACGTATAACTTATAACGTATAACGTATAACGTATAACGTATAACGTATAACGTATAACGTATAACGTAAACGTATAACGTACAGCGTATAACGTATAACGTATAACGTACAGCGTATAACGTACAGCGTATAACGTATTACGTACAACGTATAACGTACAACGTACAACGTGTAACGTATAACGTATAACGTATAACGTGTAACGTATAACGTATAACGTACAGCGTATAACGTACAGCGTATAACGTATAACGTATAACGTATAACGTATAACGTATAACGTATAACGTATAACGTATAACGTATAACGTATAACGTATAACGTACAACGTGTAACGTATAACGTATAACGTATAACTTATAACGTACAACGTATATCGTACCACGTACAACGGGTAACGTATAACGTATAACGTATAACGTATAACGTATAACGTATAACGTATAACGTATAACGTATATCGTATATCGTGTAACGTATAACGAACAGCGTATAACGTACAGCGTATAACGTATTACGTACAACGTATAACGTACAACGTACAACGTACAACGTGTAACGTATAACGTATAACGTATAACGTGTAACGTATAACGTATAACGTACAGCGTATAACGTACAGCGTGTAACGTATAAGGTATAACGTACAGCGTATAACGTATAACGTATAACATATAACGTATAACGAATATCGTATAACGTATAACGTACAACGTATAACGTATAACGTATAACATATAACGTATAACGAATATCGTATAACGTATAACGTACAACGTATAACGTATAACGTATAACGTATAACGTACAACGTATAACGTATAACGTATAACGTACAACGTATAACGTACAACGTATAACGTACAACGTACAACGTGTAACGTATAACGTATAACGTATAACGTATAACGTACAGCGTATAACGTACAGCGTATAACGTACAGCGTATAACGTATAACGTATAACGTGTAACGTATAACGTATAACGTACAGCGTATAACGTACAGCGTATAACGTATAACGTATAACGTATAACGTATAACGTATAACGTACAACGTGTAACGTATAACGTATAACGTATAACGTAAACGTATAACGTACAGCGTATAACGTATAACATACAACGTATAACGTACAACGTATAACGTATAACGTACAACGTATAACGTATAACGTATAACGTATAACGTAAAACGTATAACGTATAACGTACATCGTACAACGTGTAACGTATAACATATAACGTACAACATATAACGTACAACGTATAACGTAGAACGTATAACGTATAACGTATAACGTATAACGTATAACGTATAACGTATAACGTATAACGTATAACGTATAACGTATAACGTATAACGTATAACGTATAACGTATAACGTATAACGAATAACGTATAACGTATAACGTATAACGTATAACGTATAACGTATAACGTATAACGTATAACGTATAACGTATAACGTATAACGTATAACGTATAACGTATAACGTATAACGTATAACGTATAACGTATAACGTATAACGTATAACGTATAACGTATAACGTATAACGTATAACGTATAACGTATAACGTATAACGTATAACGTATAAAGTATAACGTATAACGTATAACGTATAACGTATAACGTATAACGTATAACGTATAACGTATAACGTATAACGTATAACGTATAACGTATAACGTATAACGTATAACGTATAACGTATAACGTATAACGTATAACGTATAACGTATAACGTATAACGTATAACGTATAACGTATAACGTATAACGTATAACGTATAACGTATAACGTATAACGTATAACGTATAACGTATAACGTATAACGTATAACGTATAACGTATAACGTATAACGTATAACGTATAACGTATAACGTATAACGTACAACGTGTAACGTATAACGTATAACGTATAACGTAAACGTATAACGTACAGCGTATAACGTATAACATACAACGTATAACGTACAACGTATAACGTATAACGTACAACGTATAACGTATAACGTATAACGTATAACGTAAAACGTATAACGTATAACGTACATCGTACAACGTGTAACGTATAACATATAACGTACAACATATAACGTACAACGTATAACGTAGAACGTATAACGTATAACGTATAACGTATAACGTATAACGTATAACGTATAACGTATAACGTATAACGTATAACGTATAACGTATAACGTATAACGTATAACGTATAACGTATAACGAATAACGTATAACGTATAACGTATAACGTATAACGTATAACGTATAACGTATAACGTATAACGTATAACGTATAACGTATAACGTATAACGTATAACGTATAACGTATAACGTATAACGTATAACGTATAACGTATAACGTATAACGTATAACGTATAACGTATAACGTATAACGTATAACGTATAACGTATAACGTATAACGTATAACGTATAACGTATAAAGTATAACGTATAACGTATAACGTATAACGTATAACGTATAACGTATAACGTATAACGTATAACGTATAACGTATAACGTATAACGTATAACGTATAACGTTATAACGTATAACGTATAACGTATAACGTATAACGTATAACGTATAACGTATAACGTATAACGTATAACGTATAACGTATAACGTATAACGTATAACGTATAACGTATAACGTATAACGTATAACGTATAACGTATAACGTATAACGTATAACGTATAACGTATAACGTATAACGTATAACGTATAACGTATAACGTATAACGTATAACGTATAACGTATAACGTATAACGTATAACGTATAACGTATAACGTATAACGTATAACGTATAACGTATAACGTATAACGTACAACGTAAAACGTACAACGTACAACGTGTAACGTATAACGTATAACGTATAACGTGTAACGTATAACGTATAACGTACAGCGTATAACGTACAGCGTATAACGTATAAGGTATAACGTACAGCGTATAACGTACAACGTATAACGTATAACGTATAACGTACAGCGTATAACGTACAGCGTATAACGTATAACGTATAACATATAACGTATAACGAATATCGTATAACGTATAACGTATAACATATAACGTATAACGTACAACGTATAACGTATACCGTATACCGTATAACGTATAACGTATAACGTATAACGTATAACGTATAACGTATAACGTATAACGTACAACGTGTAACGTATAACGTATAACGTATAACGTAAACGTATAACGTACAGCGTATAACGTATAACATACAACGTATAACGTACAACGTATAACGTATAACGTACAACGTATAACGTATAACGTATAACGTATAACGTAAAACGTATAACGTATAACGTACATCGTACAACGTGTAACGTATAACATATAACGTACAACATATAACGTACAACGTATAACGTAGAACGTATAACGTATAACGTATAACGTATAACGTATAACGTATAACGTATAACGTATAACGTATAACGTATAACGTATAACGTATAACGTATAACGTATAACGTATAACGTATAACGTATAACGTATAACGTATAACGTATAACGTATAACGTATAACGTATAACGTATAACGTATAACGTATAACGTATAACGTATAACGTATAACGTATAACGTATAACGTATAACGTATAACGTATAACGTATAACGTATAACGTATAACGTATAACGTATAACGTATAACGTATAACGTATAACGTATAACGTATAACGTATAACGTATAACGTATAACGTATAACGTATAACGTATAACGTATAACGTATAACGTATAACGTATAACGTATAACGTATAAAGTATAACGTATAACGTATAACGTATAACGTATAACGTATAACGTATAACGTATAACGTATAACGTATAACGTATAACGTATAACGTATAACGTATAACGTATAACGTATAACGTATAACGTATAACGTATAACGTATAACGTATAACGTATAACGTATAACGTATAACGTATAACGTATAACGTATAACGTATAACGTATAACGTATAACGTATAACGTATAACGTATAACGTATAACGTATAACGTATAACGTATAACGTATAACGTATAACGTATAACGTATAACGTATAACGTATAACGTATAACGTATAACGTATAACGTATAACGTATAACGTATAACGTATAACGTATAACGTATAACGTATAACGTATAACGTATAACGTATAACGTATAACGTATAACGTATAACGTATAACGTATAACGTATAACGTATAACGTATAACGTATAACGTATAACGTACAACGTAAAACGTACAACGTACAACGTGTAACGTATAACGTATAACGTATAACGTGTAACGTATAACGTATAACGTACAGCGTATAACGTACAGCGTATAACGTATAAGGTATAACGTACAGCGTATAACGTACAACGTATAACGTATAACGTATAACGTACAGCGTATAACGTACAGCGTATAACGTATAACGTATAACATATAACGTATAACGAATATCGTATAACGTATAACGTATAACATATAACGTATAACGTACAACGTATAACGTATACCGTATACCGTATAACGTATAACGTATAACGTATAACGTATAACGTATAACGTATAACGTATAACGTATAACGTATAACGTATAACGTATAACGTATAACGTATAACGTATAACGTATAACGTATAACGTATAACGTATAACGTATAACGTATAACGTATAACGTATAACGTATAACGTATAACGTATAACGTATAACGTATAACGTATAACGTATAACGTATAACGTATAACGTATAACGTATAACGTATAACGTATAACGTATAACGTATAACGTATAACGTACAACGTATAACGTACAGCGTATAACGTACAGCGTATAACGTACAGCGTATAACGTACAGCGTATAACGTATAACGTATAACGTATAACGTATAACGTATAACGTATAACGTATAACGTATAACGTATAACGTATAACGTATAACGTATAACGTATAACGTATATCGTATAACGTATAACGTATAATGTATAACGTATAACGTATAACGTATAACGTATAACGTACAGCGTATAACGTATAACGTACAACGTATAACGTACAACGTACAACGTGTAACGTATAACGTATAACGTATAACGTATAACGTACAGCGTATAACGTACAGCGTATAACGTACAGCGTATAACGTATAACGTATAACGTGTAACGTATAACGTATAACGTACAGCGTATAACGTACAGCGTATAACGTATAACGTATAACGTATAACGTATAACGTATAACGTATAACGTATAACGTATAACGTATAACGTATAACGTATAACGTATAACGTATAACGTATAACGTATAACGTATAACGTACAACGTAAAACGTACAACGTACAACGTGTAACGTATAACGTATAACGTATAACGTGTAACGTATAACGTATAACGTACAGCGTATAACGTACAGCGTATAACGTATAAGGTATAACGTACAGCGTATAACGTACAACGTATAACGTATAACGTATAACGTACAGCGTATAACGTACAGCGTATAACGTATAACGTATAACATATAACGTATAACGAATATCGTATAACGTATAACGTATAACATATAACGTATAACGTACAACGTATAACGTATACCGTATACCGTATAACGTATAACGTATAACGTATAACGTATAACGTATAACGTATAACGTATAACGTATAACGTATAACGTATAACGTATAACGTATAACGTATAACGTATAACGTATAACGTATAACGTAAAACGTATAACGTATAACGTACATCGTACAACGTGTAACGTATAACATATAACGTACAACATATAACGTACAACGTATAACGTAGAACGTATAACGTATAACGTATAACGTATAACGTATAACGTTTAACGTATAACGTATAACGTATAACGTATAACGTATAACGTATAACGTATAACGTATAACGTATAACGTATAACGTATAACGTATAACGTATAACGTATAACGTATAACGTATAACGTATAACGTATAACGTATAACGTATAACGTATAACGTATAACGTATAACGTATAACGTATAACGTATAACGTATAACGTATAACGTATAACGTATAACGTATAACGTATAACGTATAACGTATAACGTATAACGTATAACGTATAACGTATAACGTATAACGTATAACGTATAACGTATAACGTATAACGTATAACGTATAACGTATAACGTATAACGTATAACGTATAACGTATAACGTATAACGTATAACGTATAACGTATAACGTATAACGTATAACGTATAACGTATAACGTATAACGTATAACGTATAACGTATAACGTATAACGTATAACGTATAACGTATAACGTATAACGTATAACGTATAACGTATAACGTATAACGTATAACGTATAACGTATAACGTATAACGTATAACGTATAACGTATAACGTATAACGTATAACGTATAACGTATAACGTATAACGTATAACGTATAACGTATAACGTATAACGTATAACGTATAACGTATAACGTATAACGTATAACGTATAACGTACAACGTAAAACGTACAACGTACAACGTGTAACGTATAACGTATAACGTATAACGTGTAACGTATAACGTATAACGTACAGCGTATAACGTACAGCGTATAACGTATAAGGTATAACGTACAGCGTATAACGTACAACGTATAACGTATAACGTATAACGTACAGCGTATAACGTACAGCGTATAACGTATAACGTATAACATATAACGTATAACGAATATCGTATAACGTATAACGTATAACATATAACGTATAACGTACAACGTATAACGTATACCGTATACCGTATAACGTATAACGTATAACGTATAACGTATAACGTATAACGTATAACGTATAACGTATAACGTATAACGTATAACGTATAACGTATAACGTATAACGTATAACGTATAACGTATACCGTATAACGTATAACGTATAACGTATAACGTATAACGTATAACGTATAACGTATAACGTATAACGTACAACGTATAACGTATAACGTATAACGTATAACGTATAACGTATAACGTATAACGTATAACGTACATCGTACAACGTGTAACGTATAACATATAACGTACAACATATAACGTACAACGTATAACGTAGAACGTATAACGTATAACGTATAACGTATAACGTATAACGTATAACGTATAACGTATAACGTATAACGTATAACGTATAACGTATAACGTATAACGTATAACGTATAACGTATAACGTATAACGTATAACGTATAACGTATAACGTATAACGTATAACGTATAACGTATAACGTATAACGTATAACGTATAACGTATAACGTATAACGTATAACGTATAACGTATAACGTATAACGTATAACGTATAACGTATAACGTATAACGTTTAACGTATAACGTATAACGTATAACGTATAACGTATAACGTATAACGTATAACGTATAACGTATAACGTATAACGTATAACGTATAACGTATAACGTATAACGTATAACGTATAACGTATAACGTATAACGTATAACGTATAACGTATAACGTATAACGTATAACGTATAACGTATAACGTATAACGTATAACGTATAACGTATAACGTATAACGTATAACGTATAACGTATAACGTATAACGTATAACGTATAACGTATAACGTATAACGTATAACGTATAACGTATAACGTATAACGTATAACGTATAACGTATAACGTATAACGTATAACGTATAACGTATAACGTATAACGTATAACGTATAACGTATAACGTATAACGTATAACGTATAACGTATAACGTATAACGTATAACGTATAACGTATAACGTATAACGTATAACGTATAACGTATAACGTATAACGTATAACGTATAACGTATAACGTATAACGTATAACGTATAACGTATAACGTATAACGTATAACGTATAACGTATAACGTATAACGTATAACGTATAACGTATAACGTATAACGTATAACGTATAACGTATAACGTATAACGTATAACGTATAACGTATAACGTATAACGTATAACGTATAACGTATAACGTATAACGTATAACGTATAACGTATAACGTATAACGTATAACGTATAACGTATAACGTATAACGTATAACGTATAACGTATAACGTATAACGTATAACGTATAACGTATAACGTATAACGTATAACGTATAACGTATAACGTATAACGTATAACGTACAACGTAAAACGTACAACGTACAACGTGTAACGTATAACGTATAACGTATAACGTGTAACGTATAACGTATAACGTACAGCGTATAACGTACAGCGTATAACGTATAAGGTATAACGTACAGCGTATAACGTACAACGTATAACGTATAACGTATAACGTAGAGCGTATAACGTACAGCGTATAACGTATAACGTATAACATATAACGTATAACGAATATCGTATAACGTATAACGTATAACGTATAACATATAACGTATAACGTACAACGTATAACGTATACCGTATACCGTATAACGTATAACGTATAACGTATAACGTATAACGTATAACGTATAACGTATAACGTATAACGTATAACGTATAACGTATAACGTATAACGTATAACGTATAACGTATAACGTATAACGTATAACGTATAACGTATAACGTATAACGTATAACGTATAACGTATAACGTATAACGTACATCGTACAACGTGTAACGTATAACATATAACGTACAACATATAACGTACAACGTATAACGTATAACGTATAACGTATAACGTATAACGTACAGCGTATAACGTATAACATACAACGTATAACGTACAACGTATAACGTATAACGTATAACGTATAACGTATAACGTACATCGTACAACGTGTAACGTATAACATATAACGTACAACATATAACGTACAACGTATAACGTATAACGTATAACGTACAGCGTATAACGTAGAACATACAACGTATAACGTATAACGTATAACGTATAACGTATAACGTATAACGTATAACGTATAACGTATAACGTATAACGTATAACGTATATCGTATAACGTATAACGTATAATGTATAACGTATAACGTATAACGTATAACGTATAACGTATAACGTATAACGTACAACGTATAACGTATAACGTACAACGTATAACGTACAACGTACAACGTGTAACGTATAACGTATAACGTATAACGTATAACGTACAGCGTATAACGTACAGCGTATAACCTACAGCGTATAACGTATAACGTATAACGTGTAACGTATAACGTATAACGTACAGCGTATAACGTACAGCGTATAACGTATAACGATAACGTATAACGTATAACGTATAACGTACAACGTGTAACGTATAACGTATAACGTATAACTTGTAACGTATAACGTATAACGTATAACGTATAACGTATAACGTATAACGTATAACGTATAACGTATAACGTACAACGTATAACGTACAACGTACAACGTGTAACGTATAACGTATAACGTACAGCGTATAACGTATAACGTACAACGTATAATGTACAACGTATAACGTACCACGTACAACGGGTAACGTATAACGTATAACGTATAACGTATAACGTATATCGTATATCGTGTAACGTATAACGTACAGCGTATAACGTACAGCGTATAACGTATAACATATAACGTATAACATATAACGTATAACGTATAACGTATAACGTATAACGTATAACGTATAACGTATAACGTATAACGTATAACGTATAACGTATAACGTATAACGTATAACGTATAACGTATAACGTATAACGTATAACGTATAACGTATAACGTATAACGTATAACGTATAACGTATAACGTATAACGTATAACGTATAACGTATAACGTATAACGTATAACGTATAACGTATAACGTATAACGTATAACGTATAACGTATAACGTATAACGTATAACGTATAACGTATAACGTATAACGTATAACGTATAACGTATAACGTATAACGTATAACGTATAACGTACAACGTGTAACGTATAACTTATAACGTATAACGTAAACGTATAACGTACAGCGTATAACGTATAACATACAACGTATAACGTACAACGTATAACGTATAACGTACAACGTATAACGTATAACGTATAACGTATAACGTATAACGTATAACGTATAACGTATAACGTACATCGTACAATGTGTAACGTATAACATATAACGTACAACATATAACGTACAACGTATAACGTATAACGTATAACGTATAACGTATAACGTATAACGTATAACGTATAACGTATAACGTATAACGTATAACGTATAACGTATAACGTATAACGTATAACGTATAACGTATAACGTATAACGTATAACGTATAACGTATAACGTATAACGTATAACGTATAACGTATAACGTATAACGTATAACGTATAACGTATAACGTATAACGTATAACGTATAACGTATAACGTATAACGTATAACGTATAACGTATAACGTATAACGTATAACGTATAACGTATAACGTATAACGTATAACGTATAACGTATAACGTATAACGTATAACGTATAACGTATAACGTATAACGTATAACGTATAACGTATAACGTATAACGTATAACGTATAACGTATAACGTATAACGTATAACGTATAACGTATAACGTATAACGTATAACGTATAACGTATAACGTATAACGTATAACGTATAACGTATAACGTATAACGTATAACGTATAACGTATAACGTATAACGTATAACGTATAACGTATAACGTATAACGTATAACGTATAACGTATAACGTATAACGTATAACGTATAACGTATAACGTATAACGTATAACGTATAACGTATAACGTATAACGTATAACGTATAACGTATAACGTATAACGTATAACGTATAACGTATAACGTATAACGTACAACGTATAACGTACAACGTACAACGTATAACGTACAACGTACAACGTGTAACGTATAACGTATAACGTACAGCGTAGAACGTATAACGTACAACGTATAATGTACAACGTATAACGTACAACGTACAACGTGTAACGTATAACGTATAACGTATAACTTATAACGTACAGCGTATAACGTATAACGTATAACGTATAACGTACAGCGTATAACGTATAACGTACAACGTATAATGTACAACGTATAACGTACAACGTACAACGTGTAACGTATAACGTATAACGTATAACTTATAACGTACAGCGGATAACGTATAACGTATAACGTATAACGTACAACGTATAACGTACAGCGTATAACGTACAGCGTATAACGTACAGCGTATAACGTACAGCGTATAACGTATAACGTATAACGTATAACGTATAACGTATAACGTATAACGTATAACGTATAACGTATAACGTATAACGTATAACGTTTAACGTATAACGTATAACGTATAACGTATAACGTATAACGTATAACGTATAACGTATAACGTATAACGTATAACGTATAACGTATAACGTATAACGTATAACGTATAACGTATAACGTATAACGTACAACGTAAAACGTACAACGTACAACGTGTAACGTATAACGTATAACGTATAACGTGTAACGTATAACGTATAACGTACAGCGTATAACGTACAGCGTATAACGTATAAGGTATAACGTACAGCGTATAACGTACAACGTATAACGTATAACGTATAACGTACAGCGTATAACGTACAGCGTATAACGTATAACGTATAACATATAACGTATAACGAATATCGTATAACGTATAACGTATAACATATAACGTATAACGTACAACGTATAACGTATACCGTATACCGTATAACGTATAACGTATAACGTATAACGTATAACGTATAACGTATAACGTATAACGTATAACGTATAACGTATAACGTATAACGTATAACGTATAACGTATAACGTATAACGTATAACGTATAACGTACATCGTACAACGTGTAACGTATAACATATAACGTACAACATATAACGTACAACGTATAACGTATAACGTATAACGTATAACGTATAACGTACAGCGTATAACGTATAACATACAACGTATAACGTACAACATATAACGTACAACGTATAACGTATAACGTATAACGTACAGCGTATAACGTAGAACATACAACGTATAACGTACAACGTATAACGTATAACGTACAACGTATAACGTATAACGTATAACGTATAACGTATAACGTATAACGTATAACGTATATCGTATAACGTATAACGTATAATGTATAACGTATAACGTATAACGTATAACGTATAACGTACAGCGTATAACGTACAACGTATAACGTACAACGTATAACGTACAACGTATAACGTACAACGTACAACGTGTAACGTATAACGTATAACGTACAGCGTAGAACGTATAACGTACAACGTATAATGTACAACGTATAACGTACAACGTACAACGTGTAACGTATAACGTATAACGTATAACTTATAACGTACAGCGTATAACGTATAACGTATAACGTATAACGTACAGCGTATAACGTATAACGTACAACGTATAATGTACAACGTATAACGTACAACGTACAACGTGTAACGTATAACGTATAACGTATAACTTATAACGTACAGCGGATAACGTATAACGTATAACGTATAACGTACAACGTATAACGTACAGCGTATAACGTACAGCGTATAACGTACAGCGTATAACGTACAGCGTATAACGTATAACGTATAACGTATAACGTATAACGTATAACGTATAACGTATAACGTATAACGTATAACGTATAACGTATAACGTATAACGTTTAACGTATAACGTATAACGTATAACGTATAACGTATAACGTATAACGTATAACGTATAACGTATAACGTATAACGTATAACGTATAACGTATAACGTATAACGTATAACGTATAACGTACAACGTAAAACGTACAACGTACAACGTGTAACGTATAACGTATAACGTATAACGTGTAACGTATAACGTATAACGTACAGCGTATAACGTACAGCGTATAACGTATAAGGTATAACGTACAGCGTATAACGTACAACGTATAACGTATAACGTATAACGTACAGCGTATAACGTACAGCGTATAACGTATAACGTATAACATATAACGTATAACGAATATCGTATAACGTATAACGTATAACATATAACGTATAACGTACAACGTATAACGTATACCGTATACCGTATAACGTATAACGTATAACGTATAACGTATAACGTATAACGTATAACGTATAACGTATAACGTATAACGTATAACGTATAACGTATAACGTATAACGTATAACGTATAACGTATAACGTATAACGTATAACGTATAACGTATAACGTATAACGTATAACGTATAACGTACATCGTACAACGTGTAACGTATAACATATAACGTCCAACATATAACGTACAACGTATAACGTATAACGTATAACGTATAACGTATAACGTACAGCGTATAACGTATAACATACAACGTATAACGTACAACATATAACGTACAACGTATAACGTATAACGTATAACGTACAGCGTATAACGTAGAACATACAACGTATAACGTACAACGTATAACGTATAACGTATAACGTATAACGTATAACGTATAACGTATAACGTATAACGTATAACGTATAACGTATAACGTATAACGTTTAACGTATAACGTATAACGTATAACGTATAACGTATAACGTATAACGTATAACGTATAACGTATAACGTATAACGTATAACGTATAACGTATAACGTATAACGTATAACGTATAACGTATAACGTACAACGTAAAACGTACAACGTACAACGTGTAACGTATAACGTATAACGTATAACGTGTAACGTATAACGTATAACGTACAGCGTATAACGTACAGCGTATAACGTATAAGGTATAACGTACAGCGTATAACGTACAACGTATAACGTATAACGTATAACGTACAGCGTATAACGTACAGCGTATAACGTATAACGTATAACATATAACGTATAACGAATATCGTATAACGTATAACGTATAACATATAACGTATAACGTACAACGTATAACGTATACCGTATACCGTATAACGTATAACGTATAACGTATAACGTATAACGTATAACGTATAACGTATAACGTATAACGTATAACGTATAACGTATAACGTATAACGTATAACGTATAACGTATAACGTATAACGTATAACGTATAACGTATAACGTACATCGTACAACGTGTAACGTATAACATATAACGTACAACATATAACGTACAACGTATAACGTATAACGTATAACGTATAACGTATAACGTACAGCGTATAACGTATAACATACAACGTATAACGTACAACATATAACGTACAACGTATAACGTATAACGTATAACGTACAGCGTATAACGTAGAACATACAACGTATAACGTACAACGTATAACGTATAACGTACAACGTATAACGTATAACGTATAACGTATAACGTATAACGTATAACGTATAACGTATAACGTATATCGTATAACGTATAACGTATAATGTATAACGTATAACGTATAACGTATAACGTATAACGTATAACGTATAACGTATAACGTATAACGTATAACGTATAACGTATAACGTATAACGTATAACGTATAACGTATAACGTATAACGTATAACGTATAACGTATAACGTATAACGTATAACGTATAACGTATAACGTATAACGTATAACGTATAACGTATAACGTATAACGTATAACGTATAACGTATAACGTATAACGTATAACGTATAACGTATAACGTATAACGTATAACGTATAACGTATAACGTACAGCGTATAACGTAGAACATACAACGTATAACGTACAACGTATAACGTATAACGTACAACGTATAACGTATAACGTATAACGTATAACGTATAACGTATAACGTATAACGTATAACGTATATCGTATAACGTATAACGTATAATGTATAACGTATAACGTATAACGTATAACGTATAACGTATAACGTACAGCGTATAACGTACAACGTATAACGTACAACGTATAACGTACAACGTATAACGTACAACGTACAACGTGTAACGTATAACGTATAACGTACAGCGTAGAACGTATAACGTACAACGTATAATGTACAACGTATAACGTACAACGTACAACGTGTAACGTATAACGTATAACGTATAACTTATAACGTACAGCGTATAACGTATAACGTATAACGTATAACGTACAGCGTATAACGTATAACGTACAACGTATAATGTACAACGTATAACGTACAACGTACAACGTGTAACGTATAACGTATAACGTATAACTTATAACGTACAGCGGATAACGTATAACGTATAACGTATAACGTACAACGTATAACGTACAGCGTATAACGTACAGCGTATAACGTACAGCGTATAACGTAAAGCGTATAACGTATAACGTATAACGTATAACGTATAACGTATAACGTATAACGTATAACGTACAGCGTATAACGTACAGCGTATAACGTATAACGTATAACATATAACGTATAACGAATATCGTATAACGTATAACGTATAACATATAACGTATAACGTACAACGTATAACGTATACCGTATACCGTATAACGTATAACGTATAACGTATAACGTATAACGTATAACGTATAACGTATAACGTATAACGTATAACGTATAACGTATAACGTATAACGTATAACGTATAACGTATAACGTATAACGTATAACGTATAACGTATAACGTATAACGTAGATCGTACAACGTATAACGTATAACGTATAACGTACAGCGTATAACGTACAGCGTATAACGTATAACGTATAACATATAACGTATAACGAATATCGTATAACGTATAACGTATAACATATAACGTATAACGTACAACGTATAACGTATACCGTATACCGTATAACGTATAACGTATAACGTATAACGTATAACGTATAACGTATAACGTATAACGTATAACGTATAACGTATAACGTATAACGTACAACGTATAACGTATGACGTACAACGTATAACGTATAACGTATAACGTATAACGTATAACGTATAACGTATAACGTATAACGTATAACGTATATCGTATAACGTATAACGTATAATGTATAACGTATAACGTATAACGTATAACGTATAACGTACAGCGTATAACGTATAACGTACAACGTATAACGTACAACGTACAACGTGTAACGTATAACGTATAACGTATAACGTATAACGTATAACGTACAGCGTATAACGTACAGCGTATAACGTACAGCGTATAACGTATAACGTATAACGTGTAACGTATAACGTATAACGTACAGCGTATAACGTACAGCGTATAACGTATAACGTATAACGTATAACGTATAACGTATAACGTACAACGTGTAACGTATAACGTATAACGTATAACTTGTAACGTATAACGTATAACGTATAACGTATAACGTATAACGTATAACGTATAACGTATAACGTACAACGTATAACGTACAACGTACAACGTGTAACGTATAACGTATAACGTACAGCGTATAACGTATAACGTACAACGTATAATGTACAACGTATAACGTACCACGTACAACGGGTAACGTATAACGTATAACGTATAACGTATAACGTATAACGTATAACGTATAACGTATAACGTATAACGTATAACGTATAACGTATAACGTATAACGTATAACGTATAACGTATAACGTATAACGTATAACGTATAACGTATAACGTATAACGTATAACGTATAACGTATAACGTATAACGTATAACGTATAACGTATAACGTATAACGTATAACGTATAACGTATAACGTATAACGTATAACGTATAACGTATAACGTATAACGTATAACGTATAACGTATAACGTATAACGTATAACGTATAACGTATAACGTATAACGTATAACGTATAACGTATAACGTATAACGTATAACGTATAACGTATAACGTATAACGTATAACGTATAACGTATAACGTATAACGTATAACGTATAACGTATAACGTATAACGTATAACGTATAACGTATAACGTATAACGTATAACGTATAACGTATAACGTATAACGTATAACGTATAACGTATAACGTATAACGTATAACGTATAACGTATAACGTATAACGTATAACGTATAACGTATAACGTATAACGTATAACGTATAACGTATAACGTATAACGTATAACGTATAACGTATAACGTATAACGTATAACGTATAACGTATAACGTATAACGTATAACGTATAACGTATAACGTATAACGTATAACGTATAACGTATAACGTATAACGTATAACGTATAACGTATAACGTATAACGTATAACGTATAACGTATAACGTATAACGTATAACGTATAACGTATAACGTATAACGAATAACGTATAACGTATAACGTATAACGTATAACGTATAACGTATAACGTATAACGTATAACGTATAACGTATAACGTATAACGTATAACGTATAACGTATAACGTATAACGTATAACGTATAACGTACAACGTATAACGTACAACGTATAACGTACAACGTATAACGTACAACGTACAACGTGTAACGTATAACGTATAACGTACAGCGTAGAACGTATAACGTACAACGTATAACGTACAACGTATAACGTACAACGTACAACGTGTAACGTATAACGTATAACGTATAACTTATAACGTACAGCGTATAACGTATAACGTATAACGTATAACGTACAGCGTATAACGTATAACGTACAACGTATAATGTACAACGTATAACGTACAACGTACAACGTGTAACGTATAACGTATAACGTATAACGTATAACTTATAACGTACAGCGGATAACGTATAACGTATAACGTACAACGTATAACGTACAGCGTATAACGTACAGCGTATAACGTACAGCGTATAACGTACAGCGTATAACGTATAACGTATAACGTACAACGTATAACGTATAACGTATAACGTATAACGTATAACGTATAACGTATAACGTATAACGTATAACGTATAACGTATAACGTATAACGTATAACGTATAACGTATAACGTTTAACGTATAACGTATAACGTATAACGTATAACGTATAACGTATAACGTACAACGTAAAACGTACAACGTACAACGTGTAACGTATAACGTATAACGTATAACGTGTAACGTATAACGTATAACGTACAGCGTATAACGTACAGCGTATAACGTATAAGGTATAACGTACAGCGTATAACGTACAACGTATAACGTATAACGTATAACGTACAGCGTATAACGTACAGCGTATAACGTATAACGTATAACATATAACGTATAACGAATATCGTATAACGTATAACGTATAACATATAACGTATAACGTACAACGTATAACGTATACCGTATACCGTATAACGTATAACGTATAACGTATAACGTATAACGTATAACGTATAACGTATAACGTATAACGTATAACGTATAACGTATAACGTATAACGTATAACGTATAACGTATAACGTATAACGTATAACGTACAACGTACAACGTGTAACGTATAACATATAACGTACAACATATAACGTACAACGTATAACGTATAACGTATAACGTATAACGTATAACGTACAGCGTATAACGTATAACATACAACGTATAACGTACAACGTATAACGTATAACGTATAACGTATAACGTATAACGTACATCGTACAACGTGTAACGTATAACATATAACGTACAACATATAACGTACAACGTATAACGTATAACGTATAACGTACAGCGTATAACGTAGAACATACAACGTATAACGTACAACGTATAACGTATAACGTATAACGTACAACGTATAACGTATAACGTATAACGTATAACGTATAACGTATAACGTATAACATATATCGTATAACGTATAACGTATAATGTATAACGTATAACGTATAACGTATAACGTATAACGTATAACGTACAGCGTATAACGTATAACGTACAACGTATAACGTACAACGTACAACGTGTAACGTATAACGTATAACGTATAACGTATAACGTATAACGTACAGCGTATAACGTACAGCGTATAACGTACAGCGTATAACGTATAACGTATAACGTGTAACGTATAACGTATAACGTACAGCGTATAACGTACAGCGTATAACGTATAACGTATAACGTATAACGTATAACGTATAACGTACAACGTGTAACGTATAACGTATAACGTATAACTTGTAACGTATAACGTATAACGTATAACGTATAACGTATAACGTATAACGTATAACGTATAACGTATAACGTACAACGTATAACGTACAACGTACAACGTGTAACGTATAACGTATAACGTACAGCGTATAACGTATAACGTACAACGTATAATGTACAACGTATAACGTACCACGTACAACGGGTAACGTATAACGTATAACGTATAACGTATAACGTATATCGTATATCGTGTAACGTATAACGTACAGCGTATAACGTACAGCGTATAACGTATAACATATAACGTATAACGTATAACGTATAACGTATAACGTATAACGTATAACGTATAACGTATAACGTATAACGTACAACGTATAACGTATAACGTATAACGTATAACGTATAACGTATAACGTATAACGTACAACGTATAACGTACAACGTATAACGTACAACGTACAACGTGTAACGTATAACGTATAACGTATAACGTATAACGTACAGCGTATAACGTACACCGTATAACGTACAGCGTATAACGTATAACGTATAACGTGTAACGTATAACGTATAACGTACAGCGTATAACGTATAACGTACAACGTATAATGTACAACGTATAACGTACCACGTACAACGGGTAACGTATAACGTATAACGTATAACGTATAACGTATATCGTATATCGTGTAACGTATAACGTACAGCGTATAACGTACAGCGTATAACGTAGAACATACAACGTATAACGTACAACGTATAACGTATAACGTACAACGTATAACGTATAACGTATAACGTATAACGTATAACGTATAACGTATAACGTATAACGTATAACGTATAACGTATAACGTATAACGTATAACGTATAACGTACAACGTATAACGTACAACGTATAACGTACAACGTACAACGTGTAACGTATAACGTATAACGTATAACGTATAACGTACAGCGTATAACGTACACCGTATAACGTACAGCGTATAACGTATAACGTATAACGTGTAACGTATAACGTATAACGTACAGCGTATAACGTACAGCGTATAACGTATAACGTATAACGTATAACGTACAGCGTATAACGTATAACGTACAACGTATAATGTACAACGTATAACGTACAACGTACAACGTGTAACGTATAACGTATAACGTATAACTTATAACGTACAGCGGATAACGTATAACGTATAACGTATAACGTACAACGTATAACGTACAGCGTATAACGTACAGCGTATAACGTACAGCGTATAACGTACAGCGTATAACGTATAACGTATAACGTATAACGTATAACGTATAACGTATAACGTATAACGTATAACGTATAACGTATAACGTATAACGTTTAACGTATAACGTATAACGTATAACGTATAACGTATAACGTATAACGTATAACGTATAACGTATAACGTATAACGTATAACGTATAACGTATAACGTATAACGTATAACGTATAACGTACAACGTAAAACGTACAACGTACAACGTGTAACGTATAACGTATAACGTATAACGTGTAACGTATAACGTATAACGTACAGCGTATAACGTACAGCGTATAACGTATAAGGTATAACGTACAGCGTATAACGTACAACGTATAACGTATAACGTATAACGTACAGCGTATAACGTACAGCGTATAACGTATAACGTATAACATATAACGTATAACGAATATCGTATAACGTATAACGTATAACATATAACGTATAACGTACAACGTATAACGTATACCGTATACCGTATAACGTATAACGTATAACGTATAACGTATAACGTATAACGTATAACGTATAACGTATAACGTATAACGTATAACGTATAACGTATAACGTATAACGTATAACGTATAACGTATAACGTATAACGTATAACGTATAACGTATAACGTATAACGTATAACGTACATCGTACAACGTGTAACGTATAACATATAACGTCCAACATATAACGTACAACGTATAACGTATAACGTATAACGTATAACGTATAACGTACAGCGTATAACGTATAACATACAACGTATAACGTACAACATATAACGTACAACGTATAACGTATAACGTATAACGTACAGCGTATAACGTAGAACATACAACGTATAACGTACAACGTATAACGTATAACGTACAACGTATAACCTATAACGTATAACGTATAACGTATAACGTATAACGTATAACGTATAACGTATAACGTATATCGTATAACGTATAACGTATAATGTATAACGTATAACGTATAACGTATAACGTATAACGTAAAGCGTATAACGTATAACGTACAACGTATAACGTACAACGTACAACGTGTAACGTATAACGTATAACGTATAATGTATAACGTATAACGTACAGCGTATAACGTACAGCGTATAACGTACAGCGTATAACGTATAACGTATAACGTGTAACGTATAACGTATAACGTACAGCGTATAACGTACAGCGTATAACGTATAACGTATAACGTATAACGTATAACGTATAACGTACAACGTGTAACGTATAACGTATAACGTATAACTTGTAACGTATAACGTATAACGTATAACGTATAACGTATAACGTATAACGTATAACGTATAACGTATAACGTACAACGTATAACGTACAACGTACAACGTGTAACGTATAACGTATAACGTACAGCGTATAACGTATAACGTACAACGTATAATGTACAACGTATAACGTACCACGTACAACGGGTAACGTATAACGTATAACGTATAACGTATAACGTATAACGTATAACGTATAACGTATAACGTATAACGTATAACGTATAACGTATAACGTATAACGTATAACGTATAACGTATAACGTATAACGTATAACGTATAACGTATAACGTATAACGTATAACGTATAACGTATAACGTATAACGTATAACGTATAACGTATAACGTATAACGTATAACGTATAACGTATAACGTATAACGTATAACGTATAACGTATAACGTATAACGTATAACGTATAACGTATAACGTATAACGTATAACGTATAACGTATAACGTATAACGTATAACGTATAACGTATAACGTATAACGTATAACGTATAACGTATAACGTATAACGTATAACGTATAACGTATAACGTATAACGTATAACGTATAACGTATAACGTATAACGTATAACGTATAACGTATAACGTATAACGTATAACTTATAACGTATAACGTATAACGTATAACGTATAACGTATAACGTATAACGTATAACGTATAACGTATAACGTATAACGTATAACGTATAACGTATAACGTATAACGTATAACGTATAACGTATAACGTATAACGTATAACGTATAACGTATAACGTATAACGTATAACGTATAACGTATAACGTATAACGTATAACGTATAACGTATAACGTATAACGTATAACGTATAACGAATAACGTATAACGTATAACGTATAACGTATAACGTATAACGTATAACGTATAACGTATAACGTATAACGTATAACGTATAACGTATAACGTATAACGTATAACGTATAACGTACAACGTATAACGTACAACGTATAACGTACAACGTATAACGTACAACGTACAACGTGTAACGTATAACGTATAACGTACAGCGTAGAACGTATAACGTACAACGTATAACGTACAACGTATAACGTACAACGTACAACGTGTAACGTATAACGTATAACGTATAACTTATAACGTACAGCGTATAACGTATAACGTATAACGTATAACGTACAGCGTATAACGTATAACGTACAACGTATAATGTACAACGTATAACGTACAACGTACAACGTGTAACGTATAACGTATAACGTATAACGTATAACTTATAACGTACAGCGGATAACGTATAACGTATAACGTACAACGTATAACGTACAGCGTATAACGTACAGCGTATAACGTACAGCGTATAACGTACAGCGTATAACGTATAACGTATAACGTACAACGTATAACGTATAACGTATAACGTATAACGTATAACGTATAACGTATAACGTATAACGTATAACGTATAACGTATAACGTATAACGTATAACGTATAACGTATAACGTTTAACGTATAACGTATAACGTATAACGTATAACGTATAACGTATAACGTACAACGTAAAACGTACAACGTACAACGTGTAACGTATAACGTATAACGTATAACGTGTAACGTATAACGTATAACGTACAGCGTATAACGTACAGCGTATAACGTATAAGGTATAACGTACAGCGTATAACGTACAACGTATAACGTATAACGTATAACGTACAGCGTATAACGTACAGCGTATAACGTATAACGTATAACATATAACGTATAACGAATATCGTATAACGTATAACGTATAACATATAACGTATAACGTACAACGTATAACGTATACCGTATACCGTATAACGTATAACGTATAACGTATAACGTATAACGTATAACGTATAACGTATAACGTATAACGTATAACGTATAACGTATAACGTATAACGTATAACGTATAACGTATAACGTATAACGTATAACGTATAACGTATAACGTATAACGTATAACGTATAACGTATAATGTATAACGTATAACGTATAACGTATAACGTATAACGTATAACGTACAACGTGTAACGTATAACGTATAACTTGTAACGTATAACGTATAACGTATAACGTATAACGTATAACGTATAACGTATAACGTATAACGTACAACGTATAACGTACAACGTACAACGTGTAACGTATAACGTATAACGTATAACGTATAACGTATAACGTATAACGTATAACGTATAACGTATAACGTATAACGTATAACGTATAACGTATAACGTATAACGTATAACGTATAACGTATAACGTATAACGTATAACGTATAACGTATAACGTATAACGTATAACGTATAACGTATAACGTATAACGTATAACGTATAACGTATAACGTATAACGTATAACGTATAACGTATAACGTATAACGTATAACGTATAACGTATAACGTATAACGTATAACGTATAACGTATAACGTATAACGTATAACGTATAACGTATAACGTATAACGTATAACGTATAACGTATAACGTATAACGTATAACGTATAACGTATAACGTATAACGTATAACGTATAACGTATAACGTATAACGTATAACGTATAACGTATAACGTATAACGTATAACGTATAACGTATAACGTATAACGTATAACGTATAACGTATAACGTATAACGTATAACGTATAACGTATAACGTATAACGTATAACGTATAACGTATAACGTATAACGTATAACGTATAACGTATAACGTATAACGTATAACGTATAACGTATAACGTATAACGTATAACGTATAACGTATAACGTATAACGTATAACGTATAACGTATAACGTATAACGTATAACGTATAACGTATAACGTATAACGTATAACGTATAACGTATAACGTATAACGTATAACGTATAACGTATAACGTATAACGTATAACGTATAACGTATAACGTATAACGTATAACGTATAACGTATAACGTACAACGTGTAACGTATAACGTATAACGTATAACTTGTAACGTATAACGTATAACGTATAACGTATAACGTATAACGTATAACGTATAACGTATAACGTATAACGTACAACGTATAACGTACAACGTACAACGTGTAACGTATAACGTATAACGTACAGCGTATAACGTATAACGTACAACGTATAATGTACAACGTATAACGTACCACGTACAACGGGTAACGTATAACGTATAACGTATAACGTATAACGTATATCGTATATCGTGTAACGTATAACGTACAGCGTATAACGTACAGCGTATAACGTATAACGTATAACGTATAACGTATAACGTATAACGTATAACGTATAACGTATAACGTATAACGTATAACGTATAACGTATAACGTATAACGTATAACGTATAACGTATAACGTATAACGTATAACGTATAACGTATAACGTATAACGTATAACGTATAACGTATAACGTATAACGTATAACGTATAACGTATAACGTATAACGTATAACGTATAACGTATAACGTATAACGTATAACGTATAACGTATAACGTATAACGTATAACGTATAACGTATAACGTATAACGTATAACGTATAACGTATAACGTATAACGTATAACGTATAACGTATAACGTATAACGTACAACGTATAACGTACAACGTATAACGTACAACGTACAACGTGTAACGTATAACGTATAACGTATAACGTATAACGTACAGCGTATAACGTACAGCGTATAACGTACAGCGTATAACGTATAACGTATAACGTGTAACGTATAACGTATAACGTACAGCGTATAACGTACAGCGTATAACGTATAACGTATAACGTATAACGTATAACGTATAACGTACAACGTGTAACGTATAACGTATAACGTATAACGTAAACGTATAACGTACAGCGTATAACGTATAACATACAACGTATAACGTACAACGTATAACGTATAACGTACAACGTATAACGTATAACGTATAACGTATAACGTATAACGTATAACGTATAACGTATAACGTATAACGTACATCGTACAACGTGTAACGTATAACATATAACGTACAACATATAACGTACAACGTATAACGTAGAACGTATAACGTATAACGTATAACGTATAACGTATAACGTATAACGTATAACGTATAACGTATAACGTATAACGTATAACGTATAACGTATAACGTATAACGTATAACGTATAACGTATAACGTATAACGTATAACGTATAACGTATAACGTATAACGTATAACGTATAACGTATAACGTATAACGTATAACGTATAACGTATAACGTATAACGTATAACGTATAACGTATAACGTATAACGTATAACGTATAACGTATAACGTATAACGTATAACGTATAACGTATAACGTATAACGTATAACGTATAACGTATAACGTATAACGTATAACGTATAACGTATAACGTATAACGTATAACGTATAACGTATAACGTATAACGTATAACGTATAACGTATAACGTATAACGTATAACGTATAACGTATAACGTATAACGTATAACGTATAACGTATAACGTATAACGTATAACGTATAACGTATAACGTATAACGTATAACGTATAACGTATAACGTATAACGTATAACGTATAACGTATAACGTATAACGTATAACGTATAACGTATAACGTATAACGTATAACGTATAACGTATAACGTATAACGTATAACGTATAACGTATAACGTATAACGTATAACGTATAACGTATAACGTATAACGTATAACGTATAACGTATAACGTATAACGTATAACGTATAACGTATAACGTATAACGTATAACGTATAACGTATAACGTATAACGTATAACGTATAACGTATAACGTATAACGTATAACGTATAACGTATAACGTATAACGTATAACGTATAACGTATAACGTATAACGTATAACGTATAACGTATAACGTATAACGTATAACGTATAACGTATAACGTATAACGTATAACGTATAACGTATAACGTATAACGTATAACGTATAACGTATAACGTATAACGTATAACGTATAACGTATAACGTATAACGTATAACGTATAACGTATAACGTATAACGTATAACGTATAACGTATAACGTATAACGTATAACGTATAACGTATAACGTATAACGTATAACGTATAACGTATAACGTATAACGTATAACGTATAACGTATAACGTATAACGTATAACGTATAACGTATAACGTATAACGTATAACGTAGAACGTATAACGTACAACGTGTAACGTATAACGTATAACGTATAACGTATAACGTATAACGTATAACGTATAACGTATAACGTATAACGTATAACGTATAACGTATAACGTATAACGTATAACGTATAACGTATAACGTATAACGTATAACGTATAACGTATAACGTATAACGTATAACGTATAACGTATAACGTATAACGTATAACGTATAACGTATAACGTATAACGTATAACGTATAACGTATAACGTATAACGTATAACGTATAACGTATAACGTATAACGTATAACGTATAACGTATAACGTATAACGTATAACGTATAACGTATAACGTATAACGTATAACGTATAACGTATAACGTATAACGTATAACGTATAACGTATAACGTATAACGTATAACGTATAACGTATAACGTATAACGTATAACGTATAACGTATAACGTATAACGTATAACGTATAACGTATAACGTATAACGTATAACGTATAACGTATAACGTATAACGTATAACGTATAACGTATAACGTATAACGTATAACGTATAACGTATAACGTATAACGTATAACGTATAACGTACAACGTATAACGTACAACGTATAACGTACAACGTATAACGTACAACGTACAACGTGTAACGTATAACGTATAACGTATAACGTATAACGTACAGCGTATAACGTACAGCGTATAACGTACAGCGTATAACGTATAACGTATAACGTGTAACGTATAACGTATAACGTACAGCGTATAACGTACAGCGTATAACGTATAACGTATAACGTATAACGTATAACGTATAACGTACAACGTGTAACGTATAACGTATAACGTATAACGTAAACGTATAACGTACAGCGTATAACGTATAACATACAACGTATAACGTACAACGTATAACGTATAACGTACAACGTATAACGTATAACGTATAACGTATAACGTATAACGTATAACGTATAACGTATAACGTATAACGTATAACGTATAACGTACATCGTACAACGTGTAACGTATAACATATAACGTACAACATATAACGTACAACGTATAACGTAGAACGTATAACGTATAACGTATAACGTATAACGTATAACGTATAACGTATAACGTATAACGTGTAACGTATAACGTATAACGTATAACGTATAACGTATAACGTATAACGTATAACGTATAACGTATAACGTATAACGTATAACGTATAACGTATAACGTATAACGTATAACGTATAACGTATAACGTATAACGTATAACGTATAACGTATAACGTATAACGTATAACGTATAACGTATAACGTATAACGTATAACGTATAACGTATAACGTATAACGTATAACGTATAACGTATAACGTATAACGTATAACGTATAACGTATAACGTATAACGTATAACGTATAACGTATAACGTATAACGTATAACGTATAACGTATAACGTATAACGTATAACGTATAACGTATAACGTATAACGTATAACGTATAACGTATAACGTATAACGTATAACGTATAACGTATAACGTATAACGTATAACGTATAACGTATAACGTATAACGTATAACGTATAACGTATAACGTACAACGTACAACGTGTAACGTATAACATATAACGTATAACGTATAACGTATAACGTACAGCGTATAACGTACAGCGTATAACGTACAGCGTATAACGTATAACGTATAACGTGTAACGTATAACGTATAACGTACAGCGTATAACGTACAGCGTATAACGTATAACGTATAACGTATAACGTGTAACGTATAACGTATAACGTATAACTTATAACGTAAAGCGGATAACGTATAACGTATAACGTATAACGTACAACGTATAACGTACAGCGTATAACGTACAGCGTATAACGTACAGCGTATAACGTACAGCGTATAACGTATAACGTATAACGTATAACGTATAACGTATAACGTATAACGTATAACGTATAACGTATAACGTATAACGTATAACGTATAACGTATAACGTATAACGTATAACGTATAACGTATAACGTATAACGTATAACGTATAACGTATAACGTATAACGTATAACGTATAACGTATAACGTTTAACGTATAACGTATAACGTATAACGTATAACGTATAACGTATAACGTATAACGTATAACGTATAACGTATAACGTATAACGTATAACGTATAACGTATAACGTATAACGTATAACGTACAACGTAAAACGTACAACGTACAACGTGTAACGTATAACGTATAACGTATAACGTATAACGTATAACGTATAACGTATAACGTATAACGTATAACGTATAACGTATAACGTATAACGTATAACGTATAACGTATAACGTATAACGTATAACGTATAACGTATAACGTATAACGTATAACGTATAACGTATAACGTATAACGTATAACGTATAACGTATAACGTATAACGTATAACGTACAACGTATAACGTACAACGTATAACGTACAACGTATAACGTACAACGTACAACGTGTAACGTATAACGTATAACGTACAGCGTAGAACGTATAACGTACAACGTATAATGTACAACGTATAACGTACAACGTACAACGTGTAACGTATAACGTATAACGTATAACTTATAACGTACAGCGTATAACGTATAACGTATAACGTATAACGTACAGCGTATAACGTATAACGTACAACGTATAATGTACAACGTATAACGTACAACGTACAACGTGTAACGTATAACGTATAACGTATAACTTATAACGTATAACGTATAACGTATAACGTATAACGTATAACGTATAACGTATAACGTATAACGTATAACGTATAACGTTTAACGTATAACGTATAACGTATAACGTATAACGTATAACGTATAACGTATAACGTATAACGTATAACGTATAACGTATAACGTATAACGTATAACGTATAACGTATAACGTATAACGTATAACGTATAACGTATAACGTACAACGTAAAACGTACAACGTGTAACGTATAACGTATAACGTATAACGTGTAACGTATAACGTATAACGTACAGCGTATAACGTACAGCGTATAACGTATAAGGTATAACGTACAGCGTATAACGTACAACGTATAACGTATAACGTATAACGTACAGCGTATAACGTACAGCGTATAACGTATAACGTATAACATATAACGTATAACGAATATCGTATAACGTATAACGTATAACATATAACGTATAACGTACAACGTATAACGTATACCGTATACCGTATAACGTATAACGTATAACGTATAACGTATAACGTATAACGTATAACGTATAACGTATAACGTATAACGTATAACGTATAACGTATAACGTATAACGTATAACGTATAACGTATAACGTATAACGTATAACGTATAACGTATAACGTACATCGTACAACGTGTAACGTATAACATATAACGTACAACATATAACGTACAACGTATAACGTATAACGTATAACGTATAACGTATAACGTACAGCGTATAACGTATAACGTATAACGTATAACGTACAACGTATAACGTACAACGTACAACGTGTAACGTATAACGTATAACGTACAGCGTATAACGTATAACGTACAACGTATAATGTACAACGTATAACGTACCACGTACAACGGGTAACGTATAACGTATAACGTATAACGTATAACGTATATCGTATATCGTGTAACGTATAACGTACAGCGTATAACGTACAGCGTATAACGTATAACATATAACGTATAACGTATAACGTATAACGTATAACGTATAACGTATAACGTATAACGTATAACGTATAACGTATAACGTATAACGTATAACGTATAACGTATAACGTATAACGTATAACGTATAACGTATAACGTATAACGTATAACGTATAACGTATAACGTACAACGTACAACGTGTAACGTATAACGTATAACGTACAGCGTATAACGTATAACGTACAACGTATAATGTACAACGTATAACGTACCACGTACAACGGGTAACGTATAACGTATAACGTATAACGTATAACGTATATCGTATATCGTGTAACGTATAACGTACAGCGTATAACGTACAGCGTATAACGTATAACATATAACGTATAACGTATAACGTATAACGTATAACGTATAACGTATAACGTATAACGTATAACGTATAACGTATAACGTATAACGTATAACGTATAACGTATAACGTATAACGTATAACGTATAACGTATAACGTATAACGTATAACGTATAACGTATAACGTATAACGTATAACGTATAACGTATAACGTATAACGTATAACGTATAACGTATAACGTATAACGTATAACGTATAACGTTTAACGTATAACGTATAACGTATAACGTATAACGTATAACGTATAACGTATAACGTATAACGTATAACGTATAACGTATAACGTATAACGTATAACGTATAACGTATAACGTATAACGTATAACGTATAACGTATAACGTATAACGTATAACGTATAACGTATAACGTATAACGTATAACGTATAACGTATAACGTATAACGTATAACGTATAACGTATAACGTATAACGTATAACGTATAACGTATAACGTATAACGTATAACGTATAACGTATAACGTATAACGTATAACGTATAACGTATAACGTATAACGTATAACGTATAACGTATAACGTATAACGTATAACGTATAACGTATAACGTATAACGTATAACGTATAACGTATAACGTATAACGTATAACGTATAACGTATAACGTATAACGTATAACGTATAACGTATAACGTATAACGTATAACGTATAACGTATAACGTATAACGTATAACGTATAACGTATAACGTATAACGTATAACGTATAACGTATAACGTATAACGTATAACGTATAACGTATAACGTATAACGTATAACGTATAACGTATAACGTATAACGTATAACGTATAACGTACAACGTATAACGTACAACGTATAACGTACAACGTACAACGTGTAACGTATAACGTATAACGTATAACGTATAACGTACAGCGTATAACGTACAGCGTATAACGTACAGCGTATAACGTATAACGTATAACGTGTAACGTATAACGTATAACGTACAGCGTATAACGTACAGCGTATAACGTATAACGTATAACGTATAACGTATAACGTATAACGTACAACGTGTAACGTATAACGTATAACGTATAACGTAAACGTATACCGTACAGCGTATAACGTATAACATACAACGTATAACGTACAACGTATAACGTATAACGTACAACGTATAACGTATAACGTATAACGTATAACGTATAACGTATAACGTATAACGTATAACGTATAACGTACATCGTACAACGTGTAACGTATAACATATAACGTACAACATATAACGTACAACGTATAACGTAGAACGTAGAACGTAGAACGTATAACGTATAACGTATAACGTATAACGTATAACGTATAACGTATAACGTATAACGTATAACGTATAACGTATAACGTATAACGTATAACGTATAACGTATAACGTATAACGTATAACGTATAACGTATAACGTATAACGTATAACGTATAACGTATAACGTATAACGTATAACGTATAACGTATAACGTATAACGTATAACGTATAACGTATAACGTATAACGTATAACGTATAACGTATAACGTATAACGTATAACGTATAACGTATAACGTATAACGTATAACGTATAACGTATAACGTATAACGTATAACGTATAACGTATAACGTATAACGTATAACGTATAACGTATAACGTATAACGTATAACGTATAACGTATAACGTATAACGTATAACGTATAACGTATAACGTATAACGTATAACGTATAACGTATAACGTATAACGTATAACGTATAACGTATAACGTATAACGTATAACGTATAACGTATAACGTATAACGTATAACGTATAACGTATAACGTATAACGTATAACGTATAACGTATAACGTATAACGTATAACGTATAACGTATAACGTATAACGTATAACGTATAACGTATAACGTATAACGTATAAAGTATAACGTATAACGTATAACGTATAACGTATAACGTATAACGTATAACGTATAACGTATAACGTATAACGTATAACGTATAACGTATAACGTATAACGTATAACGTATAACGTATAACGTATAACGTATAACGTATAACGTATAACGTATAACGTATAACGTATAACGTATAACGTATAACGTATAACGTATAACGTATAACGTATAACGTATAACGTACAACGTATAACGTACAACGTATAACGTACAACGTATAACGTACAACGTACAACGTGTAACGTATAACGTATAACGTACAGCGTAGAACGTATAACGTACAACGTATAATGTACAACGTATAACGTACAACGTACAACGTGTAACGTATAACGTATAACGTATAACTTATAACGTACAGCGTATAACGTATAACGTATAACGTATAACGTACAGCGTATAACGTATAACGTACAACGTATAATGTACAACGTATAACGTACAACGTACAACGTGTAACGTATAACGTATAACGTATAACTTATAACGTACAGCGGATAACCTATAACGTATAACGTATAACGTACAACGTATAACGTACAGCGTATAACGTACAGCGTATAACGTACAGCGTATAACGTACACCGTATAACGTATAACGTATAACGTATAACGTATAACGTATAACGTATAACGTATAACGTATAACGTATAACGTATAACGTATAACGTATAACGTATATCGTATAACGTATAACGTATAATGTATAACGTATAACGTATAACGTATAACGTATAACGTACAGCGTATAACGTATAACGTACAACGTATAACGTACAACGTACAACGTGTAACGTATAACGTATAACGTATAACGTATAACGTACAGCGTATAACGTACAGCGTATAACGTACAGCGTATAACGTATAACGTATAACGTGTAACGTATAACGTATAACGTACAGCGTATAACGTACAGCGTATAACGTATAACGTATAACGTATAACGTATAACGTATAACGTATAACGTATAACGTATAACGTATAACGTACAACGTGTAACGTATAACGTATAACGTATAACTTATAACGTATAACGTATAACGTATAACGTATAACGTATAACGTATAACGTACAACGTATAACGTACAACGTACAACGTGTAACGTATAACGTATAACGTACAGCGTATAACGTATAACGTACAACGTATAATGTACAACGTATAACGTACCACGTACAACGGGTAACGTATAACGTATAACGTATAACGTATAACGTATAACGTATATCGTATATCGTGTAACGTATAACGTACAGCGTATAACGTACAACGTATAACGTATAACGTATAACGTACAGCGTATAACGTACAGCGTATAACGTATAACGTATAACATATAACGTATAACGAATATCGTATAACGTATAACGTATAACGTATAACGTATAACGTACAACGTATAACGTATACCGTATACCGTATAACGTATAACGTATAACGTATAACGTATAACGTATAACGTATAACGTATAACGTATAACGTATAACGTATAACGTATAACGTACATCGTACAACGTGTAACGTATAACATATAACGTACAACATATAACGTACAACGTATAACGTATAACGTATAACGTATAACGTATAACGTATAACGTATAACGTATAACGTATAACGTATAACGTATAACGTATAACGTATAACGTATAACGTATAACGTATAACGTATAACGTATAACGTATAACGTATAACGTACATCGTACAACGTGTAACGTATAACATATAACGTACAACATATAACGTACAACGTATAACGTATAACGTATAACGTATAACGTATAACGTACAGCGTATAACGTATAACATACAACGTATAACGTACAACGTATAACGTATAACGTATAACGTACATCGTACAACGTGTAACGTATAACATATAACGTACAACATATAACGTACAACGTATAACGTATAACGTATAACGTACAGCGTATAACGTATAACATACAACGTATAACGTACAACGTATAACGTATAACGTACAACGTATAACGTATAACGTATAACGTATAACGTATAACGTATAACGTATAACGTATAACGTATAACGTATAACGTATATCGTATAACGTATAACTTGTAACGTATAACGTATAACGTATAACGTATAACGTATAACGTATAACGTATAACGTATAACGTATAACGTATAACGTATAACGTACAACGTATAACGTACAACGTACAACGTGTAACGTATAACGTATAACGTACAGCGTATAACGTATAACGTACAGCGTATAACGTACAGCGTATAACGTATAACGTATAACGTGTAACGTATAACGTATAACGTATAACGTATAACGTATATCGTATATCGTGTAACGTATAACGTATAACGTATAACGTACAGCGTATAACGTATAACGTACAACGTATAATGTACAACGTATAACGTACAACGTACAACGTGTAACGTATAACGTATAACGTATAACTTATAACGTACAGCGGATAACGTATAACGTATAACGTACAACGTATAACGTACAGCGTATAACGTACAGCGTATAACGTACAGCGTATAACGTACAGCGTATAACGTATAACGTATAACGTATAACGTATAACGTATAACGTATAACGTATAACGTATAACGTATAACGTATAACGTATATCGTATAACGTATAACGTATAATGTATAACGTATAACGTATAACGTATAACGTATAACGTACAGCGTATAACGTATAACGTACAACGTATAACGTACAACGTACAACGTGTAACGTATAACGTATAACGTATAACGTATAACGTACAGCGTATAACGTACAGCGTATAACGTACAGCGTATAACGTATAACGTATAACGTGTAACGTATAACGTATAACGTACAGCGTATAACGTACAGCGTATAACGTATAACGTATAACGTATAACGTATAACGTATAACGTACAACGTGTAACGTATAACGTATAACGTATAACGTATATCGTATATCGTGTAACGTATAACGTACAGCGTATAACGTACAGCGTATAACGTATAACGTACAACGTATAACGTACAACGTACAACGTGTAACGTATAACGTATAACGTATAACTTATAACGTACAGCGGATAACGTATAACGTATAACGTACAACGTATAACGTACAGCGTATAACGTACAGCGTATAACGTACAGCGTATAACGTACAGCGTATAACGTATAACGTATAACGTATAACGTATAACGTATAACGTATAACGTATAACGTATAACGTATAACGTATAACGTATAACGTATATCGTATAACGTATAACGTATAATGTATAACGTATAACGTATAACGTATAACGTATAACGTACAGCGTATAACGTATAACGTACAACGTATAACGTACAACGTACAACGTGTAACGTATAACGTATAACGTATAACGTATAACGTACAGCGTATAACGTACAGCGTATAACGTACAGCGTATAACGTATAACGTATAACGTGTAACGTATAACGTATAACGTACAGCGTATAACGTACAGCGTATAACGTATAACGTATAACGTATAACGTATAACGTATAACGTACAACGTGTAACGTATAACGTATAACGTATAACGTATATCGTATATCGTGTAACGTATAACGTACAGCGTATAACGTACTGCGTATAACGTATAACGTACAACGTATAACGTACAACGTACAACGTGTAACGTATAACGTATAACGTATAACGTGTAACGTATAACGTATAACGTACAGCGTCTAACGTACAGCGTATAACGTATAAGGTATAACGTACAGCGTATAACGTATAACATATAACGTACAACATATAACGTACAACGTATAACGTATAACGTATAACGTATAACGTATAACGTACAGCGTATAACGTACAGCGTATAACGTACAGCGTATAACGTATAACGTATAACGTGTAACGTATAACGTACAGCGTATAACGTACAGCGTATAACGTATAACGTATAACGTATAACGTATAACGTACAACGTGTAACGTATAACGTATAACGTATAACTTGTAACGTATAACGTATAACGTATAACGTATAACGTATAACGTATAACGTATAACGTATAACGTATAACGTATAACGTATAACGTACAACGTATAACGTACCACGTACAACGGGTAACGTATAACGTATAACGTATAACGTATAACGTATATCGTATATCGTGTAACGTATAACGTACAGCGTATAACGTACAGCGTATAACGTATTACGTACAACGTATAACGTACAACGTACAACGTGTAACGTATAACGTATAACTTATAACGTGTAACGTATAACGTATAACGTACAGCGTATAACGTACAGCGTATAACGTATAAGGTATAACGTACAGCGTATAACGTATAACGTATAACATATAACGTATAACGAATATCGTATAACGTATAACGTACAACGTATAACGTATAACGTATAACGTATAACGTATAACGTATAACGTATAACGTACAACGTATAACGTACAACGTATAACGTACAACGTACAACGTGTAACGTATAACGTATAACGTATAACGTATAACGTACAGCGTATAACGTACAGCGTATAACGTACAGCGTATAACGTATAACGTATAACGTGTAACGTATAACGTATAACGTACAGCGTATAACGTACAGCGTATAACGTATAACGTATAACGTATAACGTATAACGTATAACGTACAACGTGTAACGTATAACGTATAACGTATAACGTAAACGTATAACGTACAGCGTATAACGTATAACATACAACGTATAACGTACAACGTATAACGTATAACGTACAACGTATAACGTATAACGTATAACGTATAACGTATAACGTATAACGTATAACGTATAACGTATAACGTATAACGTATAACGTATAACGTATAACGTATAACGTATAACGTATAACGTATAACGTATAACGTATAACGTATAACGTATAACGTATAACGTATAACGTATAACGTATAACGTATAACGTATAACGTATAACGTATAACGTATAACGTATAACGTATAACGTATAACGTATAACGTATAACGTATAACGTATAACGTATAACGTATAACGTATAACGTATAACGTATAACGTATAACGTATAACGTATAACGTATAACGTATAACGTATAACGTATAACGTATAACGTATAACGTATAACGTGTAACGTGTAACGTATAACGTGTAACGTGTAACGTATAACGTGTAACGTATAACGTATAACGTATAACGTATAACGTATAACGTATAACGTATAACGTATAACGTATAACGTATAACGTATAACGTATAACGTATAACGTATAACGTATAACGTATAACGTATAACGTATAACGTATAACGTATAACGTATAACGTATAACGTATAACGTATAACGTATAACGTATAACGTATAACGTATAACGTATAACGTATAACGTATAACGTATAACGTATAACGTATAACGTATAACGTATAACGTATAACGTATAACGTATAACGTATAACGTATAACGTATAACGTATAACGTATAACGTATAACGTATAACGTATAACGTATAACGTATAACGTATAACGTATAACGTATAACGTATAACGTATAACGTATAACGTATAACGTATAACGTATAACGTATAACGTATAACGTATAACGTATAACGTATAACGTATAACGTATAACGTATAACGTATAACGTATAACGTATAACGTATAACGTATAACGTATAACGTATAACGTATAACGTATAACGTATAACGTATAACGTATAACGTATAACGTATAACGTATAACGTATAACGTATAACGTATAACGTATAACGTATAACGTATAACGTATAACGTATAACGTATAACGTATAACGTATAACGTATAACGTATAACGTATAACGTATAACGTATAACGTATAACGTATAACGTATAACGTATAACGTATAACGTATAACGTATAACGTATAACGTATAACGTATAACGTATAACGTATAACGTATAACGTATAACGTATAACGTATAACGTATAACGTATAACGTATAACGTATAACGTATAACGTATAACGTATAACGTATAACGTATAACGTATAACGTATAACGTATAACGTATAACGTATAACGTATAACGTATAACGTATAACGTATAACGTATAACGTATAACGTATAACGTATAACGTATAACGTATAACGTATAACGTATAACGTATAACGTATAACGTATAACGTATAACGTATAACGTATAACGTATAACGTATAACGTATAACGTATAACGTATAACGTATAACGTATAACGTATAACGTATAACGTATAACGTATAACGTATAACGTATAACGTATAACGTATAACGTATAACGTATAACGTATAACGTATAACGTATAACGTATAACGTATAACGTATAACGTATAACGTATAACGTATAACGTATAACGTATAACGTATAACGTATAACGTATAACGTATAACGTATAACGTATAACGTATAACGTATAACGTATAACGTATAACGTATAACGTATAACGTATAACGTATAACGTATAACGTATAACGTATAACGTATAACGTATAACGTATAACGTATAACGTATAACGTATAACGTATAACGTATAACGTATAACGTATAACGTATAACGTATAACGTATAACGTATAACGTATAACGTATAACGTATAACGTATAACGTATAACGTATAACGTATAACGTATAACGTATAACGTATAACGTATAACGTATAACGTATAACGTATAACGTATAACGTATAACGTATAACGTATAACGTATAACGTATAACGTATAACGTATAACGTATAACGTATAACGTATAACGTATAACGTATAACGTATAACGTATAACGTATAACGTATAACGTATAACGTATAACGTATAACGTATAACGTATAACGTATAACGTATAACGTATAACGTATAACGTATAACGTATAACGTATAACGTATAACGTATAACGTATAACGTATAACGTATAACGTATAACGTATAACGTATAACGTATAACGTATAACGTATAACGTATAACGTATAACGTATAACGTATAACGTATAACGTATAACGTATAACGTATAACGTATAACGTATAACGTATAACGTATAACGTATAACGTATAACGTATAACGTATAACGTATAACGTATAACGTATAACGTATAACGTATAACGTATAACGTATAACGTATAACGTATAACGTATAACGTATAACGTATAACGTATAACGTATAACGTATAACGTATAACGTATAACGTATAACGTATAACGTATAACGTATAACGTATAACGTATAACGTATAACGTATAACGTATAACGTATAACGTATAACGTATAACGTATAACGTATAACGTATAACGTATAACGTATAACGTATAACGTATAACGTATAACGTATAACGTATAACGTATAACGTATAACGTATAACGTATAACGTATAACGTATAACGTATAACGTATAACGTATAACGTATAACGTATAACGTATAACGTATAACGTATAACGTATAACGTATAACGTATAACGTATAACGTATAACGTATAACGTATAACGTATAACGTATAACGTATAACGTATAACGTATAACGTATAACGTATAACGTATAACGTATAACGTATAACGTATAACGTATAACGTATAACGTATAACGTATAACGTATAACGTATAACGTATAACGTATAACGTATAACGTATAACGTATAACGTATATCGTATAACGTATAACGTATAATGTATAACGTATAACGTATAACGTATAACGTATAACGTACAGCGTATAACGTATAACGTACAACGTATAACGTACAGCGGATAACCTATAACGTATAACGTATAACGTACAACGTATAACGTACAGCGTATAACGTACAGCGTATAACGTACAGCGTATAACGTACAGCGTATAACGTATAACGTATAACGTATAACGTATAACGTATAACGTATAACGTATAACGTATAACGTATAACGTATAACGTATAACGTATAACGTATAACGTATAACGTATAATGTATAACGTATAACGTATAACGTATAACGTATAACGTATAACGTACAGCGTATAACGTATAACGTACAACGTATAATGTACAACGAATAACGTACCACGTACAACGGGTAACGTATAACGTATAACGTATAACGTATAACGTATAACGTATAACGTATATCGTATATCGTGTAACGTATAACGTACAGCGTATAACGTACAACGTATAACGTATAACGTATAACGTACAGCGTATAACGTACAGCGTATAACGTATAACGTATAACATATAACGTATAACGAATATCGTATAACGTATAACGTATAACGTATAACGTATAACGTACAACGTATAACGTATACCGTATACCGTATAACGTATAACGTATAACGTATAACGTATAACGTATAACGTATAACGTATAACGTATAACGTATAACGTATAACGTATAACGTATAACGTATATCGTATAACGTATAACGTATAATGTATAACGTATAACGTATAACGTATAACGTATAACGTACAGCGTATAACGTATACCGTACAACGTATAACGTACAACGTACAACGTGTAACGTATAACGTATAACGTATAACGTATAACGTACAGCGTATAACGTACAGCGTATAACGTACAGCGTATAACGTATAACGTATAACGTGTAACGTATAACGTACAACGTACAGCGTATAACGTACAGCGTATAACGTATAACGTATAACGTATAACGTATAACGTATAACGTACAACGTGTAACGTATAACGTATAACGTATAACGTATATCGTATATCGTGTAAGGTATAACGTACAGCGTATAACGTACATAGTATAACGTATAACGTACAACGTATAACGTACAACGTACAACGTGTAACGTATAACGTATAACGTATAACTTATAACGTACAGCGGATAACGTATAACGTATAACGTACAACGTATAACGTACAGCGTATAACGTACAGCGTATAACGTACAGCGTATAACGTACAGCGTATAACGTATAACGTATAACGTATAACGTATAACGTATAACGTATAACGTATAACGTATAACGTATAACGTATAACGTATAACGTATAACGTATAACGTATATCGTATAACGTATAACGTATAATGTATAACGTATAACGTATAACGTATAACGTACAGCGTATAACGTATAACGTACAACGTATAACGTACAACGTACAACGTGTAACGTATAACGTATAACGTATAACGTATAACGTATAACGTACAGCGTATAACGTACAGCGTATAACGTACAGCGTATAACGTATAACGTATAACGTGTAACGTATAACGTATAACGTACAGCGTATAACGTACAGCGTATAACGTATAACGTATAACGTATAACGTATAACGTATAACGTACAACGTGTAACGTATAACGTATAACGTATAACGTATATCGTATATCGTGTAACGTATAACGTACAGCGTATAACGTACAGCGTATAACGTATAACGTACAACGTATAACGTACAACGTACAACGTGTAACGTATAACGTATAACGTATAACGTGTAACGTATAACGTATAACGTACAGCGTCTAACGTACAGCGTATAACGTATAAGGTATAACGTACAGCGTATAACGTATAACATATAACGTACAACATATAACGTACAACGTATAACGTATAACGTATAACGTATAACGTATAACGTACAGCGTATAACGTACAGCGTATAACGTACAGCGTATAACGTATAACGTATAACGTGTAACGTATAACGTATAACGTACAGCGTATAACGTACAGCGTATAACGTATAACGTATAACGTATAACGTATAACGTACAACGTGTAACGTATAACGTATAACGTATAACTTGTAACGTATAACGTATAACGTATAACGTATAACGTATAACGTATAACGTATAACGTATAACGTATAACGTATAACGTATAACGTACAACGTATAACGTACAACGTACAACGTATAACGTATAACGTACAACGTATAACGTACAACGTATAACGTACAACGTACAACGTGTAACGTATAACGTATAACGTATAACGTATAACGTACAGCGTATAACGTACAGCGTATAACGTACAGCGTATAACGTATAACGTATAACGTGTAACGTATAACGTATAACGTACAGCGTATAACGTACAGCGTATAACGTATAACGTATAACGTATAACGTATAACGTGTAACGTATAACGTATAACGTACAGCGTATAACGTACAGCGTATAACGTATAAGGTATAACGTACAGCGTATAACGTATAACGTATAACATATAACGTATAACGAATATCGTATAACGTATAACGTACAACGTATAACGTATAACGTATAACGTACAACGTATAACGTATAACGTATAACGTACAACGTATAACGTACAACGTATAACGTACAACGTACAACGTGTAACGTATAACGTATAACGTATAACGTATAACGTACAGCGTATAACGTACAGCGTATAACGTACAGCGTATAACGTACAACGTACAACGTGTAACGTATAACGAATATCGTATAACGTATAACGTACAACGTATAACGTATAACGTATAACGTACAACGTATAACGTATAACGTATAACGTATAACGTATAACGTATGTCGTATAACGTATAACGTATAATGTATAACGTATAACGTATAACGTATAACGTATAACGTATAACGTACAGCGTATAACGTATAACGTACAACGTATAACGTACAACGTACAACGTGTAACGTATAACGTATAACGTATAACGTACAGCGTATAACGTACAGCGTATAACGTACAGCGTATAACGTATAACGTATAACGTGTAACGTATAACGTATAACGTACAGCGTATAACGTACAGCGTATAACGTATAACGTATAACGTATAACGTATAACGTATAACGTATAACGTATAACGTATAACGTATAACGTACAACGTGTAACGTATAACGTATAACGTATAACTTATAACGTATAACGTATAACGTATAACGTATAACGTATAACGTATAACGTATAACGTACAACGTATAACGTACAACGTACAACGTGTAACGTATAACGTATAACGTACAGCGTATAACGTATAACGTACAACGTATAATGTACAACGAATAACGTACCACGTACAACGGGTAACGTATAACGTATAACGTATAACGTATAACGTATAACGTATAACGTATATCGTATATCGTGTAACGTATAACGTACAGCGTATAACGTACAACGTATAACGTATAACGTATAACGTACAGCGTATAACGTACAGCGTATAACGTATAACGTATAACATATAACGTATAACGAATATCGTATAACGTATAACGTATAACGTATAACGTATAACGTACAACGTATAACGTATACCGTATACCGTATAACGTATAACGTATAACGTATAACGTATAACGTATAACGTATAACGTATAACGTATAACGTATAACGTATAACGTATAACGTATAACGTATATCGTATAACGTATAACGTATAATGTATAACGTATAACGTATAACGTATAACGTATAACGTACAGCGTATAACGTATACCGTACAACGTATAACGTACAACGTACAACGTGTAACGTATAACGTATAACGTATAACGTATAACGTACAGCGTATAACGTACAGCGTATAACGTACAGCGTATAACGTATATCGTATAACGTATAACGTATAATGTATAACGTATAACGTATAACGTATAACGTACAGCGTATAACGTATAACGTACAACGTATAACGTACAACGTACAACGTGTAACGTATAACGTATAACGTATAACGTATAACGTATAACGTACAGCGTATAACGTACAGCGTATAACGTACAGCGTATAACGTATAACGTATAACGTGTAACGTATAACGTATAACGTACAGCGTATAACGTACAGCGTATAACGTATAACGTATAACGTATAACGTATAACGTATAACGTACAACGTGTAACGTATAACGTATAACGTATAACGTATATCGTATATCGTGTAACGTATAACGTACAGCGTATAACGTACAGCGTATAACGTATAACGTACAACGTATAACGTACAACGTACAACGTGTAACGTATAACGTATAACGTATAACGTGTAACGTATAACGTATAACGTACAGCGTCTAACGTACAGCGTATAACGTATAAGGTATAACGTACAGCGTATAACGTATAACATATAACGTACAACATATAACGTACAACGTATAACGTATAACGTATAACGTATAACGTATAACGTACAGCGTATAACGTACAGCGTATAACGTACAGCGTATAACGTATAACGTATAACGTGTAACGTATAACGTATAACGTGTAACGTATAACGTATAACGTATAACGTATAACGTGTAACGTATAACGTATAACGTGTAACGTGTAACGTATAACGTATAACGTGTAACGTATAACGTGTAACGTATAACGTGTAACGTATAACGTATAACGTATAACGTATAACGTATAACGTATAACGTATAACGTATAACGTATAACGTATAACGTATAACGTATAACGTATAACGTATAACGTATAACGTATAACGTATAACGTATAACGTATAGCGTATAACGTATAACGTATAACGTATAACGTATAACGTATAACGTATAACGTATAACGTATAACGTATAACGTATAACGTATAACGTATAACGTATAACGTATAACGTATAACGTATAACGTATAACGTATAACGTATAACGTATAACGTATAACGTATAACGTATAACGTATAACGTATAACGTATAACGTATAACGTATAACGTATAACGTATAACGTATAACGTATAACGTATAACGTATAACGTATAACGTATAACGTATAACGTATAACGTATAACGTATAACGTATAACGTATAACGTATAACGTATAACGTATAACGTATAACGTATAACGTATAACGTATAACGTATAACGTATAACGTATAACGTATAACGTATAACGTATAACGTATAACGTATAACGTATAACGTATAACGTATAACGTATAACGTATAACGTATAACGTATAACGTATAACGTATAACGTATAACGTATAACGTATAACGTATAACGTATAACGTATAACGTATAACGTATAACGTATAACGTATAACGTATAACGTATAACGTATAACGTATAACGTATAACGTATAACGTATAACGTATAACGTATAACGTATAACGTATAACGTATAACGTATAACGTATAACGTATAACGTATAACGTATAACGTATAACGTATAACGTATAACGTATAACGTATAACGTATAACGTATAACGTATAACGTATAACGTATAACGTATAACGTATAACGTATAACGTATAACGTATAACGTATAACGTATAACGTATAACGTATAACGTATAACGTATAACGTATAACGTATAACGTATAACGTATAACGTATAACGTATAACGTATAACGTATAACGTATAACGTATAACGTATAACGTATAACGTATAACGTATAACGTATAACGTATAACGTATAACGTATAACGTATAACGTATAACGTATAACGTATAACGTATAACGTATAACGTATAACGTATAACGTATAACGTATAACGTATAACGTATAACGTATAACGTATAACGTATAACGTATAACGTATAACGTATAACGTATAACGTATAACGTATAACGTATAACGTATAACGTATAACGTATAACGTATAACGTATAACGTATAACGTATAACGTATAACGTATAACGTATAACGTATAACGTATAACGTATAACGTATAACGTATAACGTATAACGTATAACGTATAACGTATAACGTATAACGTATAACGTATAACGTATAACGTATAACGTATAACGTATAACGTATAACGTATAACGTATAACGTATAACGTATAACGTATAACGTATAACGTATAACGTATAACGTATAACGTATAACGTATAACGTATAACGTATAACGTATAACGTATAACGTATAACGTATAACGTATAACGTATAACGTATAACGTATAACGTATAACGTATAACGTATAACGTATAACGTATAACGTATAACGTATAACGTATAACGTATAACGTATAACGTATAACGTATAACGTATAACGTATAACGTATAACGTATAACGTATAACGTATAACGTATAACGTATAACGTATAACGTATAACGTATAACGTATAACGTATAACGTATAACGTATAACGTATAACGTATAACGTATAACGTATAACGTATAACGTATAACGTATAACGTATAACGTATAACGTATAACGTATAACGTATAACGTATAACGTATAACGTATAACGTATAACGTATAACGTATAACGTATAACGTATAACGTATAACGTATAACGTATAACGTATAACGTATAACGTATAACGTATAACGTATAACGTATAACGTATAACGTATAACGTATAACGTATAACGTATAACGTATAACGTATAACGTATAACGTATAACGTATAACGTATAACGTATAACGTATAACGTATAACGTATAACGTATAACGTATAACGTATAACGTATAACGTATAACGTATAACGTATAACGTATAACGTATAACGTATAACGTATAACGTATAACGTATAACGTATAACGTATAACGTATAACGTATAACGTATAACGTATAACGTATAACGTATAACGTATAACGTATAACGTATAACGTATAACGTATAACGTATAACGTATAACGTATAACGTATAACGTATAACGTATAACGTATAACGTATAACGTATAACGTATAACGTATAACGTATAACGTATAACGTATAACGTATAACGTATAACGTATAACGTATAACGTATAACGTATAACGTATAACGTATAACGTATAACGTATAACGTATAACGTATAACGTATAACGTATAACGTATAACGTATAACGTATAACGTATAACGTATAACGTATAACGTATATCGTATAACGTATAACGTATAATGTATAACGTATAACGTATAACGTATAACGTATAACGTACAGCGTATAACGTATAACGTACAACGTATAACGTACAGCGGATAACCTATAACGTATAACGTATAACGTACAACGTATAACGTACAGCGTATAACGTACAGCGTATAACGTACAGCGTATAACGTACAGCGTATAACGTATAACGTATAACGTATAACGTATAACGTATAACGTATAACGTATAACGTATAACGTATAACGTATAACGTATAACGTATAACGTATAACGTATAACGTATGTCGTATAACGTATAACGTATAATGTATAACGTATAACGTATAACGTATAACGTATAACGTATAACGTACAGCGTATAACGTATAACGTACAACGTATAATGTACAACGAATAACGTACCACGTACAACGGGTAACGTATAACGTATAACGTATAACGTATAACGTATAACGTATAACGTATATCGTATATCGTGTAACGTATAACGTACAGCGTATAACGTACAACGTATAACGTATAACGTATAACGTACAGCGTATAACGTACAGCGTATAACGTATAACGTATAACATATAACGTATAACGAATATCGTATAACGTATAACGTATAACGTATAACGTATAACGTACAACGTATAACGTATACCGTATACCGTATAACGTATAACGTATAACGTATAACGTATAACGTATAACGTATAACGTATAACGTATAACGTATAACGTATAACGTATAACGTATAACGTATATCGTATAACGTATAACGTATAATGTATAACGTATAACGTATAACGTATAACGTATAACGTACAGCGTATAACGTATACCGTACAACGTATAACGTACAACGTACAACGTGTAACGTATAACGTATAACGTATAACGTATAACGTACAGCGTATAACGTACAGCGTATAACGTACAGCGTATAACGTATAACGTATAACGTGTAACGTATAACGTACAACGTACAGCGTATAACGTACAGCGTATAACGTATAACGTATAACGTATAACGTATAACGTATAACGTATAACGTGTAACGTATAACGTATAACGTATAACGTATATCGTATATCGTGTAAGGTATAACGTACAGCGTATAACGTACATAGTATAACGTATAACGTACAACGTATAACGTACAACGTACAACGTGTAACGTATAACGTATAACGTATAACTTATAACGTACAGCGGATAACGTATAACGTATAACGTACAACGTATAACGTACAGCGTATAACGTACAGCGTATAACGTACAGCGTATAACGTACAGCGTATAACGTATAACGTATAACGTATAACGTATAACGTATAACGTATAACGTATAACGTATAACGTATAACGTATAACGTATAACGTATAACGTATAACGTATATCGTATAACGTATAACGTATAATGTATAACGTATAACGTATAACGTATAACGTACAGCGTATAACGTATAACGTACAACGTATAACGTACAACGTACAACGTGTAACGTATAACGTATAACGTATAACGTATAACGTATAACGTACAGCGTATAACGTACAGCGTATAACGTACAGCGTATAACGTATAACGTATAACGTGTAACGTATAACGTATAACGTACAGCGTATAACGTACAGCGTATAACGTATAACGTATAACGTATAACGTATAACGTATAACGTACAACGTGTAACGTATAACGTATAACGTATAACGTATATCGTATATCGTGTAACGTATAACGTACAGCGTATAACGTACAGCGTATAACGTATAACGTACAACGTATAACGTACAACGTACAACGTGTAACGTATAACGTATAACGTATAACGTGTAACGTATAACGTATAACGTACAGCGTCTAACGTACAGCGTATAACGTATAAGGTATAACGTACAGCGTATAACGTATAACATATAACGTACAACATATAACGTACAACGTATAACGTATAACGTATAACGTATAACGTATAACGTACAGCGTATAACGTACAGCGTATAACGTACAGCGTATAACGTATAACGTATAACGTGTAACGTATAACGTATAACGTACAGCGTATAACGTACAGCGTATAACGTATAACGTATAACGTATAACGTATAACGTACAACGTGTAACGTATAACGTATAACGTATAACTTGTAACGTATAACGTATAACGTATAACGTATAACGTATAACGTATAACGTATAACGTATAACGTATAACGTATAACGTATAACGTACAACGTATAACGTACAACGTACAACGTATAACGTATAACGTACAACGTATAACGTACAACGTATAACGTACAACGTACAACGTGTAACGTATAACGTATAACGTATAACGTATAACGTACAGCGTATAACGTACAGCGTATAACGTACAGCGTATAACGTATAACGTATAACGTGTAACGTATAACGTATAACGTACAGCGTATAACGTACAGCGTATAACGTATAACGTATAACGTATAACGTATAACGTGTAACGTATAACGTATAACGTACAGCGTATAACGTACAGCGTATAACGTATAAGGTATAACGTACAGCGTATAACGTATAACGTATAACATATAACGTATAACGAATATCGTATAACGTATAACGTACAACGTATAACGTATAACGTATAACGTACAACGTATAACGTATAACGTATAACGTACAACGTATAACGTACAACGTATAACGTACAACGTACAACGTGTAACGTATAACGTATAACGTATAACGTATAACGTACAGCGTATAACGTACAGCGTATAACGTACAGCGTATAACGTACAACGTACAACGTGTAACGTATAACGAATATCGTATAACGTATAACGTACAACGTATAACGTATAACGTATAACGTACAACGTATAACGTATAACGTATAACGTATAACGTATAACGTATGTCGTATAACGTATAACGTATAATGTATAACGTATAACGTATAACGTATAACGTATAACGTATAACGTACAGCGTATAACGTATAACGTACAACGTATAACGTACAACGTACAACGTGTAACGTATAACGTATAACGTATAACGTACAGCGTATAACGTACAGCGTATAACGTACAGCGTATAACGTATAACGTATAACGTGTAACGTATAACGTATAACGTACAGCGTATAACGTACAGCGTATAACGTATAACGTATAACGTATAACGTATAACGTATAACGTATAACGTATAACGTATAACGTATAACGTACAACGTGTAACGTATAACGTATAACGTATAACTTATAACGTATAACGTATAACGTATAACGTATAACGTATAACGTATAACGTACAACGTATAACGTACAACGTACAACGTGTAACGTATAACGTATAACGTACAGCGTATAACGTATAACGTACAACGTATAATGTACAACGAATAACGTACCACGTACAACGGGTAACGTATAACGTATAACGTATAACGTATAACGTATAACGTATAACGTATATCGTATATCGTGTAACGTATAACGTACAGCGTATAACGTACAACGTATAACGTATAACGTATAACGTACAGCGTATAACGTACAGCGTATAACGTATAACGTATAACATATAACGTATAACGAATATCGTATAACGTATAACGTATAACGTATAACGTATAACGTACAACGTATAACGTATACCGTATACCGTATAACGTATAACGTATAACGTATAACGTATAACGTATAACGTATAACGTATAACGTATAACGTATAACGTATAACGTATAACGTATAACGTATATCGTATAACGTATAACGTATAATGTATAACGTATAACGTATAACGTATAACGTATAACGTACAGCGTATAACGTATACCGTACAACGTATAACGTACAACGTACAACGTGTAACGTATAACGTATAACGTATAACGTATAACGTACAGCGTATAACGTACAGCGTATAACGTACAGCGTATAACGTATAACGTATAACGTGTAACGTATAACGTACAACGTACAGCGTATAACGTACAGCGTATAACGTATAACGTATAACGTATAACGTATAACGTATAACGTACAACGTGTAACGTATAACGTATAACGTATAACGTATATCGTATATCGTGTAAGGTATAACGTACAGCGTATAACGTACATAGTATAACGTATAACGTACAACGTATAACGTACAACGTACAACGTGTAACGTATAACGTATAACGTATAACTTATAACGTACAGCGGATAACGTATAACGTATAACGTACAACGTATAACGTACAGCGTATAACGTACAGCGTATAACGTACAGCGTATAACGTACAGCGTATAACGTATAACGTATAACGTATAACGTATAACGTATAACGTATAACGTATAACGTATAACGTATAACGTATAACGTATAACGTATAACGTATAACGTATATCGTATAACGTATAACGTATAATGTATAACGTATAACGTATAACGTATAACGTACAGCGTATAACGTATAACGTACAACGTATAACGTACAACGTACAACGTGTAACGTATAACGTATAACGTATAACGTATAACGTACAGCGTATAACGTACAGCGTATAACGTACAGCGTATAACGTATAACGTATAACGTGTAACGTATAACGTATAACGTACAGCGTATAACGTACAGCGTATAACGTATAACGTATAACGTATAACGTATAACGTATAACGTACAACGTGTAACGTATAACGTATAACGTATAACGTATATCGTATATCGTGTAACGTATAACGTACAGCGTATAACGTACAGCGTATAACGTATAACGTACAACGTATAACGTACAACGTACAACGTGTAACGTATAACGTATAACGTATAACGTGTAACGTATAACGTATAACGTACAGCGTCTAACGTACAGCGTATAACGTATAAGGTATAACGTACAGCGTATAACGTATAACATATAACGTACAACATATAACGTACAACGTATAACGTATAACGTATAACGTATAACGTATAACGTATAACGTACAGCGTATAACGTACAGCGTATAACGTACAGCGTATAACGTATAACGTATAACGTGTAACGTATAACGTATAACGTACAGCGTATAACGTACAGCGTATAACGTATAACGTATAACGTATAACGTATAACGTACAACGTGTAACGTATAACGTATAACGTATAACTTGTAACGTATAACGTATAACGTATAACGTATAACGTATAACGTATAACGTATAACGTATAACGTATAACGTATAACGTATAACGTATAACGTACAACGTATAACGTACAACGTACAACGTGTAACGTATAACGTATAACGTACAGCGTATAACGTATAACGTACAACGTATAATGTACAACGTATAACCTACCACGTACAACGGGTAACGTATAACGTATAACGTATAACGTATAACGTATAACGTATATCGTATATCGTGTAACGTATAACATACAGCGTATAACGTACAGCGTATAACGTATTACGTACAACGTATAACGTACAACGTACAACGTGTAACGTATAACGTATAACGTATAACGTGTAACGTATAACGTATAACGTACAGCGTATAACGTACAGCGTATAACGTATAAGGTATAACGTACAGCGTATAACGTATAACGTATAACATATAACGTATAACGAATATCGTATAACGTATAACGTACAACGTATAACGTATAACGTATAACGTACAACGTATAACGTATAACGTATAACGTACAACGTATAACGTACAACGTATAACGTACAACGTACAACGTGTAACGTATAACGTATAACGTATAACGTATAACGTACAGCGTATAACGTACAGCGTATAACGTACAGCGTATAACGTATAACGTATAACGTGTAACGTATAACGTATAACGTACAGCGTATAACGTACAGCGTATAACGTATAACGTATAACGTATAACGTATAACGTATAACGTACAACGTGTAACGTATAACGTATAACGTATAACGTAAACGTATAACGTACAGCGTATAACGTATAACATACAACGTATAACGTACAACGTATAACGTATAACGTACAACGTATAACGTATAACGTATAACGTATAACGTATAACGTATAACGTATAACGTATAACGTATAACGTACATCGTACAACGTGTAACGTATAACATATAACGTACAACATATAACGTACAACGTATAACGTATAACGTATAACGTATAACGTATAACGTATAACGTATAACGTATAACGTATAACGTATAACGTATAACGTATAACGTATAACGTATAACGTATAACGTATAACGTATAACGTATAACGTATAACGTATAACGTATAACGTATAACGTATAACGTATGACGTATAACGTATAACGTATAACGTATAACGTATAACGTATAACGTATAACGTATGACGTATAACGTATAACGTATAACGTATAACGTATAACGTATAACGTACAACGTATAACGTATAACGTATAACGTATAACGTATAACGTATAACGTATAACGTATAACGTATAACGTATAACGTATAACGTATAACGTATAACGTATAACGTATAACGTATAACGTATAACGTATAACGTATAACGTATAACGTATAACGTATAACGTATAACGTATAACGTATAACGTATAACGTATAACGTATAACGTATAACGTATAACGTATAACGTATAACGTATAACGTATAACGTATAACGTATAACGTATAACGTATAACGTATAACGTATAACGTATAACGTATAACGTATAACGTATAACGTATAACGTATAACGTATAACGTATAACGTATAACGTATAACGTATAACGTATAACGTATAACGTATAACGTATAACGTATAACGTATAACGTATAACGTATAACGTATAACGTATAACGTATAACGTATAACGTATAACGTATAACGTATAACGTATAACGTATAACGTATAACGTATAACGTACAACGTATAACGTACAACGTATAACGTACAACGTACAACGTGTAACGTATAACGTAAAACGTATAACGTACAGCGTATAACGTACAGCGTATAACGTACAGCGTATAACGTACAGCGCATAACGTATAACGTATAACGTGTAACGTACAGCGTATAACGTACAGCGTATAACGTACAGCGTATAACGTATAACGTATAACGTATAACGTACAACGTGTAACGTATAACGTATAACGTATAACGTAAACGTATAACGTACAGCGTATAACGTATAACATACAACGTATAACGTACAACGTATAACGTATAACGTACAACGTATAACGTACAACGTATAACGTATAACGTATAACGTATAACGTATAACGTATAACGTATAACGTACATCGTACAACGTGTAACGTATAACATATAACGTACAACATATAACGTACAACGTATAACGTAGAACGTAGAACGTATAACGTATAACGTATAACGTATAACGTATAACGTATAACGTATAACGTATAACGTATAACGTATAACGTATAACGTATAACGTATAACGTATAACGTATAACGTATAACGTATAACGTATAACGTATAACGTATAACGTATAACGTATAACGTATAACGTATAACGTATAACGTATAACGTATAACGTATAACGTATAACGTATAACGTATAACGTATAACGTATAACGTATAACGTATAACGTATAACGTATAACGTATAACGTATAACGTATAACGTATAACGTATAACGTATAACGTATAACGTATAACGTATAACGTATAACGTATAACGTATAACGTATAACGTCTAACGTATAACGTATAACGTATAACGTATAACGTATAACGTATAACGTATAACGTATAACGTATAACGTATAACGTATAACGTATAACGTATAACGTATAACGTATAACGTATAACGTATAACGTATAACGTATAACGTATAACGTATAACGTATAACGTATAACGTATAACGTATAACGTATAACGTATAACGTATAACGTGTAACGTATAACGTATAACGTATAACGTATAACGTATAACGTATAACATATAACGTATAACGTATAACGTACAACGTATAACGTACAACGTATAACGTACAACGTATAACGTACAACGTACAACGTGTAACGTATAACGTATAACGTACAGCGTAGAACGTATAACGTACAACGTATAATGTACAACGTATAACGTACAACGTACAACGTGTAACGTATAACGTATAACGTATAACTTATAACGTACAGCGTATAACGTATAACGTATAACGTATAACGTACAGCGTATAACGTATAACGTACAACGTATAATGTACAACGTATAACGTACAACGTACAACGTGTAACGTATAACGTATAACGTATAACTTATAACGTACAGCGGATAACGTATAACGTATAACGTATAACGTACAACGTATAACGTACAGCGTATAACGTACAGCGTATAACGTACAGCGTATAACGTACAGCGTATAACGTATAACGTATAACGTATAACGTATAACGTATAACGTATAACGTATAACGTATAACGTATAACGTATAACGTATATCGTATAACGTATAACGTATAATGTATAACGTATAACGTATAACGTATAACGTACAGCGTATAACGTATAACGTACAACGTATAACGTACAACGTACAACGTGTAACGTATAACGTATAACGTATAACGTATAACGTACAGCGTATAACGTACAGCGTATAACGTACAGCGTATAACGTATAACGTATAACGTGTAACGTATAACGTATAACGTACAGCGTATAACGTACAGCGTATAACGTATAACGTATAACGTATAACGTATAACGTATAACGTATAACGTATAACGTATAACGTACAACGTGTAACGTATAACGTATAACGTATAACTTATAACGTATAACGTATAACGTATAACGTATAACGTATAACGTATAACGTATAACGTACAACGTATAACGTACAACGTACAACGTGTAACGTATAACGTATAACGTACAGCGTATAACGTATAACGTACAACGTATAATGTACAACGTATAACGTACCACGTACAACGGGTAACGTATAACGTATAACGTATAACGTATAACGTATAACGTATATCGTATATCGTGTAACGTATAACGTACAGCGTATAACGTACAACGTATAACGTATAACGTACAGCGTATAACGTACAGCGTATAACGTATAACGTATAACATATAACGTATAACGAATATCGTATAACGTATAACGTATAACGTATAACGTATAACGTACAACGTATAACGTATACCGTATACCGTATAACGTATAACGTATAACGTATAACGTATAACGTATAACGTATAACGTATAACGTATAACGTATAACGTATAACGTACATCGTACAACGTGTAACGTATAACATATAACGTACAACATATAACGTACAACGTATAACGTATAACGTATAACGTATAACGTATAACGTACAACGTATAACGTATACCGTATACCGTATAACGTATAACGTATAACGTATAACGTATAACGTATAACGTATAACGTATAACGTATAACGTATAACGTATAACGTATAACGTATAACGTATAACGTATAACGTATAACGTATAACGTACATCGTACAACGTGTAACGTATAACATATAACGTACAACATATAACGTACAACGTATAACGTATAACGTATAACGTATAACGTATTACGTACAGCGTATAACGTATAACATACAACGTATAACGTACAACGTATAACGTATAACGTATAACGTACATCGTACAACGTGTAACGTATAACATATAACGTACAACATATAACGTACAACGTATAACGTATAACGTATAACGTACAGCGTATAACGTATAACATACAACGTATAACGTACAACGTATAACGTATAACGTACAACGTATAACGTATAACGTATAACGTATAACGTATAACGTATAACGTATAACGTATATCGTATAACGTATAACTTGTAACGTATAACGTATAACGTATAACGTATAACGTATAACGTATAACGTATAACGTATAACGTATAACGTATAACGTACAACGTATAACGTACAACGTACAACGTGTAACGTATAACGTATAACGTACAGCGTATAACGTATAACGTACAGCGTATAACGTATAACATACAACGTATAACGTACAACGTATAACGTATAACGTATAACGTACATCGTACAACGTGTAACGTATAACATATAACGTACAACATATAACGTACAACGTATAACGTATAACGTATAACGTACAGCGTATAACGTATAACATACAACGTATAACGTACAACGTATAACGTATAACGTACAACGTATAACGTATAACGTATAACGTATAACGTATAACGAATAACGTATAACGTATATCGTATAACGTATAACTTGTAACGTATAACGTATAACGTATAACGTATAACGTATAACGTATAACGTATAACGTATAACGTATAACGTATAACGTACAACGTATAACGTACAACGTACAACGTGTAACGTATAACGTATAACGTACAGCGTATAACGTATAACGTACAGCGTATAACGTACAGCGTATAACGTATAACGTATAACGTGTAACGTATAACGTATAACGTATAACGTATAACGTATAACGTATATCGTATATCGTGTAACGTATAACGTATAATGTATAACGTATAACGTATAACGTACAACGTGTAACGTATACCGTATAACGTACAGCGTATAACGTACAGCGTATAACGTATAACGTATAACGTATAACGTACAACGTATAACGTATAACGTACAGCGTATAACGTATAACATACAACGTATAACGTACAACGTATAACGTACAACGTATAACGTACAACGTATAACGTACAACGTACAACGTGTAACGTATAACGTATAACGTACAGCGTATAACGTATAACGTACAGCGTATAACGTATAACATACAACGTATAACGTACAACGTATAACGTACAACGTATAACGTACAACGTATAACGTACAACGTACAACGTGTAACGTACAGCGTATAACGTACAGCGTATAACGTACAGCGTATAACGTATAACGTATAACGTATAACGTATAACGTATAACGTATAACGTATAACGTATAACGTATAACGTATAACGTATAACGTATAACGTATAACGTATTACGTATAACGTATATCGTATAACGTATAACGTATAATGTATAACGTATAACGTATAACGTATAACGTATAACGTACAGCGTATAACGTATAACGTACAACGTATAACGTACAACGTACAACGTGTAACGTATAACGTATAACGTATAACGTATAACGTACAGCGTATAACGTACAGCGTATAACGTACAGCGTATAACGTATAACGTATAACGTGTAACGTATAACGTATAACGTACAGCGTATAACGTATAACGTATAACGTATAACGTATAACGTATATCGTATATCGTGTAACGTATAACGTATAATGTATAACGTATAACGTATAACGTACAACGTGTAACGTATACCGTATAACGTACAGCGTATAACGTACAGCGTATAACGTATAACGTATAACGTATAACGTACAACGTATAACGTATAACGTACAGCGTATAACGTATAACATACAACGTATAACGTACAACGTATAACGTACAACGTATAACGTACAACGTATAACGTACAACGTACAACGTGTAACGTATAACGTATAACGTACAGCGTATAACGTATAACGTACAGCGTATAACGTATAACATACAACGTATAACGTACAACGTATAACGTACAACGTATAACGTACAACGTATAACGTACAACGTACAACGTGTAACGTACAGCGTATAACGTACAGCGTATAACGTACAGCGTATAACGTATAACGTATAACGTATAACGTATAACGTATAACGTATAACGTATAACGTATAACGTATAACGTATAACGTATAACGTATAACGTATAACGTATAACGTATTACGTATAACGTATATCGTATAACGTATAACGTATAATGTATAACGTATAACGTATAACGTATAACGTATAACGTACAGCGTATAACGTATAACGTACAACGTATAACGTACAACGTACAACGTGTAACGTATAACGTATAACGTATAACGTATAACGTACAGCGTATAACGTACAGCGTATAACGTACAGCGTATAACGTATAACGTATAACGTGTAACGTATAACGTATAACGTACAGCGTATAACGTACAGCGTATAACGTATAACGTATAACGTATAACGTATAACGTATAACGTACAACGTGTAACGTATAACGTATAACGTATAACGTATATCGTATATCGTGTAACGTATAACGTACAGCGTATAACGTACAGCGTATGACGTATAACGTACAACGTATAACGTACAACGTACAACGTGTAACGTATAACGTATAACGTATAACTTATAACGTACAGCGGATAACGTATAACGTATAACGTACAACGTATAACGTACAGCGTATAACGTACAGCGTATAACGTACAGCGTATAACGTACAGCGTATAACGTATAACGTATAACGTATAACGTATAACGTATAACGTATAACGTATAACGTATAACGTATAACGTATAACGTACAGCGTATAACGTATAACGTACAACGTATAACGTACAACGTACAACGTGTAACGTATAACGTATAACGTATAACGTATAACGTACAGCGTATAACGTATAACGTACAACGTATAATGTACAACGTATAACGTACAACGTACAACGTGTAACGTATAACGTATAACGTATAACTTATAACGTACAGCGGATAACGTATAACGTATAACGTATAACGTACAACGTATAACGTACAGCGTATAACGTACAGCGTATAACGTACAGCGTATAACGTACAGCGTATAACGTATAACGTATAACGTATAACGTATAACGTATAACGTATAACGTATAACGTATAACGTATAACGTATAACGTATAACGTATATCGTATAACGTATAACGTATAATGTATAACGTATAACGTATAACGTATAACGTACAGCGTATAACGTATAACGTACAACGTATAACGTACAACGTACAACGTGTAACGTATAACGTATAACGTATAACGTATAACGTACAGCGTATAACGTACAGCGTATAACGTACAGCGTATAACGTATAACGTATAACGTGTAACGTATAACGTATAACGTACAGCGTATAACGTACAGCGTATAACGTATAACGTATAACGTATAACGTATAACGTATAACGTATAACGTATAACGTATAACGTATAACGTACAACGTGTAACGTATAACGTATAACGTATAACTTATAACGTATAACGTATAACGCATAACGTATAACGTATAACGTATAACGTATAACGTACAACGTATAACGTACAACGTACAACGTGTAACGTATAACGTATAACGTACAGCGTATAACGTATAACGTACAACGTATAATGTACAACGTATAACGTACCACGTACAACGGGTAACGTATAACGTATAACGTATAACGTATAACGTATAACGTATATCGTATATCGTGTAACGTATAACGTACAGCGTATAACGTACAACGTATAACGTATAACGTACAGCGTATAACGTACAGCGTATAACGTATAACGTATAACATATAACGTATAACGAATATCGTATAACGTATAACGTACAACGTATAACGTATACCGTATACCGTATAACGTATAACGTATAACGTATAACGTATAACGTATAACGTATAACGTATAACGTATAACGTATAACGTACATCGTACAACGTGTAACGTATAACATATAACGTACAACATATAACGTACAACGTATAACGTATAACGTATAACGTATAACGTATAACGTACAACGTATAACGTATACCGTATACCGTATAACGTATAACGTATAACGTATAACGTATAACGTATAACGTATAACGTATAACGTATAACGTATAACGTATAACGTATAACGTATAACGTATAACGTATAACGTACATCGTACAACGTGTAACGTATAACATATAACGTACAACATATAACGTACAACGTATAACGTATAACGTATAACGTATAACGTATTACGTACAGCGTATAACGTATAACATACAACGTATAACGTACAACGTATAACGTATAACGTATAACGTACATCGTACAACGTGTAACGTATAACATATAACGTACAACATATAACGTACAACGTATAACGTATAACGTATAACGTACAGCGTATAACGTATAACATACAACGTATAACGTACAACGTATAACGTATAACGTACAACGTATAACGTATAACGTATAACGTATAACGTATAACGTATAACGTATAACGTATATCGTATAACGTATAACTTGTAACGTATAACGTATAACGTATAACGTATAACGTATAACGTATAACGTATAACGTATAACGTATAACGTATAACGTACAACGTATAACGTACAACGTACAACGTGTAACGTATAACGTATAACGTACAGCGTATAACGTATAACGTACAGCGTATAACGTATAACATACAACGTATAACGTACAACGTATAACGTATAACGTATAACGTACATCGTACAACGTGTAACGTATAACATATAACGTACAACATATAACGTACAACGTATAACGTATAACGTATAACGTACAGCGTATAACGTATAACATACAACGTATAACGTACAACGTATAACGTATAACGTACAACGTATAACGTATAACGTATAACGTATAACGTATAACGAATAACGTATAACGTATATCGTATAACGTATAACTTGTAACGTATAACGTATAACGTATAACGTATAACGTATAACGTATAACGTATAACGTATAACGTATAACGTATAACGTATAACGTACAACGTATAACGTACAACGTACAACGTGTAACGTATAACGTATAACGTACAGCGTATAACGTATAACGTACAGCGTATAACGTACAGCGTATAACGTATAACGTATAACGTGTAACGTATAACGTATAACGTATAACGTATAACGTATAACGTATAACGTATATCGTATATCGTGTAACGTATAACGTATAATGTATAACGTATAACGTATAACGTACAACGTGTAACGTATACCGTATAACGTACAGCGTATAACGTACAGCGTATAACGTATAACGTATAACGTATAACGTACAACGTATAACGTATAACGTACAGCGTATAACGTATAACATACAACGTATAACGTACAACGTATAACGTACAACGTATAACGTACAACGTATAACGTACAACGTACAACGTGTAACGTATAACGTATAACGTACAGCGTATAACGTATAACGTACAGCGTATAACGTATAACATACAACGTATAACGTACAACGTATAACGTACAACGTATAACGTACAACGTATAACGTACAACGTACAACGTGTAACGTACAGCGTATAACGTACAGCGTATAACGTACAGCGTATAACGTATAACGTATAACGTATAACGTATAACGTATAACGTATAACGTATAACGTATAACGTATAACGTATAACGTATAACGTATAACGTATAACGTATAACGTATATCGTATAACGTATAACGTATAATGTATAACGTATAACGTATAACGTATAACGTATAACGTACAGCGTATAACGTATAACGTACAACGTATAACGTACAACGTACAACGTGTAACGTATAACGTATAACGTATAACGTATAACGTACAGCGTATAACGTACAGCGTATAACGTACAGCGTATAACGTATAACGTATAACGTGTAACGTATAACGTATAACGTACAGCGTATAACGTACAGCGTATAACGTATAACGTATAACGTATAACGTATAACGTATAACGTACAACGTGTAACGTATAACGTATAACGTATAACGTATATCGTATATCGTGTAACGTATAACGTACAGCGTATAACGTACAGCGTATGACGTATAACGTACAACGTATAACGTACAACGTACAACGTGTAACGTATAACGTATAACGTATAACTTATAACGTACAGCGGATAACGTATAACGTATAACGTACAACGTATAACGTACAGCGTATAACGTACAGCGTATAACGTACAGCGTATAACGTACAGCGTATAACGTATAACGTATAACGTATAACGTATAACGTATAACGTATAACGTATAACGTATAACGTATAACGTATAACGTATAACGTATAACGTATAACGTATAACGTATAACGTATATCGTATAACGTATAACGTATAATGTATAACGTATAACGTATAACGTATAACGTATAACGTACAGCGTATAACGTATAACGTACAACGTATAACGTACAACGTACAACGTGTAACGTATAACGTATAACGTATAACGTATAACGTACAGCGTATAACGTACAGCGTATAACGTACAGCGTATAACGTACAGCGTATAACGTATAACGTATAACGTGTAACGTATAACGTATAACGTACAGCGTATAACGTACAGCGTATAACGTATAACGTATAACGTATAACGTATAACGTACAGCGTATAACGTATAACATACAACGTATAACGTACAACGTATAACGTACAACGTATAACGTACAACGTATAACGTACAACGTACAACGTGTAACGTACAGCGTATAACGTACAGCGTATAACGTATAACGTATAACGTACATCGTACAACGTGTAACGTATAACGTACAACATATAACGTACAACATATAACGTACAACGTATAACGTATAACGTATAACGTACAGCGTATAACGTATAACGTACAACGTATAACGTATAACGTATAACGTATAACGTATAACGTATAACGTATAACGTATAACGTATAACGTATAACGTATATCGTATAACGTATAACGTATAATGTATAACGTATAACGTATAACGTATAACGTATAACGTACAGCGTATAACGTATAACGTACAACATATAACGTACAACGTATAACGTATAACGTATAACGTATAACGTATAACGTACAGCGTATAACGTATAACATACAACGTATAACGTACAACGTATAACGTATAACGTATAACGTACATCGTACAACGTGTAACGTATAACATATAACGTACAACATATAACGTACAACGTATAACGTATAACGTATAACGTACAGCGTATAACGTATAACGTACAACGTATAACGTATAACGTATAACGTATAACGTATAACGTATAACGTATAACGTATAACGTATATCGTATAACGTATAACTTGTAACGTATAACGTATAACGTATAACGTATAACGTATAACGTATAACGTATAACGTATAACGTACAACGTATAACGTATACCGTATACCGTATAACGTATAACGTATAACGTATAACGTATAACGTATAACGTATAACGTATAACGTATAACGTATAACGTATAACGTATAACGTATAACGTACATCGTACAACGTGTAACGTATAACATATAACGTACAACATATAACGTACAACGTATAACGTATAACGTATAACGTATAACGTATAACGTACAACGTATAACGTATACCGTATACCGTATAACGTATAACGTATAACGTATAACGTATAACGTATAACGTATAACGTATAACGTATAACGTATAACGTATAACGTATAACGTATAACGTATAACGTACATCGTACAACGTGTAACGTGTAACATATAACGTACAACATATAACGTACAACGTATAAGGTATAACGTATAACGTATAACGTATAACGTACAGCGTATAACGTATAACATACAACGTATAACGTACAACGTATAACGTATAACGTATAACGTACATCGTACAACGTGTAACGTATAACATATAACGTACAACATATAACGTACAACGTATAACGTATAACGTATAACGTACAGCGTATAACGTATAACATACAACGTATAACGTACAACGTATAACGTATAACGTACAACGTATAACGTATAACGTATAACGTATAACGTATAACGAATAACGTATAACGTATATCGTATAACGTATAACTTGTAACGTATAACGTATAACGTATAACGTATAACGTATAACGTATAACGTATAACGTATAACGTATAACGTATAACGTACAACGTATAACGTACAACGTACAACGTGTAACGTATAACGTATAACGTACAGCGTATAACGTATAACGTACAGCGTATAACGTACAGCGTATAACGTATAACGTATAACGTGTAACGTATAACGTATAACGTATAACGTATAACGTATATCGTATATCGTGTAACGTATAACGTATAATGTATAACGTATAACGTATAACGTACAACGTGTAACGTATACCGTATAACGTACAGCGTATAACGTACAGCGTATAACGTATAACGTATAACGTATAACGTACAACGTATAACGTATAACGTACAGCGTATAACGTATAACATACAACGTATAACGTACAACGTATAACGTACAACGTATAACGTACAACGTATAACGTACAACGTACAACGTGTAACGTATAACGTATAACGTACAGCGTATAACGTATAACGTACAGCGTATAACGTATAACATACAACGTATAACGTACAACGTATAACGTACAACGTATAACGTACAACGTATAACGTACAACGTACAACGTGTAACGTACAGCGTATAACGTACAGCGTATAACGTACAGCGTATAACGTATAACGTATAACGTATAACGTATAACGTATAACGTATAACGTATAACGTATAACGTATAACGTATAACGTATAACGTATAACGTATAACGTATAACGTATAACGTATAACGTATAACGTATATCGTATAACGTATAACGTATAATGTATAACGTATAACGTATAACGTATAACGTATAACGTACAGCGTATAACGTATAACGTACAACGTATAACGTACAACGTACAACGTGTAACGTATAACGTATAACGTATAACGTATAACGTACAGCGTATAACGTACAGCGTATAACGTACAGCGTATAACGTATAACGTATAACGTATAACGTATAACGTATAACGTATAACGTATAACGTATAACGTATAACGTATAACGTATAACGTATAACGTATAACGTATAACGTATAACGTATAACGTATAACGTATATCGTATAACGTATAACGTATAATGTATAACGTATAACGTATAACGTATAACGTATAACGTACAGCGTATAACGTACAGCGTATAACGTATAACGTATAACGTATAACGTATAACGTATAACGTACAACGTGTAACGTATAACGTATAACGTATAACGTATATCGTATATCGTGTAACGTATAACGTACAGCGTATAACGTACAGCGTATGACGTATAACGTACAACGTATAACGTACAACGTACAACGTGTAACGTATAACGTATAACGTATAACTTATAACGTACAGCGGATAACGTATAACGTATAACGTACAACGTATAACGTACAGCGTATAACGTACAGCGTATAACGTACAGCGTATAACGTACAGCGTATAACGTATAACGTATAACGTATAACGTATAACGTATAACGTATAACGTATAACGTAAAACGTATAACGTATAACGTATAACGTATAACGTATATCGTATAACGTATAACGTATAATGTATAACGTATAACGTATAACGTATAACGTATAACGTACAGCGTATAACGTATAACGTACAACGTATAACGTACAACGTACAACGTGTAACGTATAACGTATAACGTATAACGTATAACGTACAGCGTATAACGTACAGCGTATAACGTACAGCGTATAACGTACAGCGTATAACGTATAACGTATAACGTGTAACGTATAACGTATAACGTACAGCGTATAACGTACAGCGTATAACGTATAACGTATAACGTATAACGTATAACGTACAACGTGTAACGTATAACGTATAACGTATAACGTATATCGTATATCGTGTAACGTATAACGTACAGCGTATAACGTACAGCGTATAACGTATAACGTACAACGTATAACGTACAACGTACAACGTGTAACGTATAACGTATAACGTATAACGTGTAACGTATAACGTATAACGTACAGCGTCTAACGTACAGCGTATAACGTATAAGGTATAACGTACAGCGTATAACGTACAACGTATAACGTATAACGTATAACGTACAGCGTATAACGTACAGCGTATAACGTATAACGTATAACAGATAACGTATAACGAATATCGTATAACGTATAACGTATAACGTATAACGTATAACGTACAACGTATAACGTATAACGTATAACGTATAACGTATAACGTATAACGTATAACGTACATCGTACAACGTGTAACGTATAACATATAACGTACAACATATAACGTACAACGTATAACTTATAACGTACAACGTATAACGTATAACGTATAACGTATAACGTATAACGTATAACGTATAACGTATAACGTATAAAGTATATCGTATAACGTATAACGTATAATGTATAACGTATAACGTATAACGTATAACGTATAACGTATAACGTATAACGTATAACGTATAACGTATAACGTATAACGTATAACGTATAACGTATAACGTATAACGTATAACGTATAACGTATAACGTATAACGTATAACGTATAACGTATAACGTATAACGTATAACGTATAACGTATAACGTATAACGTATAACGTATAACGTATAACGTATAACGTACAACGTATAACGTACAACGTACAACGTGTAACGTATAACGTATAACGTGTAACGTATAACGTATAACGTACAGCGTATAACGTACAGCGTATAACGTATAAGGTATAACGTACAGCGTATAACGTACAACGTATATCGTATAACGTATAACGTACAGCGTATAACGTACAGCGTATAACGTATAACGTATAACATATAACGTATAACGTATAACGTATAACGTATAACGTATAACGTATAACGTATAACGTATAACGTATAACGTATAACGTATAACGTATAACGTATAACGTATAACGTATAACGTATAACGTATAACGTATAACGTACAACGTATAACGTATACCGTATACCGTATAACGTATAACGTATAACGTACAACGTATAACGTATAACGTATAACGTATAACGTATAACGTATAACGTATAACGTATAACGTATAACGTATAACGTATAACGTATAACGTATAACGTATAACGTATAACGTATAACGTATAACGTATAACGTATAACGTATAACGTATAACGTATAACGTATAACGTATAACGTATAACGTATAACGTATAACGTATAACGTATAACGTATAACGTATAACGTATAACGTATAACGTATAACGTATAACGTATAACGTATAACGTATAACGTATAACGTATAACGTATAACGTATAACGTATAACGTATAACGTATAACGTATAACGTATAACGTATAACGTATAACGTATAACGTATAACGTATAACGTATAACGTATAACGTATAACGTATAACGTATAACGTATAACGTATAACGTATAACGTATAACGTATAACGTATAACGTATAACGTATAACGTATAACGTATAACGTATAACGTATAACGTATAACGTATAACGTATAACGTATAACGTATAACGTATAACGTATAACGTATAACGTATAACGTATAACGTATAACGTATAACGTATAACGTATAACGTATAACGTATAACGTATAACGTATAACGTATAACGTATAACGTATAACGTATAACGTATAACGTATAACGTATAACGTATAACGTATAACGTATAACGTATAACGTATAACGTATAACGTATAACGTATAACGTATAACGTATAACGTATAACGTATAACGTATAACGTATAACGTATAACGTATAACGTATAACGTATAACGTACAACGTATAACGTACAACGTACAACGTGTAACGTATAACGTATAACGTATAACGTGTAACGTATAACGTATAACGTACAGCGTATAACGTACAGCGTATAACGTATAAGGTATAACGTACAGCGTATAACGTACAACGTATATCGTATAACGTATAACGTACAGCGTATAACGTACAGCGTATAACGTATAACGTATAACATATAACGTATAACGAATATCGTATAACGTATAACGTATAACGTATAACGTATAACGTACAACGTATAACGTATACCGTATACCGTATAACGTATAACGTATAACGTACAACGTATAACGTATAACGTATAACGTATAACGTATAACGTATAACGTATAACGTATAACGTATAACGTATAACGTATATCGTATAACGTATAACGTATAATGTATAACGTATAACGTATAACGTATAACGTAAAACGTACAGCGTATAACGTATAACGTACAACGTATAACGTACAACGTACAACTTGTAACGTATAACGTATAACGTATAACGTATAACGTACAGCGTATAACGTACAGCGTATAACGTACAGCGTATAACGTATAACGTATAACGTGTAACGTATAACGTATAACGTACAGCGTATAACGTACAGCGTACAACGTATAACGTATACCGTATACCGTATAACGTATAACGTATAACGTATAACGTATAACGTATAACGTATAACGTATAACGTATAACGTATAACGTATAACGTATAACGTATAACGTATAACGTATAACGTATAACGTATAACGTATAACGTATAACGTATAACGTATAACGTATAACGTATAACGTATAACGTATAACGTATAACGTATAACGTATAACGTATAACGTATAACGTATAACGTATAACGTATAACGTATAACGTATAACGTACAACGTATAACGTACAACGTACAACGTATAACGTATAACGTATAACGTATAACGTATAACGTATAACGTATAACGTATAACGTATAACGTATAACGTATAACGTACAACGTATAACGTACAACGTACAACGTGTAACGTATAACGTATAACGTATAACGTGTAACGTATAACGTATAACGTACAGCGTATAACGTACAGCGTATAACGTATAAGGTATAACGTACAGCGTATAACGTACAACGTATAACGTATACCGTATACCGTATAACGTATAACGTATAACGTACAACGTATAACGTATAACGTATAACGTATAACGTATAACGTATAACGTATAACGTATAACGTATAACGTATAACGTATAACGTATAACGTATATCGTATAACGTATAACGTATAATGTATAACGTATAACGTATAACGTATAACGTAAAACGTACAGCGTATAACGTATAACGTACAACGTATAACGTACAACGTACAACTTGTAACGTATAACGTATAACGTATAACGTATAACGTATAACGTACAGCGTATAACGTACAGCGTATAACGTACAGCGTATAACGTATAACGTATAACGTGTAACGTATAACGTATAACGTACAGCGTATAACGTACAGCATACAACGTATAACGTATACCGTATACCGTATAACGTATAACGTATAACGTATAACGTATAACGTATAACGTATAACGTATAACGTATAACGTATAACGTATAACGTATAACGTATAACGTATAACGTATAACGTATAACGTATAACGTATAACGTATAACGTATAACGTATAACGTACATCGTACAACGTGTAACGTATAACATATAACGTACAACATATAACGTACAACGTATAACGTATAACGTATAACGTATAACGTATAACGTACAGCGTATAACGTATAACATACAACGTATAACGTACAACGTATAACGTATAACGTATAACGTATAACGTACATCGTACAACGTGTAACGTATAACATATAACGTACAACATATAACGTACAACGTATAACGTATAACGTATAACGTACAGCGTATAACGTAGAACATACAACGTATAACGTACAACGTATAACGTATAACGTACAACGTATAACGTATAACGTATAACGTATAACGTATAACGTATAACGTATAACGTATAACGTATAACGTATAACGTATAACGTATATCGTATAACGTATAACGTATAATGTATAACGTATAACGTATAACGTATAACGTAAAACGTACAGCGTATAACGTATAACGTACAACGTATAACGTACAACGTACAACTTGTAACGTATAACGTATAACGTATAACGTATAACGTATAACGTACAGCGTATAACGTACAGCGTATAACGTACAGCGTATAACGTATAACGTATAACGTGTAACGTATAACGTATAACGTACAGCGTATAACGTACAGCGTATAACGTATAACGTATAACGTATAACGTATAACGTATAACGTACAACGTGTAACGTATAACGTATAACGTATAACTTGTAACGTATAACGTATAACGTATAACGTATAACGTATAACGTATAACGTATAACGTACAACGTATAACGTACAACGTACAACGTGTAACGTATAACGTATAACGTACAGCGTATAACGTATAACGTACAACGTATAATGTACAACGTATAACGTACCACGTACAACGGGTAACGTATAACGTATAACGTATAACGAATAACGTATATCGTATATCGTGTAACGTATAACGTACAGCGTATAACGTACAGCGTATAACGAATAACATATAACGTATAACATATAACGTATAACGTATAACGTATAACGTATAACGTATAACGTATAACGTATAACGTATAACGTATAACGTATAACGTATAACGTATAACGTATAACGTATAACGTATAACGAATAACGTATATCGTATATCGTGTAACGTATAACGTACAGCGTATAACGTACAGCGTATAACGAATAACATATAACGTATAACATATAACGTATAACGTATAACGTATAACGTATAACGTATAACGTATAACGTACAGCGTATAACGTATAACGTACAACGTATAATGTACAACGTATAACGTACCACGTACAACGGGTAACGTATAACGTATAACGTATAACGAATAACGTATATCGTATATCGTGTAACGTATAACGTACAGCGTATAACGTACAGCGTATAACGAATAACATATAACGTATAACATATAACGTATAACGTATAACGTATAACGTATAACGTATAACGTATAACGTATAACGTATAACGTATAACGTATAACGTATAACGTATAACGTATAACGTATAACGTATAACGTATAACGTATAACGTATAACGTATAACGTATAACGTATAACGTATAACGTATAACGTATAACGTATAACGTATAACGTATAACGTATAACGTATAACGTATAACGTATAACGTATAACGTATAACGTATAACGTATAACGTATAACGTATAACGTATAACGTATAACGTATAACGTATAACGTATAACGTATAACGTATAACGTATAACGTATAACGTATAACGTATAACGTATAACGTATAACGTATAACGTATAACGTATAACGTATAACGTATAACGTATAACGTATAACGTATAACGTATAACGTATAACGTATAACGTATAACGTATAACGTATAACGTATAACGTATAACGTATAACGTATAACGTATAACGTATAACGTATAACGTATAACGTATAACGTATAACGTATAACGTATAACGTATAACGTATAACGTATAACGTATAACGTATAACGTATAACGTATAACGTATAACGTATAACGTATAACGTATAACGTATAACGTATAACGTATAACGTATAACGTATAACGTATAACGTATAACGTATAACGTATAACGTATAACGTATAACGTATAACGTATAACGTATAACGTATAACGTATAACGTATAACGTATAACGTATAACGTATAACGTATAACGTATAACGTATAACGTATAACGTATAACGTATAACGTATAACGTATAACGTATAACGTATAACGTATAACGTATAACGTATTACGTATAACGTATAACGTATAACGTATAACGTATAACGTATAACGTATAACGTATAACGTATAACGTATAACGTATAACGTATAACGTACCACGTACAACGGGTAACGTATAACGTATAACGTATAACGAATAACGTATATCGTATATCGTGTAACGTATAACGTACAGCGTATAACGTACAGCGTATAACGAATAACATATAACGTATAACATATAACGTATAACGTATAACGTATAACGTATAACGTATAACGTATAACGTATAACGTATAACGTATAACGTATAACGTATAACGTATAACGTATAACGTATAACGTATAACGTATAACGTATAACGTATAACGTATAACGTATAACGTATAACGTATAACGTATAACGTATAACGTACAGCGTATAACGTATAACGTATAACATATAACGTATAACGAATATCGTATAACGTATAACGTATAACGTATAACGTATAACGTACAACGTATAACGTATACCGTATACCGTATAACGTATAACGTATAACGTATAACGTATAACGTATAACGTATAACGTATAACGTATAACGTATAACGTATAACGTATAACGTATAACGTATAACGTATAACGTATAACGTATAACGTATAACGTATAACGTATAACGTATAACGTATAACGTATAACGTATAACGTATAACGTATAACGTATAACGTATAACGTATAACGTATAACGTATAACGTATAACGTATAACGTATAACGTATAACGTATAACGTATAACGTATAACGTATAACGTATAACGTATAACGTATAACGTATAACGTATAACGTATAACGTATAACGTATAACGTATAACGTATAACGTATAACGTATAACGTATAACGTATAACGTATAACGTATAACGTATAACGTATAACGTATAACGTATAACGTATAACGTATAACGTATAACGTATAACGTATAACGTATAACGTATAACGTATAACGTACAACGTATAACGTACAACGTACAACGTGTAACGTATAACGTATAACGTATAACGTGTAACGTATAACGTATAACGTACAGCGTATAACGTATAACGTACAACGTATAATGTACAACGTATAACGTACCACGTACAACGGGTAACGTATAACGTATAACGTATAACGAATAACGTATATCGTATATCGTGTAACGTATAACGTACAGCGTATAACGTACAGCGTATAACGAATAACATATAACGTATAACATATAACGTATAACGTATAACGTATAACGTATAACGTATAACGTATAACGTATAACGTATAACGTATAACGTATAACGTATAACGTATAACGTATAACGTATAACGTATAACGTATAACGTATAACGTATAACGTATAACGTATAACGTATAACGTACAGCGTATAACGTATAACGTATAACATATAACGTATAACGAATATCGTATAACGTATAACGTATAACGTATAACGTATAACGTACAACGTATAACGTATACCGTATACCGTATAACGTATAACGTATAACGTATAACGTATAACGTATAACGTATAACGTATAACGTATAACGTATAACGTATAACGTATAACGTATAACGTATAACGTATAACGTATAACGTATAACGTATAACGTACATCGTACAACGTGTAACGTATAACATATAACGTACAACATATAACGTACAACGTATAACGTATAACGTATAACGTACAGCGTATAACGTATAACATACAACGTATAACGTACAACGTATAACGTATAACGTATAACGTATAACGTACATCGTACAACGTGTAACGTATAACATATAACGTACAACATATAACGTACAACGTATAACGTATAACGTATAACGTACAGCGTATAACGTAGAACATACAACGTATAACGTACAACGTATAACGTATAACGTACAACGTATAACGTATAACGTATAACGTATAACGTATAACGTATAACGTATAACGTATAACGTATAACGTATAACGTATAACGTATAACGTATAACGTATAACGTATAACGTATAACGTATAACGTATAACGTATAACGTATAACGTATAACGTATAACGTATAACGTATAACGTATAACGTATAACGTATAACGTATAACGTATAACGTATAACGTATAACGTATAACGTATAACGTATAACGTATAACGTATAACGTATAACGTATAACGTATAACGTATAACGTATAACGTATAACGTATAACGTATAACGTATAACGTATAACGTATAACGTATAACGTATAACGTATAACGTATAACGTATAACGTATAACGTATAACGTATAACGTATAACGTATATCGTATAACGTATAACGTATAACGTATAACGTATAACGTATAACGTATAACGTATAACGTATAACGTATAACGTATAACGTATAACGTATAACGTATAACGTATAACGTATAACGTATAACGTATAACGTATAACGTATAACGTATAACGTATAACGTATAACGTATAACGTATAACGTATAACGTATAACGTATAACGTATAACGTATAACGTATAACGTATAACGTATAACGTATAACGTATAACGTATAACGTATAACGTATAGCGTATAACGTATAACGTATAACGTATAACGTATAACGTATAACGTATAACGTATAACGTATAACGTATAACGTATAACGTATAACGTATAACGTATAACGTATAACGTATAACGTATAACGTATAACGTATAACGTATAACGTATAACGTATAACGTATAACGTATAACGTATAACGTATAACGTATAACGTATAACGTATAACGTATAACGTATAACGTATAACGTATAACGTATAACGTACAACGTATAACGTACAACGTACAACGTGTAACGTATAACGTATAACGTATAACGTGTAACGTATAACGTATAACGTACAGCGTATAACGTACAGCGTATAACGTATAAGGTATAACGTACAGCGTATAACGTACAACGTATATCGTATAACGTATAACGTACAGCGTATAACGTACAGCGTATAACGTATAACGTATAACATATAACGTATAACGAATATCGTATAACGTATAACGTATAACGTATAACGTATAACGTACAACGTATAACGTATACCGTATACCGTATACCGTATAACGTATAACGTATAACGTATAACGTATAACGTATAACGTATAACGTATAACGTATAACGTATAACGTATAACGTATATCGTATAACGTATAACGTATAATGTATAACGTATAACGTATAACGTATAACGTATAACGTACAGCGTATAACGTATAACGTACAACGTATAACGTACAACGTACAACTTGTAACGTATAACGTATAACGTATAACGTATAACGTATAACGTATAACGTATAACGTATAACGTATAACGTATAACGTATAACGTATAACGTATAACGTATAACGTATAACGTATAACGTATAACGTATAACGTATAACGTATAACGTATAACGTATAACGTATAACGTATAACGTATAACGTATAACGTATAACGTATAACGTATAACGTATAACGTATAACGTATAACGTATAACGTATAACGTATAACGTATAACGTATAACGTATAACGTATAACGTATAACGTATAACGTATAACGTATAACGTATAACGTATAACGTATAACGTATAACGTACAACGTATAACGTACAACGTACAACGTGTAACGTATAACGTATAACGTATAACGTGTAACGTATAACGTATAACGTACAGCGTATAACGTACAGCGTATAACGTATAAGGTATAACGTACAGCGTATAACGTACAACGTATATCGTATAACGTATAACGTACAGCGTATAACGTACAGCGTATAACGTATAACGTATAACATATAACGTATAACGAATATCGTATAACGTATAACGTATAACGTATAACGTATAACGTACAACGTATAACGTATACCGTATACCGTATAACGTATAACGTATAACGTATAACGTATAACGTATAACGTATAACGTATAACGTATAACGTATAACGTATAACGTATAACGTATAACGTATATCGTATAACGTATAACGTATAATGTATAACGTATAACGTATAACGTATAACGTATAACGTACAGCGTATAACGTATAACGTACAACGTATAACGTACAACGTACAACTTGTAACGTATAACGTATAACGTATAACGTATAACGTATAACGTACAGCGTATAACGTACAGCGTATAACGTACAGCGTATAACGTATAACGTATAACGTGTAACGTATAACGTATAACGTACAGCGTATAACGTACAGCATATAACGTATAACGTATAACGTATAACGTATAACGTATAACGTACAACGTGTAACGTATAACGTATAACGTATAACTTGTAACGTATAACGTATAACGTATAACGTATAACGTATAACGTATAACGTATAACGTATAACGTATAACGTATAACGTACAACGTATAACGTACAATGTACAACGTGTAACGTATAACGTATAACGTACAGCGTATAACGTATAACGTACAACGTATAATGTACAACGTATAACGTACCACGTACAACGGGTAACGTATAACGTATAACGTATAACGTATAACGTATATCGTATATCGTGTAACGTATAACGTACAGCGTATAACGTACAGCGTATAACGAATAACATATAACGTATAACATATAACGTATAACGTATAACGTATAACGTATAACGTATAACGTATAACGTATAACGTATAACGTATAACGTATAACGTATAACGTATAACGTATAACGTATAACGTATAACGTATAACGTATAACGTATAACGTATAACGTATAACGTATAACGTATAACGTATAACGTATAACGTATAACGTATAACGTATAACGTATAACGTATAACGTATAACGTATAACGTATAACGTATAACGTATAACGTATAACGTATAACGTATAACGTATAACGTATAACGTATAACGTATAACGTATAACGTATAACGTATAACGTATAACGTATAACGTATAACGTATAACGTATAACGTATAACGTATAACGTATAACGTATAACGTATAACGTATAACGTATAACGTATAACGTATAACGTATAACGTATAACGTATAACGTATAACGTATAACGTATAACGTATAACGTATAACGTATAACGTATAACGTATAACGTATAACGTATAACGTATAACGTATAACGTATAACGTATAACGTATAACGTATAACGTATAACGTATAACGTATAACGTATAACGTATAACGTATAACGTATAACGTATAACGTATAACGTATAACGTATAACGTATAACGTATAACGTATAACGTATAACGTATAACGTATAACGTATAACGTATAACGTATAACGTATAACGTATAACGTATAACGTATAACGTATAACGTATAACGTATAACGTATAACGTATAACGTATAACGTATAACGTATAACGTATAACGTATAACGTATAACGTATAACGTATAACGTATAACGTATAACGTATAACGTATAACGTATAACGTATAACGTATAACGTATAACGTATAACGTATAACGTATAACGTATAACGTATAACGTATAACGTATAACGTATAACGTATAACGTATAACGTATAACGTATAACGTATAACGTATAACGTATAACGTATAACGTATAACGTATAACGTATAACGTATAACGTATAACGTATAACGTATAACGTATAACGTATAACGTATAACGTATAACGTATAACGTATAACGTACAACGTATAACGTACAACGTACAACGTGTAACGTATAACGTATAACGTATAACGTGTAACGTATAACGTATAACGTACAGCGTATAACGTACAGCGTATAACGTATAAGGTATAACGTACAGCGTATAACGTACAACGTATATCGTATAACGTATAACGTACAGCGTATAACGTACAGCGTATAACGTATAACGTATAACATATAACGTATAACGAATATCGTATAACGTATAACGTATAACGTATAACGTATAACGTACAACGTATAACGTATACCGTATACCGTATAACGTATAACGTATAACGTATAACGTATAACGTATAACGTATAACGTATAACGTATAACGTATAACGTATAACGTATAACGTATAACGTATAACGTATAACGTATAACGTACAACGTACAACATATAACGTACAACGTATAACGTATAACGTATAACGTATAACGTATAAAGTACAGCGTATAACATACAACGTATAACGTACAACGTATAACGTATAACGTATAACGTATAACGTATAACGTATAACGTATAACGTATAACGTATAACGTATAACGTATAACGTATAACGTATAACGTATAACGTATAACGTATAACGTATAACGTATAACGTATAACGTATAACGTATAACGTATAACGTATAACGTATAACGTATAACGTATAACGTATAACGTATAACGTATAACGTATAACGTATAACGTATAACGTATAACGTATAACGTATAACGTATAACGTATAACGTATAACGTATAACGTATAACGTATAACGTATAACGTATAACGTATAACGTATAACGTATAACGTATAACGTATAACGTATAACGTATAACGTATAACGTATAACGTATAACGTATAACGTATAACGTATAACGTATAACGTATAACGTATAACGTATAACGTATAACGTATAACGTATAACGTATAACGTATAACGTATAACGTATAACGTATAACGTATAACGTATAACGTATAACGTATAACGTATAACGTATAACGTATAACGTATAACGTATAACGTATAACGTATAACGTATAACGTATAACGTATAACGTATAACGTATAACGTATAACGTATAACGTATAACGTATAACGTATAACGTATAACGTATAACGTATAACGTATAACGTATAACGTATAACGTATAACGTATAACGTATAACGTATAACGTATAACGTATAACGTATAACGTATAACGTATAACGTATAACGTATAACGTATAACGTATAACGTATAACGTATAACGTATAACGTATAACGTATAACGTATAACGTATAACGTATAACGTATAACGTATAACGTATAACGTATAACGTATAACGTATAACGTATAACGTATAACGTATAACGTATAACGTATAACGTATAACGTATAACGTATAACGTATAACGTATAACGTATAACGTATAACGTATAACGTATAACGTATAACGTATAACGTATAACGTATAACGTATAACGTATAACGTATAACGTATAACGTATAACGTATAACGTATAACGTATAACGTATAACGTATAACGTATAACGTATAACGTATAACGTATAACGTATAACGTATAACGTATAACGTATAACGTATAACGTATAACGTATAACGTATAACGTATAACGTATAACGTATAACGTACAACGTACAACGTATAACGTATAACGTATAACGTACAACGTATAACGTACAACGTATAACGTATACCGTATACCGTATAACGTATAACGTATAACGTATAACGTATAACGTATAACGTATAACGTATAACGTATAACGTATAACGTATAACGTATAACGTATAACGTATAACGTATAACGTATAACGTATAACGTATAACGTATAACGTATAACGTATAACGTACAGCGTATAACGTATAACGTATAACGTATAACGTATAACGTACAGCGTATAACGTATAACATACAACGTATAACGTACAACGTATAACGTATAACGTATAACGTATAACGTATAACGTATAACGTATAACGTATAACGTATAACGTATAACGTATAACGTATAACGTATAACGTATAACGTATAACGTATAACGTATAACGTATAACGTATAACGTATAACGTATAACGTATAACGTATAACGTATAACGTATAACGTATAACGTATAACGTATAACGTATAACGTATAACGTATAACGTATAACGTATAACGTATAACGTATAACGTATAACGTATAACGTATAACGTATAACGTATAACGTATAACGTATAACGTATAACGTATAACGTATAACGTATAACGTATAACGTATAACGTATAACGTATAACGTATAACGTATAACGTATAACGTATAACGTATAACGTATAACGTATAACGTATAACGTATAACGTATAACGTATAACGTATAACGTATAACGTATAACGTATAACGTATAACGTATAACGTATAACGTATAACGTATAACGTATAACGTATAACGTATAACGTATAACGTATAACGTATAACGTATAACGTATAACGTATAACGTATAACGTATAACGTATAACGTATAACGTATAACGTATAACGTATAACGTATAACGTATAACGTATAACGTATAACGTATAACGTATAACGTATAACGTATAACGTATAACGTATAACGTATAACGTATAACGTATAACGTATAACGTATAACGTATAACGTATAACGTATAACGTATAACGTATAACGTATAACGTATAACGTATAACGTATAACGTATAACGTATAACGTATAACGTATAACGTATAACGTATAACGTATAACGTATAACGTATAACGTATAACGTATAACGTATAACGTATAACGTATAACGTATAACGTATAACGTATAACGTATAACGTATAACGTATAACGTATAACGTATAACGTATAACGTATAACGTATAACGTATAACGTATAACGTATAACGTATAACGTATAACGTATAACGTATAACGTATAACGTATAACGTATAACGTATAACGTATAACGTATAACGTATAACGTATAACGTATAACGTATAACGTATAACGTATAACGTATAACGTATAACGTATAACGTATAACGTATAACGTATAACGTATAACGTATAACGTATAACGTATAACGTATAACGTATAACGTATAACGTATAACGTATAACGTATAACGTATAACGTATAACGTATAACGTATAACGTATAACGTATAACGTATAACGTATAACGTATAACGTATAACGTATAACGTATAACGTATAACGTATAACGTATAACGTATAACGTATAACGTATAACGTATAACGTATAACGTATAACGTATAACGTATAACGTATAACGTATAACGTATAACGTATAACGTATAACGTATAACGTATAACGTATAACGTATAACGTATAACGTATAACGTATAACGTATAACGTATAACGTATAACGTATAACGTATAACGTATAACGTATAACGTATAACGTATAACGTATAACGTATAACGTATAACGTATAACGTATAACGTATAACGTATAACGTATAACGTATAACGTATAACGTATAACGTATAACGTATAACGTATAACGTATAACGTATAACGTATAACGTATAACGTATAACGTATAACGTATAACGTATAACGTATAACGTATAACGTATAACGTATAACGTATAACGTATAACGTATAACGTATAACGTATAACGTATAACGTATAACGTATAACGTATAACGTATAACGTATAACGTATAACGTATAACGTATAACGTATAACGTATAACGTATAACGTATAACGTATAACGTATAACGTATAACGTATAACGTATAACGTATAACGTATAACGTATAACGTATAACGTATAACGTATAACGTATAACGTATAACGTATAACGTATAACGTATAACGTATAACGTATAACGTATAACGTATAACGTATAACGTATAACGTATAACGTATAACGTATAACGTATAACGTATAACGTATAACGTATAACGTATAACGTATAACGTATAACGTATAACGTATAACGTATAACGTATAACGTATAACGTATAACGTATAACGTATAACGTATAACGTATAACGTATAACGTATAACGTATAACGTATAACGTATAACGTATAACGTATAACGTATAACGTATAACGTATAACGTATAACGTATAACGTATAACGTATAACGTATAACGTATAACGTATAACGTATAACGTATAACGTATAACGTATAACGTATAACGTATAACGTATAACGTATAACGTATAACGTATAACGTATAACGTATAACGTATAACGTATAACGTATAACGTATAACGTATAACGTATAACGTATAACGTATAACGTATAACGTATAACGTATAACGTATAACGTATAACGTATAACGTATAACGTATAACGTATAACGTATAACGTATAACGTATAACGTATAACGTATAACGTATAACGTATAACGTATAACGTATAACGTATAACGTATAACGTATAACGTATAACGTATAACGTATAACGTATAACGTATAACGTATAACGTATAACGTATAACGTATAACGTATAACGTATAACGTATAACGTATAACGTATAACGTATAAGGTATAACGTATAACGTATAACGTGTAACGTATAACGTATAACGTATAACGTACAACGTATAACGTATAACGTATAACGTATAACGTACAACGTGTAACGTATAACGTATAACGTATAACTTATAACGTACAGCGGATAACGTATAACGTATAACGTATAACGTACAACGTATAACGTACAGCGTATAACGTACAGCGTATAACGTACAGCGTATAACGTACAGCGTATAACGTACAACATATAACGTACAACGTATAACGTATAACGTATAACGTACAGCGTATAACGTATAACATACAACGTATAACGTACAACGTGTAACGTATAACGTACAACGTATAACGTATAACGTATAACGTATAACGTATAACGTATAACGTATAACGTATAACGTATAACGTATAACGTATAACGTATAACGTATAACGTATAACGTATAACGTATAACGTATAACGTATAACGTATAACGTATAACGTATAACGTATA
>CAKAJA020000527.1:0-30461 GCA_916610235.2 Lasioglossum morio | reverse complement strand
TACGTTATACGTTATACGTTATACGTTATACGTTATACGTTATACGTTATACGTTATACGTTATACGTTATACGTTATACGTTATACGTTATACGTTATACGTTATACGTTATACGTTATACGTTATACGTTATACGTTATACGTTATACGTTATACGTTATACGTTATACGTTATACGTTATACGTTATACGTTATACGTTATACGTTATACGTTATACGTTATACGTTATACGTTATACGTTATACGTTATACGTATACGTTATACGTTATACGTTATACGTTATACGTTATACGTTATACGTTATACGTTATACGTTATACGTTATACGTTATACGTTATACGTTATACGTTATACGTTATACGTTATACGTTATACGTTATACGTTATACGTTATACGTTATACGTTATACGTTATACGTTATACGTTATACGTAACGTTATACGTTATACGTTATACGTTATACGTTATACGTTACACGATGTACGTTATACGTTATACATTATACGTTATACGTTATACGTTATACGTTATACGTTATACGTTATACGTTATACGTTATACGTTATACGTTATACGTTATACGTTATACGTTATACGTTATACGTTATACGTTATACGTTATACGTTATACGTTATACGTTATACGTTATACGTTATACGTTATACGTTTATACGTTAAACGTTTTACGTTTATACGTTATACGTTATACGTTATACGTTATACGTTATACGTTATACGTTATACGTTATACGTTATACGTTATACGTTATACGTTATACGTTATACGTTATACGTTATACGTTGTACGTTATACGTTGTACGTTGTACGTTATACGTTGTACGTTGTACGTTGTACGTTGTACGTTATACGTTATACGTTATACGTTATACGTTATACGTTATACGTTATACGTTATACGTTATACGTTATACGTTATACGTTATACGTTATACGTTATACGTTATACGTTATACGGTATACGTTATACGTTATACGTTATACGTTATACGTTATACGTTATGCGTTATACGTTTAACGTTATACGTTATACATTATACGTTATACATTATACGTTATACGTTTAAACGTTATACGTTGTACGTTATAGGTTATACGTTTAACATTATACGTTATACGTTATACGTTATGCGTTATACGTTATACGTTATACATTATACGTTGTACGTTATACGTTATATGTTTAACGTTATACGTTATACGTTGTACGTTATTCGTTATACGTTTAACGTTATACGTTATACGTTAAAAGTTATACGTTATACGTTATACGTTATACGTTATACGTTATACGTTTAACAGTATACGTTATACGTTATAAGTAAATACGTTATATGTTTAACGTTATACGTTATACGTTATACGTTAAAAGTTATACGTTATACGTTATACGTTATACGTTATACGTTATACGTTATACGTTATACGTTATACGTTATACGTTATACGTTGTACGTTATACGTTATACGTTGTACGTTGTACGTTTTACGTTGTACGTTATACGTTATACGTTATACGTTATACGTTATACGTTATACGTTATACGTTATACGTTATACGTTATACGTTATACGTTATACGTTATACGTTATACGTTATACGTTATACGTTATACGTTATACGTTATACGTTATACGTTATACGTTATACGTTATACGTTATACGTTATACGTTATGCGTTATACGTTTAACGTTATACGTTATACATTATACGTTATACATTATACGTTATACGTTTAAACGTTATACGTTGTACGTTATAGGTTATACGTTTAACATTATACGTTATACGTTATACGTTATGCGTTATACGTTATACGTTATACATTATACGTTGTACGTTATACGTTATATGTTTTAACGTTATACGTTATACGTTGTACGTTATTCGTTATACGTTTAACGTTATACATTATACATTATACATTATACGTTATACGTTATATGTTACACGTTATACGTTATACGTTATAAGTAAATACGTTATATGTTTAACGTTATACGTTATACGTTATACGTTAAAAGTTATACGTTATACGTTATACGTTATACGTTATACGTTATACGTTATAAGTAAATACGTTATATGTTTAACGTTATACGTTATACGTTATACGTTAAAAGTTATACGTTATACGTTATACGTTAAAAGTTATACGTTATACGTTATACGTTATACGTTATACGTTATACGTTTAACAGTATACGTTATACGTTATAAGTAAATACGTTATATGTTTAACGTTATACGTTATACGTTATACGTTAAAAGTTATACGTTATACGTTATACGTTATACGTTATACGTTATACGTTATACGTTATACGTTATACGTTATACGTTATACGTTATACGTTATACGTTATACGTTATACGTTATACGTTATACGTTATACGTTATACGTTATACGTTATACGTTATACGTTATACGTTATACGTTGTACGTTATACGTTGTACGTTGTACGTTGTACGTTGTACGTTGTACGTTGTACGTTGTACGTTATACGTTATACGTTATACGTTATACGTTATACGTTATACGTTATACGTTATACGTTATACGTTATACGTTATACGTTATACGTTATACGTTATACGTTATACGTTATACGTTATACGTTATACGTTATACGTTATACGTTATACGTTATACGTTATACGTTATACGTTATACGTTATACGTATGCGTTATACGTTTAACGTTATACGTTATACATTATACGTTATACATTATACGTTATACGTTTAAAACGTTATACGTTGTACGTTATAGGTTATACGTTTAACATTATACGTTATACGTTATACGTTATGCGTTATACGTTATACGTTATACATTATACGTTGTACGTTATACGTTATATGTTTAACGTTATACGTTATACGTTGTACGTTATTCGTTATACGTTTAACGTTATACATTATACATTATACATTATACGTTATACGTTATATGTTACACGTTATACGTTATACGTTATAAGTAAATACGTTATATGTTTAACGTTATACGTTATACGTTAAAAGTTATACGTTATACGTTATACGTTATACGTTATACGTTATACGTTATACGTTATACGTTTAACAGTATACGTTATACGTTATAAGTAAATACGTTATATGTTTAACGTTATACGTTATACGTTATACGTTAAAAGTTATACGTTATACGTTATACGTTATACGTTATACGTTATACGTTATACGTTATACGTTATACGTTTAACAGTATACGTTATACGTTATAAGTAAATACGTTATATGTTTAACGTTATACGTTATACGTTATACGTTATACGTAATACGTTATACGTTATACGTTATACGTTATACGTTATACGTTTAACATTATACGTTATACGTTATACGTTATACGTTATACGTTATACGTTGTACGTTGTACGTTATACGTTATACGTTATACGTTATACGTTATACGTTATACGTTGTACGTTATACGTTATACGTTATACGTTATACGTTATACGTTATACGTTATACGTTATACTTTATACGTTATACGTTATACGTTATACGTTATACGTTATATGTTTAACGTTATACGTTATACGTTGTACGTTATACGTTATACGTTATACGTTATACGTTACACGATGTACGTTATACGTTATACGTTTATACGTTATACGTTATACGTTATACGTTATACGTTAAACGTTATACGTTTAACATTATACGTTATACGTTATACGTTATACGTTATGCGTTATACGTTATACGTTATACATTATACGTTGTACGTTATACGTTATATGTTTAACGTTATACGTTATACGTTGTACGTTATTCGTTATACGTTTAACGTTATACATTATACATTATACGTTATACGTTATACGTTACACGTTATACGTTCTACGTTATAAGTAAATACGTTATATGTTTAACGTTATACGTTATACGTTATACGTTATACGTTATACGTTAAAAGTTATACGTTATACGTTATGCGTTATACGTTATACGTTGTACGTTGTACGTTATACGTTGTACGTTGTACGTTATACGTTATACGTTATACGTTATACGTTATACGTTATACGTTATACGTTATACGTTATACGTTATACGTTATACGTTATACGTTATACGTTATACGTTATGCGTTATACGTTTAACGTTATACGTTATACATTATACGTTACACGTTATACATTATACGTTATACGTTTAAACGTTTTACGTTGTACGTTATAAGTTATACGTTTAACATTATACGTTATACGTTATACGTTATGCGTTATACGTTATACGTTATACATTATACGGTTGTACGTTATACGTTATATGTTTAACGTTATACGTTATACGTTGTACGTTATTCGTTATACGTTTAACGTTATACATTATACATTATACGTTATACGTTATACGTTATACGTTATACGTTATACGTTATACGTTATACGTTATACGTTATACGTTATACGTTATACGTTATACGTTATACGTTATACGTTATACGTTATACGTTATACGTTATACGTTATACGTTATACGTTATACGTTATACGTTATACGTTATACGTTATACGTTATACGTTATACGTTATACGTTATACGTTATACGTTATACGTTATACGTTATACGTTATACGTTATACGTTATACGTTATACGTTATACGTTATACGTTATACGTTATACGTTGTATGTTGTACGTTATACGTTATACATTATACGTTATACGTTATACGATATATGTTTATCGTTATACGTTATACGTTATACGTTATATGTTTAACGGTATACGTTATACGTTGTACGTTATACGTTATACGTTATACGTTATACGTTACACGATGTACGTTATACGTTATACGTTATACGTTATACGTTATATGTTTAACGGTATACGTTATACGTTGTACGTTATACGTTATACGTTATACGTTATACGTTACACGATGTACGTTATACGTTATACGTTATACGTTATACGTTATACGTTATACGTTAAACGTTATACGTTATACGTTATACGTTATACGTTATACGTTATACGTTATACGTTATACGTTATACGTTATACGTTATACGTTATACGTTATACGTTATACGTTATACGTTATACGTTATACGTTATACGTTATACGTTATACGTTATATGTTTAACGGTATACGTTATACGTTGTACGTTATACGTTATACGTTATACGTTATACGTTACACGATGTACGTTATACGTTATACGTTATACGTTATACGTTATACGTTATACGTTATACGTTATACGTTATACGTTATACGTTATACGTTATACGTTATACGTTATACGTTATACGTTATACGTTATACGTTATACGTTATACGTTATACGTTATACGTTATACGTTATACGTTATACGTTATGCGTTATACGTTTAACGTTATACGTTATACATTATACGTTATACATTATACGTTATACGTTTAAACGTTATACGTTGTACGTTATAGGTTATACGTTTAACATTATACGTTATACGTTATACGTTATGCGTTATACGTTATACGTTATACATTATACGTTGTACGTTATACGTTATATGTTTAACGTTATACGTTATACGTTGTACGTTATTCGTTATACGTTTAACGTTATACATTATACATTATACATTATACGTTATACGTTATATGTTACACGTTATACGTTATACGTTATAAGTAAATACGTTATATGTTTAACGTTATACGTTATACGTTATACGTTAAAAGTTATACGTTATACGTTATACGTTATACGTTATACGTTATACGTTATAAGTAAATACGTTATATGTTTAACGTTATACGTTATACGTTATACGTTAAAAGTTATACGTTATACGTTATACGTTAAAAGTTATACGTTATACGTTATACGTTATACGTTATACGTTATACGTTTAACAGTATACGTTATACGTTATAAGTAAATACGTTATATGTTTAACGTTATACGTTATACGTTATACGTTAAAAGTTATACGTTATACGTTATACGTTATACGTTATACGTTATACGTTATACGTTATACGTTATACGTTATACGTTATACGTTATACGTTATACGTTATACGTTATACGTTATACGTTATACGTTATACGTTATACGTTATACGTTATACGTTATACGTTATACGTTATACGTTGTACGTTATACGTTGTACGTTGTACGTTGTACGTTGTACGTTGTACGTTGTACGTTGTACGTTATACGTTATACGTTATACGTTATACGTTATACGTTATACGTTATACGTTATACGTTATACGTTATACGTTATACGTTATACGTTATACGTTATACGTTATACGTTATACGTTATACGTTATACGTTATACGTTATACGTTATACGTTATACGTTATACGTTATACGTTATACGTTATACGTTATGCGTTATACGTTTAACGTTATACGTTATACATTATACGTTATACATTATACGTTATACGTTTAAACGTTATACGTTGTACGTTATAGGTTATACGTTTAACATTATACGTTATACGTTATACGTTATGCGTTATACGTTATACGTTATACATTATACGTTGTACGTTATACGTTATATGTTTAACGTTATACGTTATACGTTGTACGTTATTCGTTATACGTTTAACGTTATACATTATACATTATACATTATACGTTATACGTTATATGTTACACGTTATACGTTATACGTTATAAGTAAATACGTTATATGTTTAACGTTATACGTTATACGTTAAAAGTTATACGTTATACGTTATACGTTATACGTTATACGTTATACGTTATACGTTATACGTTTAACAGTATACGTTATACGTTATAAGTAAATACGTTATATGTTTAACGTTATACGTTATACGTTATACGTTAAAAGTTATACGTTATACGTTATACGTTATACGTTATACGTTATACGTTATACGTTATACGTTATACGTTATACGTTTAACAGTATACGTTATACGTTATAAGTAAATACGTTATATGTTTAACGTTATACGTTATACGTTATACGTTATACGTAATACGTTATACGTTATACGTTATACGTTATACGTTATAACGTTTAACATTATACGTTATACGTTATACGTTATACGTTATACGTTATACGTTGTACGTTGTACGTTATACGTTATACGTTATACGTTATACGTTATACGTTATACGTTGTACGTTATACGTTATACGTTATACGTTATACGTTATACGTTATACGTTATACGTTATACTTTATACGTTATACGTTATACGTTATACGTTATACGTTATATGTTTAACGTTATACGTTATACGTTGTACGTTATACGTTATACGTTATACGTTATACGTTACACGATGTACGTTATACGTTATACGTTATACGTTATACGTTATACGTTATACGTTATACGTTAAACGTTATACGTTTAACATTATACGTTATACGTTATACGTTATACGTTATGCGTTATACGTTATACGTTATACATTATACGTTGTACGTTATACGTTATATGTTTAACGTTATACGTTATACGTTGTACGTTATTCGTTATACGTTTAACGTTATACATTATACATTATACGTTATACGTTATACGTTACACGTTATACGTTCTACGTTATAAGTAAATACGTTATATGTTTAACGTTATACGTTATACGTTATACGTTATACGTTATACGTTAAAAGTTATACGTTATACGTTATGCGTTATACGTTATACGTTGTACGTTGTACGTTATACGTTGTACGTTGTACGTTATACGTTATACGTTATACGTTATACGTTATACGTTATACGTTATACGTTATACGTTATACGTTATACGTTATACGTTATACGTTATACGTTATACGTTATGCGTTATACGTTTAACGTTATACGTTATACATTATACGTTACACGTTATACATTATACGTTATACGTTTAAACGTTTTACGTTGTACGTTATAAGTTATACGTTTAACATTATACGTTATACGTTATACGTTATGCGTTATACGTTATACGTTATACATTATACGTTGTACGTTATACGTTATATGTTTAACGTTATACGTTATACGTTGTACGTTATTCGTTATACGTTTAACGTTATACATTATACATTATACGTTATACGTTATACGTTATACGTTATACGTTATACGTTATACGTTATACGTTATACGTTATACGTTTATACGTTATACGTTATACGTTATACGTTATACGTTATACGTTATACGTTATACGTTATACGTTATACGTTATACGTTATACGTTATACGTTATACGTTATACGTTATACGTTATACGTTATACGTTATACGTTATACGTTATACGTTATACGTTATACGTTATACGTTATACGTTATACGTTATACGTTATACGTTATACGTTATACGTTGTATGTTGTACGTTATACGTTATACATTATACGTTATACGTTATACGATATATGTTTATCGTTATACGTTATACGTTATACGTTATATGTTTAACGGTATACGTTATACGTTGTACGTTATACGTTATACGTTATACGTTATACGTTACACGATGTACGTTATACGTTATACGTTATACGTTATACGTTATATGTTTAACGGTATACGTTATACGTTGTACGTTATACGTTATACGTTATACGTTATACGTTACACGATGTACGTTATACGTTATACGTTATACGTTATACGTTATACGTTATACGTTAAACGTTATACGTTATACGTTATACGTTATACGTTATACGTTATACGTTATACGTTATACGTTATACGTTATACGTTATACGTTATACGTTATACGTTATACGTTATACGTTATACGTTATACGTTATACGTTATACGTTATATGTTTAACGGTATACGTTATACGTTGTACGTTATACGTTATACGTTATACGTTATACGTTACACGATGTACGTTATACGTTATACGTTATACGTTATACGTTATACGTTATACGTTATACGTTAAACGTTATACGTTATACGTTATACGTTATACGTTATACGTTATACGTTATACGTTATACGTTATACGTTATACGTTATACGTTATACGTTATACGTTATACGTTATACGTTATACGTTATACGTTATACGTTATACGTTATACGTTATACGTTATACGTTATACGTTATACGTTATACGTTATACGTTATACGTTATACGTTATACGTTATACGTTATACGTTATACGTTATACGTTATACGTTATACGTTATACGTTTAACAGTATACGTTATACGTTATAAGTAAATACGTTATATGTTTAACGTTATACGTTATACGTTATACGTTAAAAGTTATACGTTATACGTTATACGTTATACGTTATACGTTATACGTTATACGTTATACGTTATACGTTATACGTTATACGTTATACGTTTAACAGTATACGTTATACGTTATAAGTAAATACGTTATATGTTTAACGTTATACGTTATACGTTATACGTTATACGTAATACGTTATACGTTATACGTTATACGTTATACGTTATACGTTATACGTTATACGTTATACGTTTAACATTATACGTTATACGTTATACGTTATGCGTTATACGTTGTACGTTGTACGTTATACGTTATACGTTGTACGTTGTACGTTGTACGTTGTACGTTATACGTTATACGTTATACGTTATACGTTATACGTTATACGTTATACGTTATACGTTATACGTTATACGTTATACGTTATACGTTATACGTTATACGTTATGCGTTATACGTTTAACGTTATACGTTATACATTATACGTTATACATTATACGTTATACGTTTAAACGTTATACGTTGTACGTTATAGGTTATACGTTTAACATTATACGTTATACGTTATACGTTATGCGTTATACGTTATACGTTATACATTATACGTTGTACGTTATACGTTATATGTTTAACGTTATACGTTATACGTTGTACGTTATTCGTTATACGTTTAACGTTATACATTATACATTATACGTTATACGTTATATGTTACACGTTATACGTTATACGTTATAAGTAAATACGTTATATGTTTAACGTTATACGTTATACGTTATACGTTATACGTTAAAAGTTATACGTTATACGTTATACGTTATACGTTATACGTTGTACGTTGTACGTTATACGTTGTACGTTGTACGTTATACGTTATATGTTTAACGTTATACGTTATACGTTGTACGTTATACGTTATACGTTAAACGTTATACGTTATACGTTATACGTTATACGTTATACGTTATACGTTATACGTTATACGTTATACGTTATACGTTATACGTTATACGTTATACGTTATACGTTATACGTTATACGTTATACGTTATACGTTATACGTTATACGTTATGCGTTATACGTTTAACGTTATACGTTATACATTATACGTTATACATTATACGTTATACGTTTAAACGTTATACGTTGTACGTTATAGGTTATACGTTTAACATTATACGTTATACGTTATACGTTATACGTTATACATTATACGTTATACGTTAAACGTTTTACGTTATACGTTATACGTTATACGTTATACGTTGTACGTTATACGTTATACGTTGTACGTTGTACGTTGTACGTTGTACGTTGTACGTTGTACGTTGTACGTTATACGTTATACGTTATACGTTATACGTTATACGTTATACGTTATACGTTATACGTTATACGTTATACGTTATACGTTATACGTTATACGTTATACGTTATACGTTATACGTTATACGTTATACGTTAAAAGTTATACGTTATACGTTATACGTTATACGTTATACGTTGTACGTTGTACGTTATACGTTGTACGTTGTACGTTATACGTTATATGTTTAACGTTATACGTTATACGTTGTACGTTATACGTTATACGTTAAACGTTATACGTTATACGTTATACGTTATACGTTATACGTTATACGTTATACGTTATACGTTATACGTTATACGTTATACGTTATACGTTATACGTTATACGTTATACGTTATACGTTATACGTTATACGTTATACGTTATACGTTATACGTTATACGTTATACGTTATACGTTATACGTTATACGTTATACGTTATGCGTTATACGTTTAACGTTATACGTTATACATTATACGTTATACATTATACGTTATACGTTTAAACGTTATACGTTGTACGTTATAGGTTATACGTTTAACATTATACGTTATACGTTATACGTTATACGTTATACATTATACGTTATACGTTAAACGTTTTACGTTATACGTTATACGTTATACGTTATACGTTGTACGTTATACGTTATACGTTGTACGTTGTACGTTGTACGTTGTACGTTGTACGTTGTACGTTATACGTTATACGTTATACGTTATACGTTATACGTTATACGTTATACGTTATACGTTATACGTTATACGTTATACGTTATACGTTATACGTTATACGTTATACGTTATACGTTATACGTTATACGTTAAACGTTATACGTTATACGTTATACGTTATACGTTATACGTTATACGTTATACGTTATACGTTATACGTTATACGTTATACGTTATACGTTATACGTTATACGTTATACGTTATACGTTATACGTTATACGTTATACGTTATACGTTATACGTTATACGTTATACGTTATACGTTATACGTTCTACGTTGTACGTTATACGTTATACGTTGTACGTTGTACGTTGTACGTTGTACGTTATACGTTATACGTTATACGTTATACGTTATACGTTATACGTTATACGTTATACGTTATACGTTATACGTTATACGTTATACGTTATACGTTATGCGTTATACGTTTAACGTTATACGTTATACATTATACGTTATACGTTCTACGTTGTACGTTATACGTTATACGTTGTACGTTGTACGTTGTACGTTGTACGTTATACGTTATACGTTATACGTTATACGTTATACGTTATACGTTATACGTTATACGTTATACGTTATACGTTATACGTTATACGTTATACGTTATACGTTATACGTTATACGTTATACGTTATGCGTTATACGTTTAACGTTATACGTTATACATTATACGTTATACATTATACGTTATACGTTTAAACGTTATACGTTGTACGTTATAGGTTATACGTTTAACATTATACGTTATACGTTATACGTTATGCGTTATACGTTATACGTTATACATTATACGTTGTACGTTATACGTTATATGTTTAACGTTATACGTTATACGTTGTACGTTATTCGTTATACGTTTAACGTTATACATTATACATTATACGTTATACGTTATATGTTACACGTTATACGTTATACGTTATAAGTAAATACGTTATATGTTTAACGTTATACGTTATACGTTATACGTTATACGTTAAAAGTTATACGTTATACGTTATACGTTATACGTTATACGTTGTACGTTGTACGTTATACGTTGTACGTTGTACGTTATACGTTATATGTTTAACGTTATACGTTATACGTTGTACGTTATACGTTATACGTTAAACGTTATACGTTATACGTTATACGTTATACGTTATACGTTATACGTTATACGTTATACGTTATACGTTATACGTTATACGTTATACGTTATACGTTATACGTTATACGTTATACGTTATACGTTATACGTTATACGTTATGCGTTATACGTTTAACGTTATACGTTATACATTATACGTTATACATTATACGTTATACGTTTAAACGTTATACGTTGTACGTTATAGGTTATACGTTTAACATTATACGTTATACGTTATACGTTATACGTTATACATTATACGTTATACGTTAAACGTTTTATGTTATACGTTATACGTTATACGTTATACGTTGTACGTTATACGTTATACGTTGTACGTTATACGTTGTACGTTGTACGTTGTACGTTGTACGTTATACGTTATACGTTATACGTTATACGTTATACGTTATACGTTATACGTTATACGTTATACGTTATACGTTATACGTTATACGTTATACGTTATACGTTAAACGTTATACGTTATACGTTATACGTTATACGTTATACGTTATACGTTATACGTTATACGTTATACGTTATACGTTATACGTTATACGTTATACGTTATACGTTCTACGTTGTACGTTATACGTTATACGTTGTACGTTGTACGTTGTACGTTGTACGTTATACGTTATACGTTATACGTTATACGTTATACGTTATACGTTATACGTTATACGTTATACGTTATACGTTATACGTTATACGTTATGCGTTATACGTTTAACGTTATACGTTATACATTATACGTTATACATTATACGTTATACGTTTAAACGTTATACGTTGTACGTTATAGGTTATACGTTTAACATTATACGTTATACGTTATACGTTATGCGTTATACGTTATACGTTATACATTATACGTTGTACGTTATACATTATATGTTTAACGTTATACGTTATACGTTGTACGTTATTCGTTATACGTTTAACGTTATACATTATACATTATACGTTATACGTTATATGTTACACGTTATACGTTATACGTTATAAGTAAATACGTTATATGTTTAACGTTATACGTTATACGTTATACGTTATACGTTAAAAGTTATACGTTATACGTTATACGTTATACGTTATACGTTGTACGTTGTACGTTATACGTTGTACGTTGTACGTTATACGTTATATGTTTAACGTTATACGTTATACGTTGTACGTTATACGTTATACGTTAAACGTTATACGTTATACGTTATACGTTATACGTTATACGTTATACGTTATACGTTATACGTTATACGTTATACGTTATACGTTATACGTTATACGTTATACGTTATACGTTATACGTTATACGTTATACGTTATACGTTATACGTTATGCGTTATACGTTTAACGTTATACGTTATACATTATACGTTATACATTATACGTTATACGTTTAAACGTTATACGTTGTACGTTATAGGTTATACGTTTAACATTATACGTTATACGTTATACGTTATACGTTATACGTTATACATTATACGTTATACGTTAAACGTTTTACGTTATACGTTATACGTTATACGTTATACGTTATACGTTGTACGTTATACGTTATACGTTGTACGTTGTACGTTGTACGTTATACGTTATACGTTGTACGTTGTACGTTGTACGTTGTACGTTGTACGTTATACGTTATACGTTATACGTTATACGTTATACGTTATACGTTATACGTTATACGTTATACGTTATACGTTATACGTTATACGTTATACGTTATACGTTATACGTTATACGTTATACGTTATACGTTATACGTTATACGTTATACGTTATACGTTATACGTTATACGTTATACGTTATACGTTATACGTTATACGTTATACGTTATACGTTATACGTTATACGTTATACGTTATACGTTATACGTTATACGTTATACGTTATACGTTATACGTTATACGTTATACGTTATACGTTATACGTTATACGTTATACGTTATACGTTATACGTTATACGTTATACGTTATACGTTATACGTTATACGTTATACGTTATACGTTATACGTTATACGTTATACGTTATACGTTATACGTTATACGTTATACGTTATACGTTATACGTTATACGTTATACGTTATACGTTATACGTTATACGTTATACGTTATACGTTATACGTTATACGTTATACGTTATACGTTATACGTTATACGTTATACGTTATACGTTATACGTTATACGTTATACGTTATACGTTATACGTTATACGTTAAACGTTATACGTTATACGTTATACGTTATACGTTATACGTTATACGTTATACGTTATACGTTATACGTTATACGTTATACGTTATACGTTATACGTTCTACGTTGTACGTTATACGTTATACGTTGTACGTTGTACGTTGTACGTTGTACGTTATACGTTATACGTTATACGTTATACGTTATACGTTATACGTTATACGTTATACGTTATACGTTATACGTTATACGTTATACGTTATACGTTATACGTTATACGTTATGCGTTATACGTTTAACGTTATACGTTATACATTATACGTTATACATTATACGTTATACGTTTAAACGTTATACGTTGTACGTTATAGGTTATACGTTTAACATTATACGTTATACGTTATACGTTATGCGTTATACGTTATACGTTATACATTATACGTTGTACGTTATACGTTATATGTTTAACGTTATACGTTATACGTTGTACGTTATTCGTTATACGTTTAACGTTATACATTATACATTATACGTTATACGTTATATGTTACACGTTATACGTTATACGTTATAAGTAAATACGTTATATGTTTAACGTTATACGTTATACGTTATACGTTATACGTTAAAAGTTATACGTTATACGTTATACGTTATACGTTATACGTTGTACGTTGTACGTTATACGTTGTACGTTGTACGTTATACGTTATATGTTTAACGTTATACGTTATACGTTGTACGTTATACGTTATACGTTAAACGTTATACGTTATACGTTATACGTTATACGTTATACGTTATACGTTATACGTTATACGTTATACGTTATACGTTATACGTTATACGTTATACGTTATACGTTATACGTTATACGTTATACGTTATGCGTTATACGTTTAACGTTATACGTTATACATTATACGTTATACATTATACGTTATACGTTTAAACGTTATACGTTGTACGTTATAGGTTATACGTTTAACATTATACGTTATACGTTATACGTTATACGTTATACGTTATACATTATACGTTTAACGTTATACGTTATACATTATACGTTATACATTATACGTTATACGTTTAAACGTTATACGTTGTACGTTATAGGTTATACGTTTAACATTATACGTTATACGTTATACGTTATACGTTATACATTATACGTTATACGTTAAACGTTTTATGTTATACGTTATACGTTATACGTTATACGTTGTACGTTATACGTTATACGTTGTACGTTGTACGTTGTACGTTGTACGTTGTACGTTGTACGTTATACGTTATACGTTATACGTTATACGTTATACGTTATACATTATACGTTATATGTTTAACGTTATACGTTATACGTTGTACGTTATACGTTATACGTTAAACGTTATACGTTATACGTTATACGTTATACGTTATACGTTATACGTTATACGTTATACGTTATACGTTATACGTTATACGTTATACGTTATACGTTATACGTTATACGTTATACGTTATACGTTATGCGTTATACGTTTAACGTTATACGTTATACGTTGTACGTTATACGTTATACGTTAAACGTTATACGTTATACGTTATACGTTATACGTTATACGTTATACGTTATACGTTATACGTTATACGTTATACGTTATACGTTATACGTTATACGTTATACGTTATACGTTATACGTTATACGTTATACGTTATGCGTTATACGTTTAACGTTATACGTTATACATTATACGTTATACATTATACGTTATACGTTAAACGTTTTATGTTATACGTTATACGTTATACGTTATACGTTGTACGTTATACGTTATACGTTGTACGTTGTACGTTGTACGTTGTACGTTGTACGTTGTACGTTATACGTTATACGTTATACGTTATACGTTATACGTTATACATTATACGTTATATGTTTAACGTTATACGTTATACGTTGTACGTTATACGTTATACGTTAAACGTTATACGTTATACGTTATACGTTATACGTTATACGTTATACGTTATACGTTATACGTTATACGTTATACGTTATACGTTATACGTTATACGTTATACGTTATACGTTATACGTTATACGTTATGCGTTATACATTATACGTTATATGTTTAACGTTATACGTTATACGTTGTACGTTATACGTTATACGTTAAACGTTATACGTTATACGTTATACGTTATACGTTATACGTTATACGTTATACGTTATACGTTATACGTTATACGTTATACGTTATACGTTATACGTTATACGTTATACGTTATACGTTATACGTTATACGTTATGCGTTATACGTTTAACGTTATACGTTATACATTATACGTTATACATTATACGTTATACGTTTAAACGTTATACGTTGTACGTTATAGGTTATACGTTTAACATTATACGTTATACGTTATACGTTATACGTTATACATTATACGTTATACGTTAAACGTTTTATGTTATACGTTATACGTTATACGTTATACGTTGTACGTTATACGTTATACGTTGTACGTTGTACGTTGTACGTTGTACGTTGTACGTTGTACGTTATACGTTATACGTTATACGTTATACGTTATACGTTATACGTTATACGTTATACGTTATACGTTATACGTTATACGTTATACGTTATACGTTATATGTTTAACGTTATACGTTATACGTTATACGTTATACGTTATACGTTATACGTTATACGTTATACGTTATACGTTATACGTTATACGTTATACGTTATACGTTATACGTTCTACGTTGTACGTTATACGTTATACGTTGTACGTTGTACGTTGTACGTTGTACGTTATACGTTATACGTTATACGTTATACGTTATACGTTATACGTTATACGTTATACGTTATACGTTATACGTTATACGTTATACGTTATGCGTTATACGTTTAACGTTATACGTTATACATTATACGTTATACATTATACGTTATACGTTTAAACGTTATACGTTGTACGTTATAGGTTATACGTTTAACATTATACGTTATACGTTATACGTTATGCGTTATACGTTATACGTTATACATTATACGTTGTACGTTATACGTTATATGTTTAACGTTATACGTTATACGTTGTACGTTATTCGTTATACGTTTAACGTTATACATTATACATTATACGTTATACGTTATATGTTACACGTTATACGTTATACGTTATAAGTAAATACGTTATATGTTTAACGTTATACGTTATACGTTATACGTTATACGTTAAAAGTTATACGTTATACGTTATACGTTATACGTTATACGTTGTACGTTGTACGTTATACGTTGTACGTTGTACGTTATACGTTATATGTTTAACGTTATACGTTATACGTTGTACGTTATACGTTATACGTTAAACGTTATACGTTATACGTTATACGTTATACGTTATACGTTATACGTTATACGTTATACGTTATACGTTATACGTTATACGTTATACGTTATACGTTATACGTTATACGTTATACGTTATACGTTATACGTTATACGTTATGCGTTATACGTTTAACGTTATACGTTATACATTATACGTTATACATTATACGTTATACGTTTAAACGTTATACGTTGTACGTTATAGGTTATACGTTTAACATTATACGTTATACGTTATACGTTATACGTTATACGTTATACATTATACGTTATACGTTAAACGTTTTACGTTATACGTTATACGTTATACGTTATACGTTATACGTTGTACGTTATACGTTATACGTTGTAGGTTGTACGTTGTACGTTGTACGTTGTACGTTATACGTTATACGTTATACGTTATACGTTATACGTTATACATTATACGTTATATGTTTAACGTTATACGTTGTACGTTGTACGTTGTACGTTGTACGTTGTACGTTGTACGTTATACGTTATACGTTATACGTTATACGTTATACGTTATACATTATACGTTATATGTTTAACGTTATACGTTATACGTTGTACGTTATACGTTATACGTTAAACGTTATACGTTATACGTTATACGTTATACGTTATACGTTATACGTTATACGTTATACGTTATACGTTATACGTTATACGTTATACGTTATACGTTATACGTTATACGTTATACGTTATACGTTATGCGTTATACATTATACGTTATATGTTTAACGTTATACGTTATACGTTGTACGTTATACGTTATACGTTAAACGTTATACGTTATACGTTATACGTTATACGTTATACGTTATACGTTATACGTTATACGTTATACGTTATACGTTATACGTTATACGTTATACGTTATACGTTATACGTTATACGTTATACGTTATACGTTATGCGTTATACGTTTAACGTTATACGTTATACATTATACGTTATACATTATACGTTATACGTTAAACGTTTTATGTTATACGTTATACGTTATACGTTATACGTTGTACGTTATACGTTATACGTTGTACGTTGTACGTTGTACGTTGTACGTTGTACGTTGTACGTTATACGTTATACGTTATACGTTATACGTTATACGTTATACGTTATACGTTATATGTTTAACGTTATACGTTATACGTTGTACGTTATACGTTATACGTTAAACGTTATACGTTATACGTTATACGTTATACGTTATACGTTATACGTTATACGTTATACGTTATACGTTATACGTTATACGTTATACGTTATACGTTATACGTTATACATTATACGTTATACGTTATGCGTTATACGTTTAACGTTATACGTTATACGTTGTACGTTATACGTTATACGTTAAACGTTATACGTTATACGTTATACGTTATACGTTATACGTTATACGTTATACGTTATACGTTATACGTTATACGTTATACGTTATACGTTATACGTTATACGTTATACGTTATACGTTATACGTTATACGTTATGCGTTATACGTTTAACGTTATACGTTATACATTATACGTTATACATTATACGTTATACGTTTAAACGTTATACGTTGTACGTTATAGGTTATACGTTTAACATTATACGTTATACGTTATACATTATACGTTATACGTTAAACGTTTTATGTTATACGTTATACGTTATACGTTATACGTTGTACGTTATACGTTATACGTTGTACGTTGTACGTTGTACGTTGTACGTTGTACGTTGTACGTTATACGTTATACGTTATACGTTATACGTTATACGTTATACGTTATACGTTATACGTTATACGTTATACGTTATACGTTATACGTTATACGTTATACGTTAAACGTTATACGTTATACGTTATACGTTATACGTTATACGTTATACGTTATACGTTATACGTTATACGTTATACGTTATACGTTATACGTTATACGTTATACGTTCTACGTTGTACGTTATACGTTATACGTTGTACGTTGTACGTTGTACGTTGTACGTTATACGTTATACGTTATACGTTATACGTTATACGTTATACGTTATACGTTATACGTTATACGTTATACGTTATACGTTATACGTTATGCGTTATACGTTTAACGTTATACGTTATACATTATACGTTATACATTATACGTTATACGTTTAAACGTTATACGTTGTACGTTATAGGTTATACGTTTAACATTATACGTTATACGTTATACGTTATGCGTTATACGTTATACGTTATACATTATACGTTGTACGTTATACGTTATATGTTTAACGTTATACGTTATACGTTGTACGTTATTCGTTATACGTTTAACGTTATACATTATACATTATACGTTATACGTTATATGTTACACGTTATACGTTATACGTTATAAGTAAATACGTTATATGTTTAACGTTATACGTTATACGTTATACGTTATACGTTAAAAGTTATACGTTATACGTTATACGTTATACGTTATACGTTGTACGTTGTACGTTATACGTTGTACGTTGTACGTTATACGTTATATGTTTAACGTTATACGTTATACGTTGTACGTTATACGTTATACGTTAAACGTTATACGTTATACGTTATACGTTATACGTTATACGTTATACGTTATACGTTATACGTTATACGTTATACGTTATACGTTATACGTTATACGTTATACGTTATACGTTATACGTTATACGTTATACGTTATACGTTATGCGTTATACGTTTAACGTTATACGTTATACATTATACGTTATACATTATACGTTATACGTTTAAACGTTATACGTTGTACGTTATAGGTTATACGTTTAACATTATACGTTATACGTTATACGTTATACGTTATACGTTATACATTATACGTTATACGTTAAACGTTTTACGTTATACGTTATACGTTATACGTTATACGTTATACGTTGTACGTTATACGTTATACGTTGTAGGTTGTACGTTGTACGTTGTACGTTGTACGTTATACGTTATACGTTATACGTTATACGTTATACGTTATACGTTATACGTTATACGTTATACGTTATACGTTATACGTTATACGTTATACGTTATACGTTATACGTTATACGTTATACGTTATACGTTATACGTTATACGTTATACGTTATACGTTATACGTTATACGTTATACGTTATACGTTATACGTTATACGTTATACGTTATACGTTATACGTTATACGTTATACGTTATACGTTATACGTTATACGTTATACGTTATACGTTATACGTTATACGTTATACGTTATACGTTATACGTTATACGTTATACGTTATACGTTATACGTTATACGTTATACGTTATACGTTATACGTTATACGTTATACGTTATACGTTATACGTTATACGTTATACGTTATACGTTATACGTTATACGTTATACGTTATACGTTATACGTTATACGTTATACGTTATACGTTATACGTTATACGTTATACGTTATACGTTATACGTTATACGTTATACGTTATACGTTATACGTTATACGTTATACGTTATACGTTATACGTTATACGTTATACGTTATACGTTATACGTTATACGTTATACGTTATACGTTATACGTTATACGTTATACGTTATACGTTATACGTTATACGTTATACGTTATACGTTATACGTTATACGTTATACGTTATACGTTATACGTTATACGTTATACGTTAAACGTTATACGTTATACGTTATACGTTATACGTTATACGTTATACGTTATACGTTATACGTTATACGTTATACGTTATACGTTATACGTTATACGTTATACGTTATACGTTCTACGTTGTACGTTATACGTTATACGTTGTACGTTGTACGTTGTACGTTGTACGTTATACGTTATACGTTATACGTTATACGTTATACGTTATACGTTATACGTTATACGTTATACGTTATACGTTATACGTTATGCGTTATACGTTTAACGTTATACGTTATACATTATACGTTATACATTATACGTTATACGTTTAAACGTTATACGTTGTACGTTATAGGTTATACGTTTAACATTATACGTTATACGTTATACGTTATGCGTTATACGTTATACGTTATACATTATACGTTGTACGTTATACGTTATATGTTTAACGTTATACGTTATACGTTGTACGTTATTCGTTATACGTTTAACGTTATACATTATACATTATACGTTATACGTTATATGTTACACGTTATACGTTATACGTTATAAGTAAATACGTTATATGTTTAACGTTATACGTTATACGTTATGCGTTATACGTTTAACGTTATACGTTATACGTTCTACGTTGTACGTTATACGTTATACGTTGTACGTTGTACGTTGTACGTTGTACGTTATACGTTATACGTTATACGTTATACGTTATACGTTATACGTTATACGTTATACGTTATACGTTATACGTTATACGTTATACGTTATACGTTATACGTTATACGTTATACGTTATACGTTATACGTTATACGTTATACGTTATACGTTATACGTTATACGTTATACGTTATACGTTATACGTTATACGTTATACGTTATACGTTATACGTTATACGTTATACGTTATACGTTATACGTTATACGTTATACGTTATACGTTATACGTTATACGTTATACGTTATACGTTATACGTTATACGTTATACGTTATACGTTATACGTTATACGTTATACGTTATACGTTATACGTTATACGTTATACGTTATACGTTATACGTTATACGTTATACGTTATACGTTATACGTTATACGTTATACGTTATACGTTATACGTTATACGTTATACGTTATACGTTATACGTTATACGTTATACGTTATACGTTATACGTTATACGTTATACGTTATACGTTATACGTTAACGTTATACGTTATACGTTATACGTTATACGTTATACGTTATACGTTATACGTTATACGTTATACGTTATATACGTTATACGTTATACGTTATACGTTATAAGTAAATACGTTATACGTTATACGTTATACGTTATACGTTATACGTTATACGTTATACGTTATACGTTGTACGTTATACGTTATACGTTGTACGTTGTACGTTGTACGTTGTACGTTATACGTTATACGTTATACGTTATACGTTATACGTTATACGTTATACGTTATACGTTATACGTTATACGTTATACGTTATACGTTATGCGTTATACGTTTAACGTTATACGTTATACATTATAACGTTATACATTATACGTTATACGTTTAAACGTTATACGTTGTACGTTATAGGTTATACGTTTAACATTATACGTTATACGTTATACGTTATGCGTTATACGTTATACGTTATACATTATACGTTGTACGTTATACGTTATATGTTTAACGTTATACGTTATACGTTGTACGTTATTCGTTATACGTTTAACGTTATACATTATACATTATACGTTATACGTTATATGTTACACGTTATACGTTATACGTTATAAGTAAATACGTTATATGTTTAACGTTATACGTTATACGTTATACGTTATACGTTAAAAGTTATACGTTATACGTTATACGTTATACGTTATACGTTGTACGTTGTACGTTATACGTTGTACGTTGTACGTTATACGTTATATGTTTAACGTTATACGTTATTACGTTGTACGTTATACGTTATACGTTAAACGGTTATACGTTATACGTTATACGTTATTATACGTTATACGTTATACGTTATACGTTATACGTTATACGTTATACGTTATACGTTATACGTTATACGTTATACGTTATACGTTATACGTTATACGTTATACGTTATACGTTATTACGTTATACGTTATACGTATGCGTTATACGTTTAACGTTATACGTTATACGTTGTACGTTGTACGTTGTACGTTGTACGTTTACGTTATACGTTATACGTTATACGTTATTACGTTATACGTTATACGTTTATACGTTATACGTTATACGTTATACGTTATACGTTATACGTTATACGTTATACGTTATACGTTATACGTTATACGTTATACGTTATACGTTATACGTTATACGTTATACGTTTATACGTTATACGTTATACGTTATACGTTATACGTTATACGTTATACGTTATACGTTATACGTTATACGTTATACGTTATACGTTATACGTTATACGTTATACGTTATACGTTATACGTTATACGTTATTACGTTATACGTTATACGTTATACGTTAGTATACGTTATACGTTATACGTTATACGTTATACGTTATACGTTATACGTTATACGTTATACGTTATACGTTATACGTTATAGTACGTTATACGTTATACGTTATACGTTATACGTTATACGTTATACGTTATACGTTATACGTTATACGTTATACGTTATACGTTATACGTTATACGTTATACGTTATACGTATACGTTATACGTTATATCGTTATACGTTATACGTTATACGTTATACGTTATACGTTATACGTTAAACGTTATACGTTATACGTTATACGTTATACGTTATACGTTATACGTTATACGTTATACGTTATACGTTATACGTTATACGTTAGTACGTTATACGTTCTACGTTGTAGTTATACGTTATACGTTATACGTTATACGTTATACGTTATACGTTATACGTTATACGTTATACGTTATACGTTATACGTTATGCGTTATACGTTTAACGTTATACGTTATACATTATACGTTATACATTATACGTTATACGTTTAAACGTTATACGTTGTACGTTATAGGTTATACGTTTAACATTATACGTTATACGTTATACGTTATGCGTTATACGTTATACGTTATACATTATACGTTGTACGTTATACGTTATATGTTTAACGTTATACGTTATACGTTGTACGTTATTCGTTATACGTTTAACGTTATACATTATACATTATACGTTATACGTTATATGTTACACGTTATACGTTATACGTTATAAGTAAATACGTTATATGTTTAACGTTATACGTTATACGTTATACGTTATACGTTAAAAGTTATACGTTATACGTTATACGTTATACGTTATACGTTGTACGTTGTACGTTATACGTTGTACGTTGTACGTTATACGTTATATGTTTAACGTTATACGTTATACGTTGTACGTTATACGTTATACGTTAAACGTTATACGTTATACGTTATACGTTATACGTTATACGTTATACGTTATACGTTATACGTTATACGTTATACGTTATACGTTATACGTTATACGTTATACGTTATACGTTATACGTTATACGTTATACGTTATACGTTATACGTTATACGTTATACGTTATGCGTTATACGTTTAACGTTATACGTTATACATTATACGTTATACATTATACGTTATACGTTTAAACGTTATACGTTGTACGTTATAGGTTATACGTTTAACATTATACGTTATACGTTATACGTTATACGTTATACGTTATACATTATACGTTATACGTTAAACGTTTTACGTTATACGTTATACGTTATACGTTATACGTTATACGTTATACGTTGTACGTTATACGTTATACGTTGTACGTTGTACGTTGTACGTTGTACGTTGTACGTTATACGTTATACGTTATACGTTATACGTTATACGTTATACGTTATACGTTATACGTTATACGTTATACGTTATACGTTATACGTTATACGTTATACGTTATACGTTATACGTTATACGTTATACGTTATACGTTATACGTTATACGTTATACGTTATACGTTATACGTTATACGTTATACGTTATACGTTATACGTTATACGTTATACGTTATACGTTATACGTTATACGTTATACGTTATACGTTATACGTTATACGTTATACGTTATACGTTATACGTTATACGTTATACGTTATACGTTATACGTTATACGTTATACGTTATACGTTATACGTTATACGTTATACGTTATACGTTATACGTTATACGTTATACGTTATACGTTATACGTTATACGTTATACGTTATACGTTATACGTTATACGTTATACGTTATACGTTATACGTTATTCGTTATACGTTATACGTTATACGTTATACGTTATACGTTATACGTTATACGTTATACGTTATGCGTTATACGTTTAACGTTATACGTTATACATTATACGTTATACATTATACGTTATACGTTTAAACGTTATACGTTTAAACGTTATACGTTGTACGTTATAGGTTATACGTTTAACATTATACGTTATACGTTATACGTTATACGTTATACATTATACGTTATACGTTAAACGTTTTATGTTATACGTTATACGTTATACGTTATACGTTGTACGTTATACGTTATACGTTGTACGTTGTACGTTGTACGTTATACGTTATACGTTATACGTTATACGTTATACGTTATACGTTATACGTTATACGTTATACGTTATACGTTATACGTTATACGTTATACGTTATACGTTAAACGTTATACGTTATACGTTATACGTTATACGTTATACGTTATACGTTATACGTTATACGTTATACGTTATACGTTATACGTTATACGTTATACGTTATACGTTATACGTTATACGTTATACGTTATACGTTATACGTTATACGTTATACGTTATACGTTATACGTTATACGTTATACGTTATACGTTATACGTTATACGTTATACGTTATACGTTATACGTTATACGTTATACGTTATACGTTATACGTTATACGTTATACGTTATACGTTATACGTTATACGTTATACGTTGTACGTTATACGTTATACGTTGTACGTTGTACGTTGTACGTTGTACGTTGTACGTTATACGTTATACGTTATACGTTATACGTTATACGTTATACGTTATACGTTATACGTTATACGTTATACGTTATACGTTATACGTTATACGTTATGCGTTATACGTTTAACGTTATACGTTATACATTATACGTTATACATTATACGTTATACGTTTAAACGTTATACGTTGTACGTTATAGGTTATACGTTTAACATTATACGTTATACGTTATACGTTATGCGTTATACGTTATACGTTATACATTATACGTTGTACGTTATACGTTATACGTTATACGTTATACGTTATACGTTATACGTTATACGTTATACGTTATACGTTATACGTTATACGTTATACGTTATACGTTATACGTTATACGTTATACGTTATACGTTATACGTTATACGTTATACGTTATACGTTATACGTTATACGTTATACGTTATACGTTATTCGTTATACGTTATACGTTATACGTTATACGTTATACGTTATACGTTATACGTTATACGTTATGCGTTATACGTTTAACGTTATACGTTATACATTATACGTTATACATTATACGTTATACGTTTAAACGTTATACGTTGTACGTTATAGGTTATACGTTTAACATTATACGTTATACGTTATACGTTATACGTTATACATTATACGTTATACGTTAAACGTTTTATGTTATACGTTATACGTTATACGTTATACGTTGTACGTTATACGTTATACGTTGTACGTTGTACGTTGTACGTTATACGTTATACGTTATACGTTATACGTTATACGTTATACGTTATACGTTATACGTTATACGTTATACGTTATACGTTATACGTTATACGTTATACGTTAAACGTTATACGTTATACGTTATACGTTATACGTTATACGTTATACGTTATACGTTATACGTTATACGTTATACGTTATACGTTATACGTTATACGTTATACGTTATACGTTATACGTTATACGTTATACGTTATACGTTATACGTTATACGTTATACGTTATACGTTATACGTTATACGTTATACGTTATACGTTATACGTTATACGTTATACGTTATACGTTATACGTTATACGTTATACATTATACGTTATACGTTATACGTTATACGTTATACGTTATACGTTATACGTTATACGTTATACGTTATACGTTATACGTTATACGTTATACGTTCTACGTTGTACGTTATACGTTATACGTTGTACGTTGTACGTTGTACGTTGTACGTTATACGTTATACGTTATACGTTATACGTTATACGTTATACGTTATACGTTGTACGTTATACGTTATACGTTATACGTTATACGTTATACGTTATGCGTTATACGTTTAACGTTATACGTTATACATTATACGTTATACATTATACGTTATACGTTTAAACGTTATACGTTGTACGTTATAGGTTATACGTTTAACATTATACGTTATACGTTATACGTTATGCGTTATACGTTATACGTTATACATTATACGTTGTACGTTATACGTTATATGTTTAACGTTATACGTTATACGTTGTACGTTATTCGTTATACGTTTAACGTTATACATTATACATTATACGTTATACGTTATATGTTACACGTTATACGTTATACGTTATAAGTAAATACGTTATATGTTTAACGTTATACGTTATACGTTATACGTTATACGTTAAAAGTTATACGTTATACGTTATACGTTATACGTTATACGTTGAACGTTGTACGTTATACGTTGTACGTTGTACGTTATACGTTATATGTTTAACGTTATACGTTATACGTTGTACGTTATACGTTATACGTTAAACGTTATACGTTATACGTTATACGTTATACGTTATACGTTATACGTTATACGTTATACGTTATACGTTATACGTTATACGTTATACGTTATACGTTATACGTTATACGTTATACGTTATACGTTATACGTTATACGTTATACGTTATGCGTTATACGTTTAACGTTATACGTTATACATTATACGTTATACATTATACGTTATACGTTTAAACGTTATACGTTGTACGTTATAGGTTATACGTTTAACATTATACGTTATACGTTATACGTTATACGTTATACGTTATACATTATACGTTATACGTTAAACGTTTTACGTTATACGTTATACGTTATACGTTATACGTTATACGTTGTACGTTATACGTTATACGTTATACGTTATACGTTGTACGTTATACGTTGTACGTTATACGTTGTACGTTGTACGTTATACGTTGTACGTTATACGTTGTACGTTGTACGTTATACGTTATACGTTATACGTTATACGTTATACGTTATACGTTATACGTTATACGTTATACGTTATACGTTATACGTTATACGTTATACGTTATACGTTATACGTTATACGTTATACGTTATACGTTATACGTTATACGTTATACGTTATACGTTATACGTTATACGTTATACGTTATACGTTATACGTTATACGTTATACGTTATACGTTATACGTTATACGTTATACGTTATACGTTATACGTTATACGTTATACGTTATACGTTATACGTTATACGTTATACGTTATACGTTATACGTTATACGTTATACGTTATACGTTATACGTTATACGTTATACGTTATACGTTATACGTTATACGTTATACGTTATACGTTATACGTTATACGTTATACGTTATACGTTATACGTTATACGTTATACGTTATACGTTATACGTTATACGTTATACGTTATACGTTATACGTTATACGTTATACGTTATACGTTATACGTTATACGTTATACGTTATACGTTATACGTTATACGTTATACGTTATACGTTATACGTTATACGTTATACGTTATACGTTATACGTTATACGTTATACGTTATACGTTATACGTTATACGTTATACGTTATACGTTATACGTTATACGTTATACGTTATACGTTATACGTTATACGTTATACGTTATACGTTATACGTTATACGTTATACGTTATACGTTATACGTTATACGTTATACGTTATACGTTATACGTTATACGTTATACGTTATACGTTATACGTTATACGTTATACGTTATACGTTATACGTTATACGTTATACGTTATACGTTATACGTTATACGTTATACGTTATACGTTATACGTTATACGTTATACGTTATACGTTATACGTTATACGTTATACGTTATACGTTATACGTTATACGTTATACGTTATACGTTATACGTTATACGTTATACGTTATACGTTATACGTTATACGTTATACGTTATACGTTATACGTTATACGTTATACGTTATACGTTATACGTTATACGTTATACGTTATACGTTATACGTTATACGTTATACGTTATACGTTATACGTTATACGTTATACGTTATACGTTATACGTTATACGTTATACGTTATACGTTATACGTTATACGTTATACGTTATACGTTATACGTTATACGTTATACGTTATACGTTATACGTTATACGTTATACGTTATACGTTATACGTTATACGTTATACGTTATACGTTATACGTTATACGTTATACGTTATACGTTATACGTTATACGTTATACGTTA
>CAKAJA020000526.1:0-66025 GCA_916610235.2 Lasioglossum morio | reverse complement strand
GTCATATACGTTATACAGGGTGTCCCGAAATTCCCTCAGTATCCGGAAATGGGAGGTAGCTGAGACCATTTCAAGCGACATTTTCCTTTACGAAAATGTCATCCGAGACTTCGTTAAGGAGTTATTAACGAAAAACACGGACCAATCAGAGCGCGAGCTAGACACGTTCACCGCGGCGCGCCGACAGCCGAGCGTTGGTGGCCCGCCGCGATGTCGCAATGAACAAGAGTTTCTCGATGTAATAAATCGTGTCCGATTTCGATGAGCTTTGGACACATTGTCAAGACCACGATTCTGAACAACATTTCCCTCTTGCAATTTCTGCCTGTCGGCTTTCGTTTACGAGATAACTGTACAAAAACATGATTGAAATTCGATCGATGTATTGTATTATCTCCTAATTCGATTTCGATGAGCTTTATTGCAAAGGGAAAAGATATTTAGAACGTGGAATTTATAATAATCGTATTTGAAGGTGATCGAATCGGTGAAGACCCACATCATCGGTAACTTTGCCCGAACGCGAGAAGAAAAAGAAACTGATTAAATTAAAAACTCACCTATTCAGCCGTAAATCCATTTCCTTGGTACACCAGTGAAACACAAAACACGAAACACCACACTTTTACACAATTGCTAAACATTACAAGTAGACACTTTTCGAACTGGAATACTCCGACGCGGACGCGGAAATAGTTCCGTGTTCTTCGCGATTTCGCGCGAGACTGTTGTCTCCCAGCGTACAATGTTGTCGATGAAGGCAGATTGTTTGAAACAAATGAAATCGTTGCCGAGCAGATATTGATTTCTCGAGGATCATATGGTAATATTGATTTTTCGAGAATCATATGATTCTCGAAAACATCGATACTTGATGGACGTACGATGCCATGGACAAGAAATCTCGTGGTGTGTATCGTTATTACTGATATGAAGTGTTATTTGTATTATGTTATAAAATAATAAAGTCTGAAATTTATCCATTCACAGCATCGTTTCTTCGACATCGCGGAAACGACCCGACTAGAATTTTATTCAGGCAGACCATTAGGCGGGACTCGAACCAGCGACCTACGATTACCAGTATTTCTTGCGTTTTTTTTGCGTTTTTAAATTGTTTATTTCAGGCTCACAATGGGGTACTTGCCCGAAAAACGGGAATAAAATATTGTAGTGTTATTTATAGACTCAGGGTCATAAAAAGTAGGTCGTTGGATTCACCTTGACTCCAGCTATGACATTATAAAATAAAAAATGCACTTTAACATTTAAAAAATCAAATAAATTTTTATTTTTTGTCGAAAAAATTTTTTTTCGAAATTTTATATTTATAATTTTGTACATGTTTCAATACTGCTCAACTTTTATTTAAACCATTTTGTCGTCATATTATCCGAACTCATGAAAAGTAGTGATAATGGAATGCTGTGATTGCGATGTACAGAGTTGAGATAGTTGTGCAAACTCTTCACAGATTTCATTCTGTTATTATCTAAATTAGTATTGTTATTCATATTTCAACATTACCAATCATTCTGTAAGCTTTTTTTCGATTTCAAAACTTTATTGACGATTTTGGTATACTATTAAATTGAATTGAGCACTCTTTCTTGTACCATTACATTCAATAAAACTTTGCGATCATAGTCCAAAAAGAATTTCTTCTGGATTTTTCCGGATTGGAGAGTCATAAGTAATTGAAGTAGAAATGAGCATTGAAAGTCGCACCGTACAGGCGTACTACGCGTAAATGTCGAAAAAATCTTAGAAAATGATTGATATTGTTGAAATACTAACAACAATACTAATTTAGATGATAACAGAAAAAAATCTGTGAAGAGTTTGCACAACTATCTCAACTATGTACATCGTAATCAAAGCATTCCATTATCACTACTTTTCAAGAGTTCGGATAATCTCATGAAAAAATGATTCGAATAAAAGTTCGACAATATTGAAACATGTACAAAATTATAAATATAAAATTTCGAAAAAAAAATTTTTTCGACAAAAAATAAAAATTTATTTGATTTTTTAAATGTTAAAGTACATTTTTTATTTCATAATGTCATAGCTGGAGTCAAGGTGAATCCAACGACCTACTTTTTATGACTCTGAGTCTATAAATAACACTACAATATTTTATTCCCGTTTTTTCGGGCAAATACCCCACTGTGAGCCTGAAATAAACAATTTAAAAACACAAAAAACGTGAGAAATATTGGTAATCGTAGGTCGCTGGTTCGAGTCCCGCCTAATGGTCTGCCTAACTAAGATTCTAGTCGGGTCGTTTCCGCGATGACGAAGAAACGATGCTGTGGATGGATAAATTTCAGACTTTATTATTTTATAACATGATACAAATAACACTTCATATCGTAATAACGATACACACCACGAGATTTCTCGTCCATGGCATCGTTCGTCCATCAAGAATCGGTGTTTTAGAGAATCATATGATTCTCGAAAAATCAATATTACCATTTGATTCTCGAAAAATCAATATTACCATTTGATTCTCGAAAAATCAATATCTGCTCGGCAACGATTTCATTTGTTTCAAAAAATCTGCCTTTGTCGACAACATTGTACGCTGGGAGACAACAGTCTCGCGCGAAATCGCGAAGAACACGGAACTATTTCCGCGTCCGCGTCGGAGTATTCCAGTTCGAAAAGTGTCTACTTGTAATGTTTAGCAATTGTGTAAAAGTGTGGTGTTTCGTGTTTTGTGTTTCACTGGTGTACCAAGGAAATGGATTTACGGCTGAATAGGTGAGTTTTTAATTTAATCAGTTTCTTTTTCTTCTCGCGTTCGGGCAAAGTTACCGATGATGTGGGTCTTCACCGATTCGATCACCTTCAAATACGATTATTATAAATTCCACGTTCTAAATATCTTTTCCCTTTGCAATAGAGCTCATCGAAATCGAATTAGGAGATAATACAATACATCGATCGAATTTCAATCATGTTTTTGTACAGTTATCTCGTAAACGAAAGCCGACAGGCAGAAATTGCAAGAGGGAAATGTTGTTCAGAATCGTGGTCTTGACAATGTGTCCAAAGCTCATCGAAATCGGACACGATTTATTACATCGAGAAACTCTTGTTCATTGCGACATCGCGGCGGGCCACCAACGCTCGGCTGTCGGCGCGCCGCGGTGAACGTGTCTAGCTCGCGCTCTGATTGGTCCGTGTTTTTCGTTAATAACTCCTTAACGAAGCCTCGGATGACATTTTCGTAAAGGAAAATGTCGCTTGAAATGGTCTCAGCTACCTCCCATTTCCGGATACTGAGGGAATTTCGGGACACCCTGTATACGCGTCATATACGTTATATACTATAAGTATACGTTATATACGAGTCATATACGTTATATACGCGTCATGTAGTTTATATACGCGTCATACACGTTATATACGCGACATATACGTTATATACGCGTCATATACGATATGTACGCATCATATACGTTATATACGCGATAGATACGTTATATACGAGTCATATACGTTATATACGCGTCATATACGTTATATACGCGTCATATAGTTTATATACGCGTCACATACGTTATATACGCGACATATACGTTATATACGCGACATATACGTTATGTACGCGTCACATACGTAATAAACGCGTCATATACGTTATATACGAGACATATACGTTATATACGCGTCATATACGTTATATACGCGAGATATACGTCATATACGCGACATATACGTTATACACGCGTCATATACTTTATACAAGCGTCATATACGTGATATTTGCTTGATATACATCATATACCCGTCATATACGTTATACACGCGTAATATACGTTATATTCTATACATATACGTTATATACGAGTCATATACGTTATATACGCGTCATGTAGTTTATATACGCGTCATACACGTTATATACGAGACATATACGTTATATATGCGTGATATACGTTATATACGCTTGATATACGTCATATAGGCGTCATGTACGTTATATACGCGTCCATATACGTTATATACGCGTCATATAGTTTAAATACGCGTCACATACGTTATATACGCGACATATACGTTATATATGCGACATATACGTTATGTACGCGTCACATACGTTATAAACGCGTCATATACGTTATATACGAGACATATACGTTATATACGCGTCATATACGTTATATACGCGTCATATACGTTATATACGAGACATATACGTTATACACGCGTCATATACGTTATACACGCGTCATATACGTTATTTACGCGTCACGTACGTTATATACGAGTCATATACGTTATATACGCGTCAAATAGTTTATATACGCGACATGTACGTTATATACGCGACATATACGTTATATACGCGTCATATACGTTATATACGAGACATATACGTTATACACGCGTCATATACGTTATATACGCGTCCATATACGTTATATACGCATCACGTACGATATATACGAGTCATATACGTTATATACGCGTCATATACGTTATATACGCGTCATATAGCTTATATACGCGTCATATACGTTATATACGCGACATATACGTTATATACGCCTCATATAGTTTATATACGCGTCATATACGTTATATACGCGACATATACGTTATACACGAGACATATACGTTATATACGCATCATATACGTTATATACGCGACATATACGTTATATACGCGACATATACGTTGTATACGCGTCATATACGTTATATACGAGACATATACGTTATATACTAGACATATACGTTATATACGCGTCATATACGTTATATACGCGTCATATACGTTATACACGAGTCATATACGATATGTACGCATCATATACGTTATATACGCGATAGATACGTTATATACGAGTCATATACGTTATAAACGCGTCAGATACGTTATACACGCGTCATATAGTTTATATACGTGTCATATACGTTATATACGCGACATATACGTTATATACGCGACATATACGTTATATACGCGTCACATACGTTATATACGCGTCATATACGTTATATAGGCGAGATATACGTTATATACGCGACATATACGTTATACACGCGTCATATACTTTATACAAGCGTCATATACGTTATATTTGCTTGATATACATCATATACGCGTCATATACGTTATACACGCGTCATATACGTTATATACTATAAGTATACGTTATATACGAGTCATATACGTTATATACGCGTCATGTAGTTTATATACGCGTCATACACGTTATATACGCGACATATACGTTATATACGCGTCATATACGATATGTACGCATCATATACGTTATATACGCGATAGATACGTTATATACGAGTCATATACGTTATATACGCGTCATATACGTTATATACGCGTCATATAGTTTATATACGCGTCACATACGTTATATACGCGACATATACGTTATATACGCGACATATACGTTATGTACGCGTCACATACGTTATAAACGCGTCATATACGTTATATACGAGACATATACGTTATATACGCGTCATATACGTTATATACGCGAGATATACGTTATATACGCGACATATACGTTATACACGCGTCATATACTTTATACAAGCGTCATATACGTTATATTTGCTTGATATACATCATATACGCGTCATATACGTTATACACGCGTCATATACGTTATATACTATACATATACGTTATATACGAGTCATATACGTTATATACGCGTCATGTAGTTTATATACGCGTCATACACGTTATATACGAGACATATACGTTATATACGCGTCATATACGTTATATACGCGTCATATAGTTTAAATACGCGTCACATACGTTATATACGCGACATATACGTTATATACGCGTCACATACGTTATATACGCGTCATATACGTTATATACGAGACATATACGTTATATACGTGTCATATACGTTATATACGCGAGATATACGTTATATACGCGACATATACGTTATACACGCGTCATATACTTTATACAAGCGTCATATACGTTATATTTGCTTGATATACATCATATACGCGTCATATACGTTATACACGCGTCATATACGTTATGTACGCGTCACGTACGTTATATACGAGTCATATACGTTATATACGCGTCATATAGTTAATATACGCGTCATATACGTTATATACGCGACATATGCGTTATATACGCGTCATATACGTTATATACGCGTCATATACGTTATACACGAGTCATATACGATATGTACGCATCATATACGTTATATACGCGAGAGATACGTTATATACGAGTCATATACGTTATATACGCGTCAGATACGTTATATACGCGTCATATAGTTTATATACGCGTCATATACGTTGTATACGCGACATATACGTTATATACGCGACATATAGGTTATGTACGCGTCATATACGTTATAAACGCGTCATATACGTTATATACGAGACATATACGTTATACACACGTCATATACGTTATATGCGAGACATATACGTTATATACGAGTCATATACGTTATATACGCGTCATGTAGTTTATATACGCGTCATACACGTTATATACGAGACATATACGTTATATATGCGTGATATACGTTATATACGCTTGATATACGTCATATAGGCGTCATGTACGTTATATACGCGTCCATATACGTTATATACGCGTCATATAGTTTAAATACGCGTCACATACGTTATATACGCGACATATACGTTATATATGCGACATATACGTTATGTACGCGTCACATACGTTATAAACGCGTCATATACGTTATATACGAGACATATACGTTATATACGCGTCATATACGTTATATACGCGTCATATACGTTATATACGAGACATATACGTTATACACGCGTCATATACGTTATACACGCGTCATATACGTTATTTACGCGTCACGTACGTTATATACGAGTCATATACGTTATATACGCGTCAAATAGTTTATATACGCGACATGTACGTTATATACGCGACATATACGTTATATACGCGTCATATACGTTATATACGAGACATATACGTTATACACGCGTCATATACGTTATATACGCGTCCATATACGTTATATACGCATCACGTACGATATATACGAGTCATATACGTTATATACGCGTCATAATGGATATATACGCGTCATATAGCTTATATACGCGTCATATACGTTATATACGCGACATATACGTTATATACGCCTCATATAGTTTATATACGCGTCATATACGTTATATACGCGACATATACGTTATGTACGAGACATATACGTTATATACGCATCATATACGTTATATACGCGACATATACGTTATATACGCGACATATACGTTGTATACGCGTCATATACGTTATATACGAGACATATACGTTATATACTAGACATATACGTTATATACGCGTCATATACGTTATATACGCGTCATATACGTTATACACGAGTCATATACGTTATATACGCGATAGATACGTTATATACGAGTCATATACGTTATAAACGCGTCAGATACGTTATACACGCGTCATATAGTTTATATACGTGTCATATACGTTATATACGCGACATATACGTTATATACGCGACATATACGTTATATACGCGTCACATACGTTATATACGCGTCATATACGTTATATAGGCGAGATATACGTTATATACGCGACATATACGTTATACACGCGTCATATACTTTATACAAGCGTCATATACGTTATATTTGCTTGATATACATCATATACGCGTCATATACGTTATACACGCGTCATATACGTTATATACTATAAGTATACGTTATATACGAGTCATATACGTTATATACGCGTCATGTAGTTTATATACGCGTCATACACGTTATATACGCGACATATACGTTATATACGCGTCATATACGATATGTACGCATCATATACGTTATATACGCGATAGATACGTTATATACGAGTCATATACGTTATATACGCGTCATATACGTTATATACGCGTCATATAGTTTATATACGCGTCACATACGTTATATACGCGACATATACGTTATATACGCGACATATACGTTATGTACGCGTCACATACGTTATAAACGCGTCATATACGTTATATACGAGACATATACGTTATATACGCGTCATATACGTTATATACGCGAGATATACGTTATATACGCGACATATACGTTATACACGCGTCATATACTTTATACAAGCGTCATATACGTTATATTTGCTTGATATACATCATATACCCGTCATATACGTTATACACGCGTCATATACGTTATATACTATACATATACGTTATATACGAGTCATATACGTTATATACGCGTCATGTAGTTTATATACGCGTCATACACGTTATATACGAGACATATACGTTATATACGCGTCATATACGTTATATACGCGTCATATAGTTTAAATACGCGTCACATACGTTATATACGCGACATATACGTTATATACGCGTCACATACGTTATATACGCGTCATATACGTTATATACGAGACATATACGTTATATACGTGTCATATACGTTATATACGCGAGATATACGTTATATACGCGACATATACGTTATACACGCGTCATATACTTTATACAAGCGTCATATACGTTATATTTGCTTGATATACATCATATACGCGTCATATACGTTATACACGCGTCATATACGTTATGTACGCGTCACGTACGTTATATACGAGTCATATACGTTATATACGCGTCATATAGTTAATATACGCGTCATATACGTTATATACGCGACATATGCGTTATATACGCGTCATATACGTTATATACGCGTCATATACGTTATACACGCGTCATATATGTTATATACGAGACATATACGTTATATACGAGTCATATACGTTATATACGCGTCATGTAGTTTATATACGCGTCATACACGTTATATACGAGACATATACGTTATATATGCGTGATATACGTTATATACGCTTGATATACGTCATATAGGCGTCATGTACGTTATATACGCGTCCATATACGTTATATACGCGTCATATAGTTTAAATACGCGTCACATACGTTATATACGCGACATATACGTTATATATGCGACATATACGTTATGTACGCGTCACATACGTTATAAACGCGTCATATACGTTATATACGAGACATATACGTTATATACGCGTCATATACGTTATATACGCGTCATATACGTTATATACGAGACATATACGTTATACACGCGTCATATACGTTATACACGCGTCATATACGTTATTTACGCGTCACGTACGTTATATACGAGTCATATACGTTATATACGCGTCAAATAGTTTATATACGCGACATGTACGTTATATACGCGACATATACGTTATATACGCGTCATATACGTTATATACGAGACATATACGTTATACACGCGTCATATACGTTATATACGCGTCCATATACGTTATATACGCATCACGTACGATATATACGAGTCATATACGTTATATACGCGTCATAATGGATATATACGCGTCATATAGCTTATATACGCGTCATATACGTTATATACGCGACATATACGTTATATACGCCTCATATAGTTTATATACGCGTCATATACGTTATATACGCGACATATACGTCATATACGCGTCCATATACGTTATATACGCATCATATACGTTATATACGCGACATATACGTTATATACGCGACATATACGTTGTATACGCGTCATATACGTTATATACGAGACATATACGTTATATACTAGACATATACGTTATATACGCGTCATATACGTTATATACGCGTCATATACGTTATACACGAGTCATATACGTTATATACGCGATAGATACGTTATATACGAGTCATATACGTTATAAACGCGTCAGATACGTTATACACGCGTCATATAGTTTATATACGTGTCATATACGTTATATACGCGACATATACGTTATATACGCGACATATACGTTATATACGCGTCACATACGTTATATACGCGTCATATACGTTATATAGGCGAGATATACGTTATATACGCGACATATACGTTATACACGCGTCATATACTTTATACAAGCGTCATATACGTTATATTTGCTTGATATACATCATATACGCGTCATATACGTTATACACGCGTCATATACGTTATATACTATAAGTATACGTTATATACGAGTCATATACGTTATATACGCGTCATGTAGTTTATATACGCGTCATACACGTTATATACGCGACATATACGTTATATACGCGTCATATACGATATGTACGCATCATATACGTTATATACGCGATAGATACGTTATATACGAGTCATATACGTTATATACGCGTCATATACGTTATATACGCGTCATATAGTTTATATACGCGTCACATACGTTATATACGCGACATATACGTTATATACGCGACATATACGTTATGTACGCGTCACATACGTTATAAACGCGTCATATACGTTATATACGAGACATATACGTTATATACGCGTCATATACGTTATATACGCGAGATATACGTTATATACGCGACATATACGTTATACACGCGTCATATACTTTATACAAGCGTCATATACGTTATATTTGCTTGATATACATCATATACGCGTCATATACGTTATACACGCGTCATATACGTTATATACTATACATATACGTTATATACGAGTCATATACGTTATATACGCGTCATGTAGTTTATATACGCGTCATACACGTTATATACGAGACATATACGTTATATACGCGTCATATACGTTATATACGCGTCATATAGTTTAAATACGCGTCACATACGTTATATACGCGACATATACGTTATATACGCGTCACATACGTTATATACGCGTCATATACGTTATATACGAGACATATACGTTATATACGTGTCATATACGTTATATACGCGAGATATACGTTATATACGCGACATATACGTTATACACGCGTCATATACTTTATACAAGCGTCATATACGTTATATTTGCTTGATATACATCATATACGCGTCATATACGTTATACACGCGTCATATACGTTATGTACGCGTCACGTACGTTATATACGAGTCATATACGTTATATACGCGTCATATAGTTAATATACGCGTCATATACGTTATATACGCGACATATGCGTTATATACGCGTCATATACGTTATATACGCGTCATATACGTTATACACGAGTCATATACGATATGTACGCATCATATACGTTATATACGCGAGAGATACGTTATATACGAGTCATATACGTTATATACGCGTCAGATACGTTATATACGCGTCATATAGTTTATATACGCGTCATATACGTTATATACGCGACATATACGTTATATACGCGACATATAGGTTATGTACGCGTCATATACGTTATAAACGCGTCATATACGTTATATACGAGACATATACGTTATATACGAGACATATACGTTATATACGAGTCATATACGTTATATACGCGTCATATACGTTATATACGCGTCAGATACGTTATATACGCGTCATATACGTTATATACGAGATATATACGTTATATACGCGTCATATACGTTATATACGCGAGATATACGTTATATACGCGACATATACGTTATACACGCGTCATATACTTTATACAAGCGTCATATACGTTATATTTGCTTGATATACATCATATACGCGTCATATACGTTATACACGCGTCATATACGTTATATACTATACATATACGTTATATACGAGTCATATACGTTATATACGCGTCATGTAGTTTATATACGCGTCATACACGTTATATACGAGACATATACGTTATATATGCGTGATATACGTTATATACGAGACATATACGTTATATACGAGACATATAGGTTATATACGCGTCATATACGTTATATACGCGACATATACGTTATGTACGCGTCACATACGTTATAAACGCGTCATATACGTTATATACGAGACATATACGTTATATACGAGACATATACGTTATATACGAGACATATAAGTAGTATGTATAGACCGGTTCTAGCACACCACTTATCATTGTAGGTAGATTCCTACCTTACCGACGCAGCTGAAAGAGTTGGTTCTGTTCCATACTTACTTACCGTATAGCGCGAGCATATTTTGCGGGGGAAGGGGGTGGGGGGGATTACCTTATTGCCCGACCATATTTGGCTATTGGGTAACCTTGAACGTGTTCATCGGAGAGGGGTAAGGGGGAGGGGGGTTTTTCACAGTATGTAATATGATACCCCGTCTTCAACGTTTTCGTAGGAGAGGGGCAAGGGGAGGGGGGTTTCGCAGTATGTAATATGATACCCCATTGCACGTGCAAAAGTGCAGCGTCAGCTTTTTGGATAACCTTGAACGTGTCTGAACCTGCTCCTAGGGGCATCTCACACGTGCAAAACTGCAGCATCAGCTATTGGGTAACCTTGAACGTGTTCATCGGAGAGGGGTAAGGGGGAGGGGGGTTTTTCACAGTATGTAATATGATACCCCGTCTTGAACGTTTTCGTAGGAGAGGGGCAAGGGGGAGGGGGGTTTCGCAGTATGTAATATGATACCCCATCGCACGTGCAAAACTGCAGCGTCAGCTTTTTGAATAACCTTGAACGTCAGCTTTTTGAGTAAAGTTGAACGTGTGATGAGTCATGCGTGATGAGTCATCTGTAATATGATACTTCTTTTCAAGGACAGTTTCTCGTGTTCGTAGGGGAGGGGGAGGTGGAGGGGGTTTTGTAATATGATACCCCGTCGCACATGCAAAACTGCAGCGTCAGCTTTTTGAATAACCTTGAACGTCAGCTTTTTGAGTATCAGCGTTTTGACCATCACCGCAGTATGTGTTCATAGGGGAGGGGGAAGGGGGCGGGGTGGGGGTTTTGTAATATGATACCCCACAGCAACAGGAATTTCGCACGTGCAAAACTGCAGCGTCAGCTTTTTTGGATAACCTTTCGCGATATCTGACCACCGCCTCTGTTTTCACTCAGTCTTTTCATTATCATTTCTTTCCTCTTCTTCATAGAGGTAGTCATAGAATCGAAGAGTCGTAGAATCGCGTCCGAACGTGTTCGAACGTGTTCGAACGTGCTTCTTACCTATGGGGGAGGGGTTGACCTTGATTTTTTCAAAGACTGTTTCCCACGAAAACACGTGCACTTTCGTTTAAGACGATTGTCCTGAACGATGTAAGAGTGAGAGGGAGAGAGAGAGAGAGAGAGAGACCATTCACGATGTAAGGAGAGAGAGAGAGAGAGAGAGAGAGAGAGAGAGAGAGAGAGAGACCGTTCACGATGTAAGGGAGAGAGAGAGAGAGAGAGAGAGAGAGAGAGAGAGAGAGAGAGACCATTCACGATGTAAGAGAGAGAGTTTTTAATTAACAGAACGGTATAGAGTTTCTCCTTATCTTTTCGACGCGACTACCGCGAAATAGCGTGAGCCCGTTTCAGAGCAGTATAGAGTTTCTTTTTCGATGTAAGATCATGTCCGAACATCTTTTCTAGTATCGCGAGCGGAGATTTCGTTCCCCTCTTTTTTAGAAATTAATACGAATAAGAATTTACGTGCTCAAGATGTTTTGAATCAAGATTTTATGAATAATTTGATTGAATTTGCTGACGGATTCGAGTTACTTAAAAATATTCGTTCATCGCCAAGCATATTGGGAACAAAAAAAGAAAGAGTTACTAGCAATGATCCGTCAATTGAGTAAACCCACTTTCTTTACGACAGTGTCGGCTGCAGAAAGTTACTGGCCTGAGTTATTACAAACATTTATGAAATATCGCGATGGTGGTAAAACATTATCTGTACAAGACGCATTCAATTTGGATTACAATACCGAAACTGATCTAATTAGAAATGATCCCGTTACATGCGCTCGATATTTCGATCATAGAGGCACATAAGCTTATGTGGTTATTAAGACAAAAACAAAGTAATTTCGGAGAATATGAGGTTGTGAATAGTTATGAACGAGTGGAAATTCAGCAACGTGGAAGTCCACATGAACATATGTTTCTGTGGTTGAAATGAGCACCTATGTACAATAGTGTTAAAGATAGACACGATCATATTGGTAACAAAGAATTGATTGATTTAATTGCCCGATTGATCACATATAGATATGACGATAATATTGCATATATTAAATTTCAAATGTACAAAACATAATCATAGTTGTTACAAAGGACAAAAAAATTAGCTACGTCGATTTTATATGCCTTATCCAGTAATGAGAAGAACGATGATTCTTGAACCATTAAATAAAAAAACTGAAATGACGCCTAAATCCTATAAACTTATTGATGAATTAATAAATGAATTTTATAAGAAAAAATAGTTATGAGCTATGATGAAGTAGTTTAAAAAAAAAACGGATATTTTTAAAAACGATCCCAGCCTTGAAGTAAATATTAATGGTTATAATGCAGATATTTTACAATTATTCGAATCGAATATGGAATTACAGTTTGTACTTGACAAATATTCGGCGGTGAGTTATGTAACCAATTACATTAGTAAAATTGATGGAGGTTTATCAAAATTATTAAGGGAAGCTGCTATTGATTGTGATAATAAACAATAAGAACGTTAGAGAAAAAATTTCGAAATATTACCAATGCTTTTTAAATAGTAATTTAATGTCTGCACAAGAAGCAGCCAATCGTGTTTTATCATTACCTTTACAAAGCAAAGTAGAAAGGCAGTATACATGAATACCAATCCGATATCAGAACGTGTATTAATGTTAAAATCTGAGAATGCTTTAAAAAATTAAATGAAGACTCCACCGAAATTTATATGGATGATATATTTGATAATTATAGTAGAAGAGATATTGATTTACATGATATGTGCATCGCTGAGTTTGCAACGAATTATCAAAAAAGATCATGAAAAAAGGAACAAGAGGAAGGTGATGCTGACAATAATGAGGAAAATGACGAAGTAAGTGATTTCAGACTTCGACAGGAAACAGCTATTATTGGATACAGACGATATAAATAAAAAATTTTTATACCTTTTTTTATTTAATAAAAGTATATATTTAGATACTGTGAGTAAAATAAAATTAATAATTTTATATATTTATTAATTACTTAAAATTAATACTTAATAACGTTTTTTCTTTTTGCAGACTCAATGAAGAAACATATATAATCAATACAATTATTTTTTAATAAAAAATCTTATATTCATTACATTAGTTTTTTCATTTTTTTAAATTTATTTTATCACGTTCGAGCGACGATTCTTTCGCGATTCCACAGACATCCATACCACGAGGGTTTGGCGGGATTGTATCCGGATCGACTCCGATCGGTACGTTGCCGCAGTTCACCCCGCAAACGTATCCGCAAGATCTTGACCAGGCGCGATGCTCCGTCATAGGATCATCATCCTCTTCCCATCGAGTCAGCTGTATGCCGCATTCGAAACATTCAACGAAATCCTCATCACCCAGATGGAAAAATCCTGCAGCGGCGAGTTTCTCCGATTGGACGATGTGTGAGTAACGCCAGTCGTGAAAACTTTGTAGTCTGTCGCGTTCGAGACGATAATCGGGTGGTGGTGTTGCGTGATCGGTTGTTGCGACGGCTCCCTCGGATTTCGTAATCATTGTGATACTCTGTGTGAAAAAAATCAAAAACGTAAAAGGAGGTGTCGTGTTTTACGGTTTTGACTCGCGGGAAAAATTCAAAGATGTAGACGGGTTTTTATAACTGATACTTTACGTGTTTTTATGATTGTTAACCCATGCTCGAAATGTTTGTACTTCGCGCAGACAGCAATGATACGGTTTCGTTTTGACGTTTTTTACCGGTTGCCAACAGTGAAGTCGACACGGTTCGCCGTCGGCAATTTTATACATAAGATCGTGAACTAGTACATCGTATTTCGGACAGTTGAAATCTTCTAAATTTATCGAGTTTATTTGCATTTGCCGAAGGATGTCTCTCTCGAAACATCCACCTTTGTATGCTACGACAGGATTCGCGTAATCACACACAAAATTTCGTATAACTTCAAATATATCGTGTTGTTGATAGTTTTCATAGCCGAAATCTTTAAATGGAATCCCATGCACGAAATTGCTGACATACCATGCAGACTTTTTGTCAGCGTCGGATAAACAACGAAAGTTCCTTCCCAAGCGAAATTCAGAGAGTTCGAACGAGCCGTCGCGGCAAACATCGATCATGGCTAATTCTTTGCATATAAATCTTTTTTTCACAATGAATCCGTCCATGTCAATGATGTGAGTAATTTGATCCATCTAAATAAAAGAATGTTTTTTCACTAGATTTTTACATCGTTTTTTAAAAACTTTTTTATTGTACTTACCGTCAAAGAAAAGGGGGAATGCGCGAAGTTGACCGGTCGAATGATAAGATCATACACGCGATGTAACGTCGTATAGCGACTGTGATTGTATACGTTTTTTTATGACGAGTAGCGAGCAATTTATAATGAATACCCCTACCACCATATCTCGCTCTATGGTGGAGGGAGGTGATATTATTACTATAATTTTTTCTTTTTAATAAATACGAGTTTAATTGTATGAGGAGGAGGAGGAGGAGAATTGTTTCTAAATTTTAAAAAATAAGATCACTCACATAATATTATTTCATTTGATAAAGTATATATTTTTTGTCAACATAACAGCGGTTTAAGTAATTTTTCACGATGCGGTCATGTATCATCAAGCAGTAGGCTGTTGTCGATCGGGGAACGTTGGTTCGACATTAAAATTCAATTCGCACGTCAATCGTAGCATTTCTTAACGCTTAGTTTTGTCGGGAACAATCGAGAACAACGAGCGGACCATATCGCAGGAAATCCATGTTCAAATACAGTGGACGAAATTTCTATAAGAACTCTACTATTTTTGAACAAAATGTTCAAGTATTTTGATAATACGATTAAAGGAAGGCTAGAAAATAATTAAGGAATATAAGAAAGCAGAAATCAATATTCTGAATCCAAAAGAACTGCTTTATTTTATTGGGTTTAGATCAGACAATGTGACGGTCAGTTCATTAGTTGCAAATTCTTTTGTCTAAACCACTCCGGAGTCTTCTTAGCATTGTGTATCACCGCGTTATCTTGTTGAAAAATAACGTTGTAGTCATGATTTTTTCTCTACAAAGCAAAGAGGTAAAAAATAAGGGAATGAAGAGAAAACAGATGTAACAATCACAAATCGAAAAAATGAATCCTGAAAGTTTCACAATTTTTGATGAATGTATAATGATCACGGACCAGCATATCGAACAAAATAATTATGAATATACAGCGTCTGCAGAATGTTTCCTCAATGATGGTTATATCTATACTTTAGTAACAGCCGAATGTAAAGAAGTCATAAAACCCGATTGTTATTTTACAAGATAAACATATTAATTTATTTCATGAAATTATGAGCAAAAATCTAAACGAGCGTGGAGTATACAATTTTGCTGAAGATACAGGTAAAGTTCGAGCTTTTGAGTAATTTACAAGAGATCCCTGAACATGAGACGAATATTCAGATAATATACACTGCTGAACTTGGAGAAAAGGTAGTAAAACATTGGATTTGCACAAGATCTGAAGGCAACGGCAATGTACACATTTATGACAGTTTTAATGCTAATGATTTGAACAATGATGTAATAGATTATTTGAATATCCTTTATAAATATAATAAGAAATATATATATTTCACGTCAGGTACAGGTACAGGTACAGGTACAGCTACAGCTACAGGTACAGCAACAGGTACAGGTACAGGTACAGGTACAGGTACAGGTACAGGTACAGGTACAGGTACAGGTACAGTATGGCGGTTGAACAGTACGCAGTATGCCTGTTGTACAGTACGCGGTATGGCTGTTGTACAGTATGCAGTATGATTTCTCAAGATATGTCGGTCGGTCGGTCGGTCGGTCGGTCGGTCGGTCGGTCGGTCGGTCGGTCAGTCGGTTGGTCGGTTGGTCGGTCGGTCGGTCGGTCATGAAGGCCTATTCCAAAGTTCTCCAGCCGATCGTCATCAGCGATATCGTCTTTTCACCTTCTCCTTCAAGGCCTCGAACGTTTGCATTTGCGACTCATCCACAGCACAGGTACAGGCACAGGTAGAGGTACAGGTACAGGTACAGGTACAGGTACAGGTACAGCTACAGGTACAGGTACAGCTACAGGTACAGGTACAGCTACAGCTACAGCTACAGCTACAGCAACAGGTACAGGTACAGGTACAGATACAGCTACAGGTACAGGTACAGTATGGCGGTTGAACAGTACGCAGTATGGCTGTTGTACATCTATCCATGAATCTCTCAAGATCGGTCGATGTATTTCTTTTTACATGTTCACGATTAATATCTTAATATTATCATGAAAGCTTATTCCAAAGTTCTCCAGCCGATCGTCGTCAATGATGTTGTCCATATCGTCTTTTCGCCTTCTCCTTCAAGGCATCGAACGTTTGCATTTGCGACTCATCCACAGCACAGGTACAGGCACAGGTACAGGTACAGGTACAGGTACAGGCACAGGTAGAGGTACAGGTACAGGTACAGGTACAGGTACAGGTACAGCTACAGGTACAGGTACAGCTACAGGTACAATATGGCGGTTGAACAGTACGCAGTATGCCTGTTGTACAGTACGCAGTATGGCTGTTGTACATCTATCCATGAATCTCTCAAGATCGGTCGATGTATTTCTTTTTAAATGTTCACGATTAATATCTTAATATTATCATGAAAGCTTATTCCAAAGTTCTCCAACCGATCGTCGTCAATGATGTTGTCCATATCGTCTTTTCGCCTTCTCCTTCAAGGCCTCGAACGTTTGCATTTGCGACTCATCCACAGCACAGGTACAGGTGCAGGTAAAGGTACAGGCACAGGTACAGGTACAGGTACAGGTACAGTGCGCGTGCAGGTATAACACATGTACAGTACGTAGCACTGTCTCGAAACTGAAATGGAAACCGAGGGAGGGGAGGCTTGGTGGTTAGGGTTAGGATAGCATTAGGATAGGGCTACGATAGGGTTAGGATAGCATTAGGATAGGGCTACGATAGGGTTAGGATAGCATTAGGATAGGGCTAGGATAGGGTTAGGATAGGCGAGGGGGATGTCGAAAAAATAGACGAAACGACTGGTCATCATACGTGATGAGCTAGCTCTTCACGTACGCTGACCAGTCACATGCGACTGCATGTGACCAGTCGTTTCGTCTATTTTTTCGACATCCCCCTCGCCTATCCTAACCCTATCCTAGCCCTATCCTAATGCTATCCTAACCCTATCGTAGCCCTATCCTAATGCTATCCTAACCCTATCGTAGCCCTATCCTAATGCTATCCTAACCCTAACCACCAAGCCTCCCCTCCCTCGGTTTCCATTTCAGTTTCGAGACAGTGCTACGTACTGTACATGTGTTATACCTGCACGCGCACTGTACCTGTACCTGTACCTGTACCTGTGCCTGTACCTTTACCTGCACCTGTACCTGTGCTGTGGATGAGTCGCAAATGCAAACGTTCGAGGCCTTGAAGGAGAAGGCGAAAAGACGATATGGACAACATCATTGACGACGATCGGTTGGAGAACTTTGGAATAAGCTTTCATGATAATATTAAGATATTAATCGTGAACATTTAAAAAGAAATACATCGACCGATCTTGAGAGATTCATGGATAGATGTACAACAGCCATACTGCGTACTGTACAACAGGCATACTGCGTACTGTTCAACCGCCATATTGTACCTGTAGCTGTACCTGTACCTGTAGCTGTACCTGTACCTGTACCTGTACCTGTACCTGTACCTCTACCTGTGCCTGTACCTGTACCTGTACCTGTACCTGTGCCTGTACCTGTGCTGTGGATGAGTCGCAAATGCAAACGTTCGATGCCTTGAAGGAGAAGGCGAAAAGACGATATGGACAACATCATTGACGACGATCGGCTGGAGAACTTTGGAATAAGCTTTCATGATAATATTAAGATATTAATCGTGAACATGTAAAAAGAAATACATCGACCGATCTTGAGAGATTCATGGATAGATGTACAACAGCCATACTGCGTACTGTTCAACCGCCATACTGTACCTGTACCTGTAGCTGTATCTGTACCTGTACCTGTACCTGTTGCTGTAGCTGTAGCTGTAGCTGTAGCTGTACCTGTACCTGTAGCTGTACCTGTACCTGTAGCTGTACCTGTACCTGTACCTGTACCTGTACCTGTACCTCTACCTGTGCCTGTACCTGTGCTGTGGATGAGTCGCAAATGCAAACGTTCGAGGCCTTGAAGGAGAAGGTGAAAAGACGATATCGCTGATGACGATCGGCTGGAGAACTTTGGAATAGGCCTTCATGACCGACCGACCGACCGACCAACCGACCAACCGACTGACCGACCGACCGACCGACCGACCGACCGACCGACCGACCGACCGACATATCTTGAGAAATCATACTGCATACTGTACAACAGCCATACCGCGTACTGTACAACAGGCATACTGCGTACTGTTCAACCGCCATACTGTACCTGTACCTGTACCTGTACCTGTACCTGTACCTGTACCTGTACCTGTACCTGTACCTGTTGCTGTACCTGTAGCTGTAGCTGTACCTGTACCTGTACCTGTACCTGACGTGAAATATATATATTTCTTATTATATTTATAAAGGATATTCAAATAATCTATTACATCATTGTTCAAATCATTAGCATTAAAACTGTCATAAATGTGTACATTGCCGTTGCCTTCAGATCTTGTGCAAATCCAATGTTTTACTACCTTTTCTCCAAGTTCAGCAGTGTATATTATCTGAATATTCGTCTCATGTTCAGGGATCTCTTGTAAATTACTCAAAAGCTCGAACTTTACCTGTATCTTCAGCAAAATTGTATACTCCACGCTCGTTTAGATTTTTGCTCATAATTTCATGAAATAAATTAATATGTTTATCTTGTAAAATAACAATCGGGTTTTATGACTTCTTTACATTCGGCTGTTACTAAAGTATAGATATAACCATCATTGAGGAAACATTCTGCAGACGCTGTATATTCATAATTATTTTGTTCGATATGCTGGTCCGTGATCATTATACATTCATCAAAAATTGTGAAACTTTCAGGATTCATTTTTTCGATTTGTGATTGTTACATCTGTTTTCTCTTCATTCCCTTATTTTTTACCTCTTTGCTTTGTAGAGAAAAAATCATGACTACAACGTTATTTTTCAACAAGATAACGCGGTGATACACAATGCTAAGAAGACTCCGGAGTGGTTTAGACAAAAGAATTTGCAACTAATGAACTGACCGTCACATTGTCTGATCTAAACCCAATAAAATAAAGCAGTTCTTTTGGATTCAGAATATTGATTTCTGCTTTCTTATATTCCTTAATTATTTTCTAGCCTTCCTTTAATCGTATTATCAAAATACTTGAACATTTTGTTCAAAAATAGTAGAGTTCTTATAGAAATTTCGTCCACTGTATTTGAACATGGATTTCCTGCGATATGGTCCGCTCGTTGTTCTCGATTGTTCCCGACAAAACTAAGCGTTAAGAAATGCTACGATTGACGTGCGAATTGAATTTTAATGTCGAACCAACGTTCCCCGATCGACAACAGCCTACTGCTTGATGATACATGACCGCATCGTGAAAAATTACTTAAACCGCTGTTATGTTGACAAAAAATATATACTTTATCAAATGAAATAATATTATGTGAGTGATCTTATTTTTTAAAATTTAGAAACAATTCTCCTCCTCCTCCTCCTCATACAATTAAACTCGTATTTATTAAAAAGAAAAAATTATAGTAATAATATCACCTCCCTCCACCATAGAGCGAGATATGGTGGTAGGGGTATTCATTATAAATTGCTCGCTACTCGTCATAAAAAAACGTATACAATCACAGTCGCTATACGACGTTACATCGCGTGTATGATCTTATCATTCGACCGGTCAACTTCGCGCATTCCCCCTTTTCTTTGACGGTAAGTACAATAAAAAAGTTTTTAAAAAACGATGTAAAAATCTAGTGAAAAAACATTCTTTTATTTAGATGGATCAAATTACTCACATCATTGACATGGACGGATTCATTGTGAAAAAAAGATTTATATGCAAAGAATTAGCCATGATCGATGTTTGCCGCGACGGCTCGTTCGAACTCTCTGAATTTCGCTTGGGAAGGAACTTTCGTTGTTTATCCGACGCTGACAAAAAGTCTGCATGGTATGTCAGCAATTTCGTGCATGGGATTCCATTTAAAGATTTCGGCTATGAAAACTATCAACAACACGATATATTTGAAGTTATACGAAATTTTGTGTGTGATTACGCGAATCCTGTCGTAGCATACAAAGGTGGATGTTTCGAGAGAGACATCCTTCGGCAAATGCAAATAAACTCGATAAATTTAGAAGATTTCAACTGTCCGAAATACGATGTACTAGTTCACGATCTTATGTATAAAATTGCCGACGGCGAACCGTGTCGACTTCACTGTTGGCAACCGGTAAAAAACGTCAAAACGAAACCGTATCATTGCTGTCTGCGCGAAGTACAAACATTTCGAGCATGGGTTAACAATCATAAAAACACGTAAAGTATCAGTTATAAAAACCCGTCTACATCTTTGAATTTTTCCCGCGAGTCAAAACCGTAAAACACGACACCTCCTTTTACGTTTTTGATTTTTTTCACACAGAGTATCACAATGATTACGAAATCCGAGGGAGCCGTCGCAACAACCGATCACGCAACACCACCACCCGATTATCGTCTCGAACGCGACAGACTACAAAGTTTTCACGACTGGCGTTACTCACACATCGTCCAATCGGAGAAACTCGCCGCTGCAGGATTTTTCCATCTGGGTGATGAGGATTTCGTTGAATGTTTCGAATGCGGCATACAGCTGACTCGATGGGAAGAGGATGATGATCCTATGACGGAGCATCGCGCCTGGTCAAGATCTTGCGGATACGTTTGCGGGGTGAACTGCGGCAACGTACCGATCGGAGTCGATCCGGATACAATCCCGCCAAACCCTCGTGGTATGGATGTCTGTGGAATCGCGAAAGAATCGTCGCTCGAACGTGATAAAATAAATTTAAAAAAATGAAAAAACTAATGTAATGAATATAAGATTTTTTATTAAAAAATAATTGTATTGATTATATATGTTTCTTCATTGAGTCTGCAAAAAGAAAAAACGTTATTAAGTATTAATTTTAAGTAATTAATAAATATATAAAATTATTAATTTTATTTTACTCACAGTATCTAAATATATACTTTTATTAAATAAAAAAAGGTATAAAAATTTTTTATTTATATCGTCTGTATCCAATAATAGCTGTTTCCTGTCGAAGTCTGAAATCACTTACTTCGTCATTTTCCTCATTATTGTCAGCATCACCTTCCTCTTGTTCCTTTTTTCATGATCTTTTTTGATAATTCGTTGCAAACTCAGCGATGCACATATCATGTAAATCAATATCTCTTCTACTATAATTATCAAATATATCATCCATATAAATTTCGGTGGAGTCTTCATTTAATTTTTTAAAGCATTCTCAGATTTTAACATTAATACACGTTCTGATATCGGATTGGTATTCATGTATACTGCCTTTCTACTTTGCTTTGTAAAGGTAATGATAAAACACGATTGGCTGCTTCTTGTGCAGACATTAAATTACTATTTAAAAAGCATTGGTAATATTTCGAAATTTTTTCTCTAACGTTCTTATTGTTTATTATCACAATCAATAGCAGCTTCCCTTAATAATTTTGATAAACCTCCATCAATTTTACTAATGTAATTGGTTACATAACTCACCGCCGAATATTTGTCAAGTACAAACTGTAATTCCATATTCGATTCGAATAATTGTAAAATATCTGCATTATAACCATTAATATTTACTTCAAGGCTGGGATCGTTTTTAAAAATATCCGTTTTTTTTTTAAACTACTTCATCATAGCTCATAACTATTTTTTCTTATAAAATTCATTTATTAATTCATCAATAAGTTTATAGGATTTAGGCGTCATTTCAGTTTTTTTATTTAATGGTTCAAGAATCATCGTTCTTCTCATTACTGGATAAGGCATATAAAATCGACGTAGCTAATTTTTTTGTCCTTTGTAACAACTATGATTATGTTTTGTACATTTGAAATTTAATATATGCAATATTATCGTCATATCTATATGTGATCAATCGGGCAATTAAATCAATCAATTCTTTGTTACCAATATGATCGTGTCTATCTTTAACACTATTGTACATAGGTGCTCATTTCAACCACAGAAACATATGTTCATGTGGACTTCCACGTTGCTGAATTTCCACTCGTTCATAACTATTCACAACCTCATATTCTCCGAAATTACTTTGTTTTTGTCTTAATAACCACATAAGCTTATGTGCCTCTATGATCGAAATATCGAGCGCATGTAACGGGATCATTTCTAATTAGATCAGTTTCGGTATTGTAATCCAAATTGAATGCGTCTTGTACAGATAATGTTTTACCACCATCGCGATATTTCATAAATGTTTGTAATAACTCAGGCCAGTAACTTTCTGCAGCCGACACTGTCGTAAAGAAAGTGGGTTTACTCAATTGACGGATCATTGCTAGTAACTCTTTCTTTTTTTGTTCCCAATATGCTTGGCGATGAACGAATATTTTTAAGTAACTCGAATCCGTCAGCAAATTCAATGAAATTATTCATAAAATCTTGATTCAAAACATCTTGAGCACGTAAATTCTTATTCGTATTAATTTCTAAAAAAGAGGGGAACGAAATCTCCGCTCGCGATACTAGAAAAGATGTTCGGACATGATCTTACATCGAAAAAGAAACTCTATACTGCTCTGAAACGGGCTCACGCTATTTCGCGGTAGTCGCGTCGAAAAGATAAGGAGAAACTCTATACCGTTCTGTTAATTAAAAACTCTCTCTCTTACATCGTGAATGGTCTCTCTCTCTCTCTCTCTCTCTCTCTCTCTCTCTCTCTCTCTCCCTTACATCGTGAACGGTCTCTCTCTCTCTCTCTCTCTCTCTCTCTCTCTCTCTCTCTCCCTTACATCGTGAATGGTCTCTCTCTCTCTCTCTCTCTCCCTCTCACTCTTACATCGTTCAGGACAATCGTCTTAAACGAAAGTGCACGTGTTTTCGTGGGAAACAGTCTTTGAAAAAATCAAGGTCAACCCCTCCCCCATAGGTAAGAAGCACGTTCGAACACGTTCGAACACGTTCGGACGCGATTCTACGACTCTTCGATTCTATGACTACCTCTATGAAGAAGAGGAAAGAAATGATAATGAAAAGACTGAGTGAAAACAGAGGCGGTGGTCAGATATCGCGAAAGGTTATCCAAAAAAGCTGACGCTGCAGTTTTGCACGTGCGAAATTCCTGTTGCTGTGGGGTATCATATTACAAAACCCCCACCCCGCCCCCTTCCCCCTCCCCTATGAACACATACTGCGGTGATGGTCAAAACGCTGATACTCAAAAAGCTGACGTTCAAGGTTATTCAAAAAGCTGACGCTGCAGTTTTGCATGTGCGACGGGGTATCATATTACAAAACCCCCTCCACCTCCCCCTCCCCTACGAACACGAGAAACTGTCCTTGAAAAGAAGTATCATATTACAGATGACTCATCACGCATGACTCATCACACGTTCAACTTTACTCAAAAAGCTGACGTTCAAGGTTATTCAAAAAGCTGACGCTGCAGTTTTGCACGTGCGATGGGGTATCATATTACATACTGCGAAACCCCCCTCCCCCTTGCCCCTCTCCTACGAAAACGTTCAAGACGGGGTATCATATTACATACTGTGAAAAACCCCCCTCCCCCTTACCCCTCTCCGATGAACACGTTCAAGGTTACCCAATAGCTGATGCTGCAGTTTTGCACGTGTGAGATGCCCCTAGGAGCAGGTTCAGACACGTTCAAGGTTATCCAAAAAGCTGACGCTGCACTTTTGCACGTGCAATGGGGTATCATATTACATACTGCGAAACCCCCCTCCCCTTGCCCCTCTCCTACGAAAACGTTGAAGACGGGGTATCATATTACATACTGTGAAAAACCCCCCTCCCCCTTACCCCTCTCCGATGAACACGTTCAAGGTTACCCAATAGCCAAATATGGTCGGGCAATAAGGTAATCCCCCCCACCCCCTTCCCCCGCAAAATATGCTCGCGCTATACGGTAAGTAAGTATGGAACAGAACCAACTCTTTCAGCTGCGTCGGTAAGGTAGGAATCTACCTACAATGATAAGTGGTGTGCTAGAACCGGTCTATACATACTACTCATATACGTTATACACGCGACATATGCGTTATGTACGCGTCACATACGTTATAAACGCGTCATATACGTTATATACGAGACATATACGTTATATACGAGACACATACGTTATATACGAGACATATACGTTAAATACGCATCATATACGTTATACACGCGTCATATACGTTATGTACGCGTCACGTACGTTATATACGAGTCATATACGTTATATACGCGTCATATAGTTTATATACGCGTCATATACGTTATATACGCGACATATACGTTATATACGCGACATATAGGTTATGTACGCGTCACATACGTTATAAACGCGTCATATACGTTATATACGAGACATATACGTTATATACGAGACAAATACGTTAAATACGCGACATATACGTTATATACGCGTCATATAGTTTATATATGCGTCATATACGTTATATACGCGACATATACGTTATATACGAGACATATACGTTATATACGCGTCATATACGTTATATACGCGACATATACGTTATATACGCGACATATACGTTGTATACGCGTCATATACGTTATATACGAGACATATACGTTATATACTAGACATATACGTTATATACGCGACATATACGTTATGTACGCGTCACATACGTAATAAACGCGTCATATACGTTATATACGAGACATATACGTTATATACGCGTCATATACGTTATATACGCGAGATATACGTTATATACGCGACATATACGTTATACACGCGTCATATACTTTATACAAGCGTCATATACGTTATATTTGCTTGATATACATCATATACCCGTCATATACGTTATACACGCGTCATATACGTTATATACTATACATATACGTTATATACGAGTCATATACGTTATATACGCGTCATGTAGTTTATATACGCGTCATACACGTTATATACGAGACATATACGTTATATATGCGTGAGTAGGGAATATAGGCCGGTTCTAACCCAGTAGGCGAGGGGGGTCTTTTCCTTGCGGGGAAAGAGGGGGGCGCGCGGCGATCTTGAAGGAGGAGTGGGGGGGATGGCGCGTGCGGTTTTCCGTTATCGCGCCTGCGGTTTCGGCACATCCGTTATCGCACATCCGATTTTTCAAGATTGCGGTTTCGCGCATGCACATCCGTTATCGCGCATGCACATCCGTTATCCCGCATCCGATTTTGCGGCGTCGGACTATTGTTGTCTCTCTCGCTCCCAACTTCTCTCCGTTCGCATAAAATTATCTACCGCGGACTAGTTTTCTCTCTCTTCTACATCCTCTCTCGCTCTTTTCCCTACCAATTTTTCTCTCTCGTTGCGCGTGGTTTCATCTCTCTCTCTCTCGCGAAAATTATCGTCTATAGTTTCGCGCGACAAGCTGCACCGCAAGCACGAGTTTTTTCCTCGGACGACAAGCTGCATCGCAAGTGTTTTTTTTTTTTCAACGGTAAGTGCAGAATTTGTATTGGGATATTAACAGAATATTTTAGAGACAGGTATAGCTCCAAAATTTTTCTGTTTCCAGCAAAATGAAAGATTCTCCCGACTACTCTCGCGAAAGCGATAGACTAGAAAGTTTTCAAAACTGGCAGTTTTCTCACATAGTCAAACCCGAAGATTTGGCAGCCGCAGGATTTTACTGTTTGGACGTAACGGACCACGTCGAATGCTTCATGTGTGGTGTGGAAATACATCGGTGGGAACAGGGTGACGATCCCATGACCGAGCATCGTAAATGGTCTAGATTCTGTCGACACGTATGCGGGCTAGATTGCGATAACGTTCCGATAGGAGTCGATCCTGCTACGATCGCGAAACCATCGTCCAGCAGCGTAGACGTGTGCGGAAATCATTAGTATCTCGATAAAAAATATTCTATGGATCGTATGTAATGAGTGTAACAAAACATAAAAAAAAAATGTTTTATTAAAACCATGTATAATATAATTTTTCAAGAAGGGGAAGGAATAACTATCCTCTGAGCGATTTCCCACCAAAACATAAAAAAAATGTTTTATTAAAACCATGTATAATATAATTTTTCAAGAAGGGGAAGGAATAACGATCCTCTGAGCGATTTCCCACATACGCAACGAGTCACTGCCACCGATAATTTCCTCTTTGCATATCCGTCGACGTTCCCTAGTTTTACTCAGACTCCGTTTCACCTTTTTTTTTTCATCTGAAACAGAAAAAACATTTTAACGTAAGAACGATGTTTTTGTAAAAACGAGGGATAAGAGTATTATTATTACCTGATCGGTGGGTGACGACGACGACGACGACGACGATCGACCGAGCAATGGTTCAGACTCCGTTTCACCTTTTTTTCGTCGGAAACAGAAAAAAACATTTTAACGTAAGAACGATGTTTTTGTAAAAACGAGGGATAAGAGTATTATTATTACCTGATCGGTGGGTGACGACGACGACGACGACGACGACGACGATCGACCGAGCAATGGTTCAGACTCCGTTTCACCTTTTTTTCGTCGGAAACAGAAAAAAACATTTTAACGTAAGAACGATGTTTTTGTAAAAACGAGGGATAAGAGTATTATTATTACCTGATCGGTGGGTGACGACGACGACGACGACGACGACGACGACGACGACGACGACGACGACGACGACGATCGACCGAGCAATGGTGCAGACTCCGTTTCACCTTTTTTTTTTCATCTGAAACAGAAAAAAACATTTTAACGTAAGAACGATGTTTTTGTAAAAACGAGGGATAAGAGTATTATTATTACCTGATCGGTGGGTGACGACGACGACGACGACGACGACGACGACGACGATCGACCGAGCAATGGTTCAGACTCCGTTTCACCTTTTTTTCGTCGGAAACAGAAAAAAACATTTTAACGTAAGAACGATGTTTTTTAAAAACGAGGGATAAGAGTATTATTATTACCTGTTTCCTTGGGCATTGATCAGCCACGCGCGAAATGTCCGTACTTCGCTCAGCGAACAGTGATACGTTTTTATTTCGCCGGCGGCATTTCTCCAACAATGAAGCCGACAGGATGCGTTATCAATTCGGTACATGGGATCGCGAATCAGGGTGTCGTATTTTGGGCAATGAAAAATCTCCAAATTTATTGATGCTATATTTAAATTTTTAAGAACAATTTCTTCACATTGGCCGCCTTTATATGCTACCAGCGGATCTGGATAGCCACGAATAAAATTTAATATTATATTAGGAATATCGTTTTGCTGATAAATTTCGTTACCGTAATCCCTGAACGGGATTCCATGCACCGAATTGCTAACGAACCATGCGGTTCGTTTGTCGGCGGGGGATAGATCGTCGAATCTCGTGCCCAAACGAAATTCGGCGAGTTCGAACGATCCATCCCGAACGTCGATGATTGCCAATTCCTTGCACACGAACTGTTTTTTTACGGAGAATCCATCCATATCGACGATATGTGTAATACGATTCATCTAAATACACAAATTTGTTAATAATGATTCGAATACAAATTCTAAAAAGTTTTACTACAAACACACACTTACTGTTGGAGATAGGGCGACGAAGTCAAAAACGCGTGTTCACTATGCGGCTTGTCTCGTGAAACTGTAGACGATGCAGCTTGTCGCGCGAAACTCTAGGCGACGATAAGTATTGCAGTTCGGGATGTGGGATAAGTATTGTGGTTTAGGATAAGTATATCTTATAGCTAAGATGTAGGAAAGAAAAAAAATGACATCGAGTTTTAGAATGCAAATTTATTTTTTCTTACATTAAAAAGTAAGAATAGAAATACGATTAAAGTATAGCGGTTTTCGATATCCACGAGTTATGCGACGCGTCCAACCCTAACCATTTAACGTATATTTTATTTCCTTTTCTACGTAATACTTTTTCTACTAAATACACGTCAGGATGTTTAACCGCATGTATCTCGTGTTCGTAAAATCCACCGGCGATCGGGTTGTTCTTCGAGTCGGTCAAGAGATACGTGACAGGATTCGTTTGTTTCACCGTGGCAATCTTGAATATTTCCGTTGACCAGTTTGGCGTGTATCCTTTGTCGAATACGGTTTTGAATTTGCTGACGCGTACGCGATCACCAACCTTGAACTTGGCAGGACCGGCGATCTTCACGTTGTTGTACACGGTGGATAAAAGATGCTTAGCATTTTTGCGATTCACGTCTGCGGGTCTCATACGGATGGTGCGATGTTTTCGATTGTTGTAGTCCTCGATCAGCGTGGGGAGCATATCGATCCATCGATATTTTCCAATCAAAGAGAAAAATTTCCACATGCGGTTCTTCAGCGTGCGATTGAAACGTTCCGCGATGGAAGCCTTCATGGTGCTGAACGTGGAATAATGATTGATATTGTGTTTCTTCAGATAATCTTGAAACGTTGCGTTGTAAAACTCTTTTCCCATGTCGGTCTGCAAGTTGTTCGGTGCTCTACCATCCTTTTTCAACGCTGACGCGAAAGCTTTGCACACGTCGTTCGCGTTTTTACTCTTCAAAGGAACCGCCCACGCATATTTACTGAACGCGTCTATTATCGTGAGAATGTATCGATGTCCCTGGTTGTTTCGCGCGTATTTTTGAACTTCAATGATATCGACTTGCCAAAGATCGTCGAGTCCTCGCACGATCACCCGTCTACGAGGGAAGTTGCGCCTCGCCGGAGCGTGCAGCTCCTCCACTACGCTTTGTTTGCTCATCGTCTAAATCAAATAATTTTTCGCGTATATCCCGCACGGTTTCTTCGAGAAGCGACAACCTTCCGCGATCCAACTTGTTCGCGTTCACCGTCTCTTTCACGTCGTTGATTTTGCCGAGCAGTTGATCCTTCGTGTTTTGAAGGTTTCTTTTCACTGTTTCACGGATTTCATATTCCGCGGCCGAAAGTCTTTCGTCGAGTTTATCGACAAGAGTCGTTATGCCGTTTATTCTGCTGCGATTCACTCTCCGATCGTTTCTTATAATTTCTATCAAGTTGTCCTCGATTTCGATGAATTTATCGCGACAGTACGTTTGAAAAGATATCTCCATTTTATTATCATCTTCCTTGCACAACTGTCCCTCGTTCTGACGGAATTCGTTCGTGAGCTCGGTTTTCAACAAATCGATGCACGCGTCGACGTACAGTTTCGTCGCCGAGTCGTTGACGGTGATCGGTGTTCCAACATTTTCGATACGCAGATGTTTCGCGTCGAAAAATGCATCGATGCCGCCGGCACGCGTTATCGTTTTCCCATCGACGAGATCGTCCACGTAACCCTTCGTCGCGACATCGGTCTTATCGTTGTTGCTCGCCGCCGCCGCCGCCGCCGCCGCCGCCTCCGCCGCGGTAGAATGTTCTCTCTCGCGATTGAAAATCTGATCAGTCGTTGCCGCCTTTAGATTCACCATGATGATGTCCGAACGATTGGGGGAGCGTGAGATGGTCAAAGTCTTGCGATACGAGACGTAATGCGAGACGATTCTCGTCAAGCGAGATTTTTATATTCGGCAAAATCGTAATGTGGTGGTGGGGGGGAGATCATTTTATGATTTTCAAGGTTGACACGTTTTTAAAATAGATTTTGAAGGTTGGTACGACGATAATACGGATAGCGCTAACTCTCAAAGTCGGTTGACCTGTTCGCGAATTAATTTTTTAATTTTATCCTGTAAGCTTATCAACCGGTCGTCGACGATGCTGTTCGCCTCGTCTTTTATTTTCTGCTTCAAGGTTTCCATCATTTGCATTTGCGAGGTATCCAAGTTATCGATTTTTGCATTGATGTCATCGATGCTGGAATCGATTGATTTCATATTCGCGTTAATATCGTATCGTAGGTTATGTATCTTAGCTTGTATTTCAGATTTTAACGTCTCTATAGCGTTTTTCAGTTTTCCATCGATCTCGGACTTCGAGTTCGCGTTAGCCGTTTTCAACTCGGTCGACGACAGTTCGCTCGCCCGCGATATCTCGGACTTTATCGTCTCTTTAGCGGTTTTCAGTTCTTCCGTCAGTTTTTCGATATCGTCTCGAACGTTATCGCGTATCATAGTCTGTATTTCAGGCTTTAACGTCTCTATAGCGTTTTTCAGTTCTTTCGCCAGTATTTTAACGATTTCGGACTTCAGGTTCGCGTTAGCCGTTTTCAACTCGGTCGACGACAGTTCGCTCGCCAGCGATATCTCGGACTTTAACGTCTCTTTAGCGGTTTTCAGTTCTTCCGTCAGTTTTTTAACGATCTCGAACTTCAGGTTCGCGTTGCACGTATCCACGTATACTTTGCTAGTCGCGTCCGCAGCGTTTATAGGTTCGCTCAAGTTGCATACGCGACAACGCTTGACGTCATAGTGGTACTCGAATTTCTTAAGATGTTTGACCCAAGTTTTTATTCGATATATGGTATCGTCGCGGATCTTTGACGAGATTTCTTTAACGCGGGAGTCGACGTATAGTTTGGTGGTAGCGTCGCGCGTATCCAGCGGCGCGCCAACGTTATGAATGCATCTCCTTTTAGCCTCAAACCCTCCTTCTGTACGTCCATCGTAGTAAATCGCATGATGCATCACATGTTTCTTAAGCGAGGACACGATTTCTTCGCTAGTCTGTTTCGAAACGGCGTCGACGTACGATTTGGTAGTTGCATGGTCGTTCGCCAAGGGATCTGCCACGCGTCCGATCCGCGCACCTTTCGCATCGTACAGTTTAACGTCGACATCGTCGTTTAAACATATAGCGTTGTCGCGCACGAAACTTTTAAACGCCAATGAAGTCGACTCGCGTTTGCCGGATTCGCGAAACCTCATGCCAAATTTGTCGATAGACATTTTTTTTCCCCCTAAGAATAGATTCGAACCGATGGTACTGTACTGCTTCTGTACCGAGTTCGGATCGACGGTACGGCTAACCGCACTGTTTCTGTACCGGGTTCGGATCGACGGTACGGTATCGCTATTCCTCTGTCACCTTTTCGGTCGTCGCGCGATGCTTTTTCAGTTTCTCCTCGATCTCCGACTGCGCGTGGGCCACCGCGGCGTCCAGGTCCTTGCCGAGTTTCTCCTCGATCTCCGACTGCGCGTGGGCCACCGCGGCGTCCAGGTCCTTGCCGAGTTTCTCCTCGATCTCCGATTTCGCGTCGACCACCACCGCCTTCAGGTCCCTGTTCAGTTTCTCCGACAGGTCTCTGTTCAGTTTCTCCACGATCTCCGACTTCAACGTTTCTTCGAACGTTTTCAAATCTTTCTTCAGTTTCTCCTCGATATGGGTCCTGGACTCGGCGTTAGCCGTATCCACGTATACTTTGTTAACCGCGTCCATACTGTTCGTGGGTGCGCCTATGCAACATATGCGGTGCCGTTTGGCGTCGTAGAAGTCAAAAACCTCCCCAGCTCTTTTTATAGACAAAGCGTGATCACCTATCTCGTATTCGATCGTATCGTCGACGTATGATTTGCTCGCCGCCTCATCCGGCCTCGAAGGTTTCTGCAGATGCTCGATCTTTATCCATTTCGCGTCGTACGCGAATGTGTTCGAACACATAGCAGTATCGCGCACATAACTTTTAAACGTCTGATGGAGAGTCGAGCTAGTAGTTGCCAACTTTTGCTCGTTAACTTTAAATGACGTACCGAATTTGTTGATAAACATTTTTTTAGACCGCTCCTTTCGCCGTTGTTATCGTCAGTCGCAACAGTTCGATCTGCTCTTCGATCCGTACTATTCGTCGGTGTACCGCGTCTAGTTTCATTTCCAGATGATTTTGCAGCTTCCGAATTTCACCATCGTCGTCGTCGTCGTCGTCGTCGTCTCCTCTCGAGGATATCGTTTGATTTCTTTCACAGCAATTAAGACGAATACGCATTTTCATCGCGATTTTAATTTATAATTATACCAGCCTCGCGAAGTTCCTCGAGGATCGACAATATTTCGTTGTCGTGTCCGGAATGACCGGCGTTCTTCGAAGACGTTAGCAATCTCAGACGATCAACGAGTTCGTTCGGATCGTCCCAATGCACGTAATCGATTGGATGATTGGTCACGCGCATAAAATTTGGAATCCCCCCACCACCACGTCGCGACGAAAACAGCGGTCCTATAATTTTCTTGTACTTGTGACCTTTGTTTCCCATTATCTGATTCCTGCGACGATGCGCTTGCGTGATAATGAGAATTCTTTTGTACACCTTCTTATCATCCTCGGTGTACAGCCGCTCGTCGGGTATTTTATTGAATATCAATTCGTAGAGACCGCGAGTCCCCGTGTACCGTATCCCTTTAATGATGATATCATCGTTGCTGGCCACCTCGAACACGGTATTCCCCAACATCAGCTTATTGTCGTGGAAATATACTCCGTACACGTTGTCGGAATTTTTTGATGATCCGGTGAAAAATTTTTTTAAATACTCCTGCGCTAAAGGCCCGAAATTCTCGGATAGACGTAGATTTTCCTCTACGTGAGTTTCAGGTTTTTCAAAAATATCGCGCATCGAGGATTCCAAAGATATCGTACTCGGTGATTCGAAGGTATCCTGTCGCGGAACCGTCGTCGGCTCGATCTCGTTGCCGCCGCCACCGCTGTCGTCGTCGTCCTCGTCCTCGTCCTCGTCCTCGTCGTCGTCGTCAGAGTATATTTTTTTCGAGGCGAGCGTTACAACAGGCGACTTTTTCTTATTCTTCCGTCTTCTTTTTTTCATAGAGGACGACGGCGGCGTTCCCTTAACATCCGAGAATCTTCTTTTTTTCCGTAGGATGGGTGACAGCGGTAGTGGCGATGGTGGTGGCGTTTCCGCGTTTGACTCGACAGCGATCGTATTTTGAACTAGCTGTTTCAACGGTTCGACGATCGGTCGTAAATTCGCTTGCAAATTCTCCTCGGTTGCCATTTTTCCAACTTTCAACGTTAAATACTTTTTCCGTATGGTATCGCTGGTCTTCGCTATTTCGTTCGCGATCGAAGCTCGCAGCTTCTTCTTCTTCTTCTTCTCGTTCTTCGACGACGATGACATGGATGCGACACCGACGGCTCTTACCGGATAAATGGGATCGTTACAGTACGACAAACTCGTTAAATCCGCGTCTGTAGCGACCATGGCTCACCGGACTGTCCTTATCGATTACGAGAAATCCATACTTCTTTCGCCAGCAATTTGAGCACAACTCGCTAAACGTTTCGAACGACATATCGGTATTTACATGATCCTGATGAACGTGTCGCAGATTCGTAACATCTTGTTTGAACAGAATCAGCAGATTGGCATTGTCGCGAATTAAATGTTTCGGTATTCTCGCGTACGATTGTCCCAGATAAAAGCAATCGACGTGCGAATGTCTACCCATCGCGAAATACTCTCTCATGATATCCTGCTCGTAGCATGCCACGTCGTCGAAGATAAATATCGAATCGGGTCGTGCCTCTGCGGGAGGAATTACGTCGGCATTGTCCGCGAACGCGTAGTAGCCTACATCCTCCCCCACGGATGAGAACAGTTTACTCAAGTATCGATATTTCGGCTGATGCAACGATTTCGAGTACACGTACACGTTGGCGAATCGTAGTCCGTTCGCACTCTCCAACAGGCTAATCATAACGTTCGTTTTACCACATCCTGACGGACCGCTTATCACGCATCGTACATCGCGAGGTAACAATAATCCGTGTTTTCGCATCGTCTCCTCGCGATCGTCGAACGCGCGACACGGTGGAACACGAATATCCGATGATTGTCTCACGAAACGCATGCTTTGATCGATTCGAGGCAGCGGGCTAGTATTTATATGAGAGCTCGAACACCGTTGGTATCAGTTGCTCTCCCGACGGTGAAAAGGATCCGGTGGAAGCTTATGCGCGCGAAACCGCATACCGGTAAAGGGTTTTTGAACAAAGCTATAAACGCGTTACCGTTCGAATTGCATATACCCGGTTATCAATTTTGCGGTCCCGGTACGAAGCTGCGCGCACGATTAGCTCGCGGGGACCGAGGAATCAATCCGTTGGACGCGGCCTGTCGCGAGCACGATATAGCGTATTCGCGACACAAGGATCTCAAAGATCGTCACGTTGCCGACAATATTTTGGCGGATCGAGCGCTGCAACGCGTAACGTCCGGAGACGCTACATTCGGGGAGAAGGTGTCCGCGGCTGCCGTGTTGGCAGGCATGAAAGCTAAAACGAAATTGGGCATGGGTATAAAGAAAAAAACGAGAGAGGAAAAAAGACGGCGAAATGGTAGAAAGAAAAAACGAATACTCCCAATCGCCAAACGCGGCGGCTTTTTGCCGTTGCTGTTGCCCGCTTTGTCGGCTATAGGAGCATTGACGGGTGGCGCCGCAGGTGTAATCAAAACGGTAAACGCCGCGAAAGCAGCGAAGAAACAGTTGGAAGAGGCTGAGCGACACAATCGCGTCATGGAGGGTCGCGGGGTGTATCTCGCGCCGTATATGCGTGGAAAAGGTTTGAGAGGAAGGAAAGAGAGAAAAAGAAAAAAAAAATGACGACACGACGACGGACGTCGAATTGACGGCCGTCTGTAAACGATTACCACATTTTCGCGGGGTTTTTATGCGCGACGATTTGCCGGGACGCGCATGGACAAACGAGCGAGGTATAGTCAATCTGGATAATAGTCGCGGGCCGGGAACGCACTGGGTCGCATACATAAAACGCGGGTCGCGCGTCAGATACTTCGATAGTTTTGGAAATCTTCGTCCGCCGATCGAGCTGATTCGCTATTTCGGCGCGAACGCGACAATCTTGTATAATCACAAACGTTTTCAAAACTACGACGAAAGCGTGTGCGGACAATTGTGCGCGAAATTTCTCCGAGAAACTTTGTTGTAAAAAAAAAAAATATGAAGTCGTTCACGTTCACGTTGTCGGGAAAAAGCAGCGTACTGTCGTCCCAGTTCTTTCCACCTATAGATTTGGGCAACGACGAATACGAGCTGGGATTGCTCGATTTGCAAACTTATTACACGATACCGAACATCAGCGACAAAATCGGTAACAATCGATTCTACTTCGGCGAGAAAGACGAGATGATCGTCATCCTCGACGGTTCGTACGAATTGGAAGCGATCAACGCGTACTTGAGACGCGAAATACGCGAACGATATCCCCCGAAAGATGGCGAAACGCCACCCGATAACGAATATCCGTTGGTCCTACGAGCGAACAACAACACCATGAAAAGCGAAATTAAAAGCAAGTATCGGATAAACTTCACACTGCCGCGCAACGTGGGATCGATCCTAGGATTTTCCACGAATCGCGTTTTATCGCCGAACACGTGGCACACGTCGAACGCGTCCGTGGACATCATTAACGTGAATATCATTCGAGTAGAATGTAACGCGACCACCGGATCGTACGACAACGGTAAACTCATTCACGCGATACACGAGTTCGCGCCCCAGGTACCGCCAGGGTATAAATTATCTGAAACACCCGCCCGAGTCATTTACCTTCCGATCGTTGCTCGAGTAATCGACGATTTAACGATCCGCATCGTGGATCAAGCTGGCCGTTTGATCGACTTTCGCGGCGAAGAAATCACGGTGCGACTACACGTGCGACGAAGCGATGCTAATTCATAACAATACGACATTCAACAAGTTGAACGGCGCGCCAATTCGTAAAAACGATTCGATTCGCAAGAAACTAACCGCGGAAAACGTGAAGTATCTGAGATCTTTGGGATTTATTGTTAAAAAGTGAAAGAAGTGCTGCCATGTTCGACGACATTTTGAACATCTCCGAAGCGCCGATCTTCGACAATCGAATAACGAAGATCGAGCTGCACACGTACAATCCGTACGCCAACACGACGTTCGGAAGCAACGACGAGATAAGGATTCCCATTCAACAGCAAGATTTGTACACGCTCCCGTGCAGAAGCTTCCTATACGTCGAGGGAAAGCTTAGTTTACCGGGAAAACTTGAATTACCCGCGGAAGGATCGACTATTGAAACGGCGATTCTCGATAACAATGCCGTTGCGTTTATGTTCGAGGAAATACGCTACGAACTGAACGGCGTTGAAATCGATCGGGTCAGAAATCCCGGTATCACGACGACTCTGAAGAATTACGCGAGCCTGTCGGTGACGAGAAGCAACGCGTTATCCAACGCAGGCTGGACATACAAGAACGAGTACAAGGAAGTCGCAACGACCACGATACCGATAAACTTCAACTTTTGCATACCTATGAGCGTGTTATTGGGCTTCTGCGAAGACTACAAACGCGTTGTAATAAACGCGCGACACGAATTGGTTTTGATTCGTTCGCGTACCGACGCGAACGCGTTGCGCAGCTCGTTCGACAATGCGAAACCCGTTCTGGATCTGTACAAAATTCAATGGCGAATGCCGCACGTCACGTTGGACGAAGTACACAAATTGTCGATGTTACGTATTTTGGACAGCGATAGACCGATCGGCATGAGTTTTCGATCGTGGGAACTGTACGAGTATCCTCTACTCCAAGCGACTACGAAGCACACATGGGCGATAAGAACAGCTCCGCAAATGGAGAAACCGCGATACGTGATATTCGCTTTACAAACCGCGCGAAAGAATGATTTAAAGAAAACGGCTACGCGATTCGATCATTGCGCTTTAGCCAATATTCGGCTCTACTTGAACTCGGAAACCTATCCGTACGACGATCTAAATATCGATTTCGAGAAAGGTAAATACGCGTTGCTCTACGATATGTACGCGAAGTTCCAAGAATCGTACTACGGAAACGGCGAAACGTTACTCGACGTTGCGAACTTCCTGCAATACGGTCCGTTCGTTGTTCTCGATTGCTCCCGACAAAACGAAGCGCTGAAAAATGCGACGATCGACGTGCGAATCGAATTCGAATGTCGAACTGACGTCCCCTCCTCGACAACCGCATACTGCTTGATGATACACGACTGCATCGTGGAGTACAACCCATTGACGAATATCGTTCGAAAAATCATCTGAAAATGCTTATGTAAAAAATGTATTCTTATCGAATAAATAATTATTGAAACATATGAAAGACAGTGATTTATTGATGAAAAATCATATACAGAAAAAACATTCGCCTCGCACTTTTAAATTTAGAGTTATTTTATACCGAAGAAGAACATATTGACATCGCACGCAATCGATAGAAAAAAAAGTCTGGTTGAAACGCTCTCAAATATTAATCTACACTTCTTATCGAAACATATGAAAAGACAGTGATTTATTGATATACAGAAAAAATATTCGCCTCGCACTTTTAAATTTAGAGTTATTTTATACCGAAGAAGAACATATTGACGCACACGCAATCGATAGAAGAAAAAAAAAAAGTCTGGTTGAAACGCTCTCAAATATTAATCTACACGAAATTGCAAGCGTCTACAAATTCTTGTAGCATGAAAAAAAGATCTATAAGTAACACTCCTGATTATCCGAAGAGCATAGCAATGTAACAACCGATAAAGGAAGCGTGCAATAAAAAATGTCTGATCGACTATATGAAATCAATGATGGACGGTTCCATTACTCAGTCCGCATAACCGACCAGACTCCTTTTTCTTTTTATGCACACTTTCTTTCTCGGTTGTTAAGTCACTATGTTCTTCGGATAATCAGGAGTATTACTTATAGATCTTCTTTCATAATACAAGAATTTGTCAACACACTTGCAATTTCATGTAGATTAATATTTTTTAAATTTCTTCGTAAGAAATCGCATTCACTCCCGACCGTTTTTTTTTTTTTTCAACGTTGCATGGAAAAAATCAATTTCGTTTTTGAGTTTCGATCACGTCCGCGCATAATAGCATTAACTCGCAATCTATCAAGGAATTTTGATTGAAAAACTGATGATTCGCGGTGGCAGTTTTCCTCGAAAAAATTAAATTTTTAAATTTTTCCTCGATTATTGGAACGTCATCGGTCAACTGCGAATACATATTTTGTATGCAGAATTCGAGATTAAATAAATTAAACATGGTTTTTCCCGTAACATATAAAGACGTGAACTGATTCGATAGTTTAACGAGTTTCAAATCATTGAACCGAACTACACGCAATGTTAAATTATCGCGAATTCTTTGCTCTTCTTCTTCTTCTTCTTCTTCTTCTTCTTCTTTCCTCGCGGACGAAAGCAAGTCTGCCAAACGCTTCTTCATCCGCAACAAATCGATCCACGCGTTCGGGGAGATAGCGATCTCGTTGCCTCGGTTATCTCCTATAACCATTTCGACGAAAATATCCTCGTCGACTCGTACGCCTATTTCCAAATATTTAAAATAGTTGCCGGCAATGGAATATCTTCGGCTTAGGATTCGTACAGAGCGGTTGCGAGAAGTCTTCGACACCGATGACGATGCCCGCGATTGTTGGAAATTCCTGCAATCAATTGATTTTTTTTTTTTTTTTTAAACTGATGAAACGTTTTCATAATTTAAAAATTGATTTTTATTTCTTATACTTACATCGTTTTCTTTGCTTCTTTCGCACTTCTGTTATATTCGTTGAACGATGAATGACGGTTAACAACAGACATCTTCGTTACTGCGTATGCGGTAAAACTTCTGAAGTGCAGTGCTCGAAACACCTCCTTTTGTACTATGCGCTATCGCTTCCTTTATCGATATAATGTTCCAGCATTGCGACGGAATCTATCTCTACCACTTCCTTTTTCCGAAACCCCCCCCCCCCCCTTCCCCCCCTTCCCCAGTCAGTCGTCGTCGTCGTCGTCGTTGTCGTTGATGCTATAATGTCCCCAAGGAAGAGTATTGATCAAATTATCGCGGATGCAGCGTTTATCATCGTGCGGACTCAGTGCCAATTTGATTTCGGATACCGAATACACCTGGTGCTGCATGGACATTATACGGTTACTGTTGACGCTCTTCTCCGTACAATTACGAAGGCACCCGATATAGTCTTCGAAACTTATATCCCTAACCGTGACATTCGTACTGATACCTTTTATCTTTTTGGTTTCGCGACAGGTATCGTCATCGCGCACGCGAGTGGCATACATTTTCGAGCGGAGTCCTACGAATTCGGTCATAATTTTACCACCGTTCTCATCCTTCATCAATCCCAACATCTTTTTGTTCGCGATCGGAACAGCGTATGCGTTATTCTCGGGATAATTGCTGGTGTCGTAGCGATAAATATCGCGTTTCAGCATTTCGTACGCGTCGTCGCATGCAATTTCGTATATCAAACTGTCCGTATCCGTGTACAAAATCTTACATTTTTCTTTTAAATTTGGATACATATAACCGTAATGAAAGTCGTACAAATGACATTTCGATATGTCCAATACGGACATACCTATGTAAACGGGTTTGTAAAATTTAATATTGATTTTTTTCAGCTGAACCGCGACGAAATCCTCCGAGAACACCGTACAACTGTGAAAATTCGGTCTAGCTATCAGTCGCTCGACACCGTGTCGACCGTTCCATCGAGAGAGTAATTTCACGCACGCGTGATTTCGAACGTTCTCCATCGTTTTTCCGAACACCGCGTTATTCATTAGTTTAAACAAATTCTTTGAAAAGTCGTCGCTTGCATTGGCACGCAATTTTGTGTTCAAATCGATATAACTGTTCAGCCATCGCGATTGTTGAAACTCTAGAATTCTATGAATTTTTTTCAATTTCAAACCGTGTCTCAAACTTTGTTGCAGATACCGATAATGTAGAACGTATCGCTCCTTATCGCGAAGCGTAGCCAACAACTTTCCTTTTCGGTTCGACGAACCATTCGCCGCCGCCGTGTCGTGACTCGGGCAAAACGGAAGATCCGCGTGAGCGTCGTGAATTTCGCGCGGATACTCCAAATCCACCTCTAAAATGTATCCTACGGGACTATCGATTGGAATAGATTCGATACTAAAATTATCTATACTCGTCTGATCGCTCACCCAGCGAAAATTGCTGTGCGGTAGAGGTTGCGACATGGCCCAACCATACAAATTATTAACATCAAAATACATCAGATAGGTGGACGGTTCGCTCGAGTCGTACGTCGGCAAATACTTGTTGTTCGCGCGCGCATACCTGTGAGAACATTGACTCAGTCCACCGCGTATTCCACGCTCCACGAACAAAAGCATGTTCACGTCGGTGAACAGCTCCAGCTCGATCTTCGTCATTTTTAACATCACGTCCCACGCGAAACCGGGGAGCGTGTAATAATGCGCTGGATCGAGTTTATAATTCTCGAGACAGTCATCGCGAAAATTTTCAAAAACATCTGCCAACAACAGCACGTCCAATTTTAAGTACAAATCGCTGTACTGTCCTAACGTCTTTATTTCGAACCGCGTCCAAACCGTATTCGCGTGAAGGTAATCGGCATCGGATATCTCGTTGGCGCATAACTGATTGTAAAATGCCTCGCGCGGTGGCAATTGCTCGTCGTTTAGTTTATCGTACGATGTTAGATAGTCGTACGGGAAAACACCTTTTCTCGTTAAAAGATCGAAATCGCTGTCGGAAAGATGCGCAAATTCGCTTCGTACGACGCGCAGCTTGCTCTTGTCCAAATACGATGATAATTTGTTCAAACTGGAATTCAAGAATTTGAATGAATCGATAAACCGAAACTTTACCAACTTTTTGTAATTTTTTTTTTTTTTAACATTCCCGACCCCGGCAACGTGTTTCGTGAACGAAATGTACCGCTCTTTTGTAAGCGGTAACACTTCCATATTCCCTGCGAACGCGTTCGCCAATTCCTTGATGATAAAATGCGCATCGTAACCGGATAAATTGTGAAAAACCACCGGTATCACGTACGTATGTTGATAACGCAAATTGCAATCGTTATGCGCCGGACCGCGATACATGCCCGTAATATGACAATGATCGCGCACTTTTACCTCGAAATCGTTGAACGGTTTTTCGCATATGTGACAATGCGAGGCATTAAGAAAATCTAATTTTTGCGCTTTGGTTAACGCCTTCATCGGTACTTTTTTATCGAGTATCGACTGTAATTTGTGGCTCAATTCGTACAACTTTTCCGCGAACCATGCCGAGCATCCCTCTGCTCTGGAACAAGCTTGATACTCGCACAAAGTAGCATTGTATCGACAATGTACGTAATAACCTATGCTGAATGCGTGGTGATGCTGATACTGCATACGCGCTCTGCAGCTCTGTTCTTCCTGTTTCTTCAGCAAACATTCTAAATCGGCGTAAATGACGAAAGGCGTCCGTTCTTTGTACGCGTAGTTACCAAACCGCAACCACATATCTTCCGGGGTCGGAAGCGTCAGAGCGCATTCGTTTATTCGATTGCAATCGGTTGCATGGGCGTCTAATCTCTCTTGCGATGAGAAATATTGTAGGCATCTGAGGAGGAAAAAACGAATATATAACATCAACACTTTTGATTGAAAAGAAAAAAAATGTGTTCAACTTACCGGTCGCAAATACGCTTGGCATGATTGTTCTTGCTAAGCTGCGATGAAACCAATCGTGATAAATTTCTTATACACATGTAATGATTGTGCGAAGTCCTCTGTAGAAAAAGCAAATTAACATGCTTGCTCCGCTTCTTCTCGGTCAGATGAAGCGTTCCAAACTTCTTACGGTCCACCCATTCGAACACGTTCACGGAAACGCCGTTTACCCGTTCGAATTTTCGAATATCTTTGAAGGATATGGGCAGCCGAAAACCTTCGGTTCGAAGCACTGTACGGTAATGTGGATAGGAGGTGGAACGCTCCGGATGTTTCACAACCGGGTAGAGACCAGCCACGACCGACCAAAAAAAACAGGCTTCGCCGCCGTCGTTGACGCTGATTACTGCTCTCTTCAGCTGTATCGCTCGAGGTATACGCGAACTGGTGCCAGCTTGCAGTGGTCGATACACGTTGCAATTCACTATTAGATGCAGTATCTTCGATAGCGCCCATCCGCTGTCTCGTTCTTGAAATTCTTCCATCGATGTTAAAATCGTTGGCATAACGTTTTTCAGGTACCATCGACGTAAATCGCTCGTTCGAAACAGCGCAAAATTTCGTGTGCCGAAACTTTTCACCGAAACCGTGTTGCGCAACACAAATTCCGCTTCCAACATAATGTTCACTTTCACCGATGAATGCTCGTTCAAAAGTTCCGTAACGCGTCTCGTAATTATCCGCTTCGCGTGTTGTAAAAATTGGTGAGGATCGATATGCTCAACGTTGATAACAACACCGCTCGATATACGGTTTCGAAACGCCGACTCGATATCTTCCCAACGAAGAGTCGATGCTCTCGCACCGCTGCGACTCGTATCGCATAAACCTCGACCAACGCGCGACGAAAAACGATAATCCAGCGAAACGTTTAAACTCTTCAAACGACATATTAGCGATATTAAACTAAATTTCGCGCCTACCGATAATTCATCCTTCATACGGGATAAATAATTGGTGCAGTACTGTAAAGTCTCGATATACGAGCGAGACCATTCGCGATACTCGTCGATGGTTCTGATCAGCACCGACATACGCGTCAGACACTTTAACGCCTTTTTACAAATCTCAATCATCTTGCGCAAAAATAATTTTTTTTAACTTCAATTTCACGTCATCCGTTAAATTACCAGTTCGTAGAAACACAATTATACTTCGCATCCAGTTAACATGATTCGGCGTTCGCCTGTTTTTATTATATCCAATATCGTGGACGGTGACTCGACCGCGGGCCATGGCGACACAACTTGACTAAATCTCTTTGTATAGAAAAAACATATACGACTCGTAACGTCGTTTCGCATAAAACGTTCGATCATCGCTTTCTGCTCGATGGGAAAACGATCGTTCAAATACAAATTTATAACATGACTCCAAGCCAAATTTTTTAATGTTAAAACCGACATATCAATATTCCTCGTCGCTCGAGAAACATAAACGATGTTTCGTGATCGGCAAAAAAGGAGGAGTCAAAACAATACGTGAGACGCAATGACGCCTCGATGCTAACACTCCCGTGTAAACATAATCGGTTCTACGATATCGAAGCACAGCTTTCCTTAAATACAACGACAATTTCCGTTTCGGTTTTAGGAAAACGAACACTCGTAAAAGATCGATGTTCTCGTTCCTTACGTCGCACAACAAGTCCAGCGGTTTGTACGTTAAAACCGTCACGTATGGAACTATGCCGGGCGGAAATTTTTTGCGAACAACGCAATAAATCTCGCACGAAAGAACGCGAAAATATCGCTCCAAAATCTGCTGATACGTCTTCGAATAATTGCGAATATCAAACTCGAATAACTTCGTCGCGGCAAATGTTTGTAGCGAGGGCACCTCCGCCGCGTACTCCATCGCATGACACAACTTTTTATTCCGAATCTACGTCTGGTATTCATTGTCACATCCACATACATAATATTATGAAACAAATACATTCGCATTAACAAAGAAAAAACGAAGGATGTGGTTCAGAAAAATGCAACGGTCGATGCGAGAGAGACAAAATTGGTAGGAAAGAAACATTGCTACATAATATTATTATGAAACAAATACATTCGCATTAACAAAGGAAAAAACGAAGGATATGGTTCAGAAAAATGCAGCGACCGATGCGAGAGAGAGAAATTGGCAGGAAAGAAACATTGTCGCATAATATTATTATGAAACAAATACGCGAAGGATGTGGTTCAGAAAAATGCAACGGTCGATGCGAGAGAGAGAGAAATTGGTAGGAAAAAGATAGAAACAGGAAGAGCGAGAGAGAAACAACAATCGCGCGTTCTGAAGAAGGACAGATCTTGAAAATGCAAGAGAGGATGTAGAAGAGAGGGAAAACTAGTCCGCGGTTGATAATTTTGCGAGCGAGAGAGACAACAATAGTCCGACGCCGCAAAATCGGATGTGCATGCGCGATAACGGATGTGCATGCGCGAAACCGCAATCTTGAAAAATCGGATGTGCGATAACGGATGTGCCGAAACCGCAGGCGCGATAACGGAAAACCGCACGCGCCATCCCCCCCACTCCTCCTTCAAGATCGCCGCGCGCTCCCCCTCTTTCCCCGCAAAGAAAAGACCCCCCTCGCCTACTGGGTTAGAACCGGCCTATATTCCCTACTTGCGTGATATACGTTATATACGCTTGATATACGTCATATAGGCGTCATGTACGTTATATACGCGTCCATATACGTTATATACGCGTCATATAGTTTAAATACGCGTCACATACGTTATATACGCGACATATACGTTATATATGCGACATATACGTTATATACGCGTCATATACGGTATGTACGCGTCACATACGTTAAAAACGCGTCATATACGTTATATACGAGACATATACGTTATATACGCGTCATATACGTTATATACGCGTCATATACGTTATATACGAGACATATACGTTATACACGCGTCATATACGTTATACACGCGTCATATACGTTATTTACGCGTCACGTACGTTATATACGAGTCATATACGTTATATACGCGTCAAATAGTTTATATACGCGACATGTACGTTATATACGCGACATATACGTTATATACGCGTCATATACGTTATATACGAGACATATACGTTATACACGCGTCATATACGTTATATACGCGTCCATATACATTATATACGTATCACGTACGATATATACGAGTCATACACGTTATATACGCGTCATATACGTTATATACGCGTCATATAGTTAATATACGCGTCATATACGTTATATACGCGACATATACGTTATATACGCGTCATATAGTTTATATACGCGTCATATACGTTATATACGCGACATATACGTTACATACGAGACATATACGTTATATACGAATCATATACGTTATATACGCGACATATACGTTATATACGCGACATATACGTTGTATACGCGTCATATACGTTATATACGAGACATATACGTTATATACTAGACATATACGTTATATACGCGTCATATACGTTATATACGCGTCATATACGTTATACACGAGTCATATACGATATGTACGCATCATATACGTTATATACGCGATAGATACGTTATATACGAGTCATATACGTTATAAACGCGTCAGATACGTTATACACGCGTCATATAGTTTATATACGTGTCATATACGTTATATACGCGACATATACGTTATATACGCGACATATACGTTATATACGCGTCACATACGTTATATACGCGTCATATACGTTATATAGGAGAGATATACGTTATATACGCGACATATACGTTATACACGCGTCATATACTTTATACAAGCGTCATATACGTTATATACGAGACATATACGTTATATACGAGACATATACGTTATATACGAGACATATACGTTGTATACGCGTCATATACGTTATATACGAGACATATACGTTATATACTAGACATATACGTTAAATACGCGTCATATACGTTATACACGCGTCATATACGTTATGTACGCGTCACGGACGTTATATACGAGTCATATACGTTATATACGCTTCATATAGTTTATATACGCGTCATATACGTTATATACGCGACATATACGTTATATACGCGACATATAGGTTATGTACGCGTCACATACGTTATAAACGCGTCATATACGTTATATACGAGACATATACGTTATATACGAGACATATACGTTAAATACGCGACATATACGTTATATACGCGTCATATAGTTTAAATACGCGTCACATACGTTATATACGCGACATATACGTTATATATGCGACATATACGTTATGTACGCGTCACATACGTTATAAACGCGTCATATACGTTATATACGAGACATATACGTTATATACGCGTCATATACGTTATATACGCGACATATACGTTATATACGCGTCATATACGTTATATACGAGACATATACGTTATACACGCGTCATATACGTTATATACGCGTCCATATACGTTATATACGCATCACGTACGATATATACGAGTCATATACGTTATATACGCGTCATACACGTTATATACGCGACATATACGTTATATACGCGTCATATACGATATGTACGCATCATATACGTTATATACGCGATAGATACGTTATATACGAGTCATATACGTTATATACGCGTCATATACGTTATATACGCGTCATATAGTTTATATACGCGTCACATACGTTATATACGCGACATATACGTTATATACGCGACATATACGTTATGTACGCGTCACATACGTAATAAACGCGTCATATACGTTATATACGAGACATATACGTTATATACGCGTCATATACGTTATATACGCGAGATATACGTTATATACGAGACATATACGTTATATACGCGTCATATACGTTATATACGCGAGATATACGTTATATACGCGACATATACGTTATACACGCGTCATATACGTTATATACGAGACATATACGTTATACACGCGTCATATACGTTATATACGCGTCCATATACGTTATATACGCATCACGTACGATATATACGAGTCATATACGTTATATACGCGTCATATACGTTATATACGCGTCATATAGTTAATATACGCGTCATATACGTTATATACGCGACATATACGTTATATACGCGTCATATAGTTTATATACGCGTCATATACGTTATATACGCGACATATACGTTATATACGCGACATATACGTTATGTACGCGTCACATACGTAATAAACGCGTCATATACGTTATATACGAGACATATACGTTATATACGCGTCATATACGTTATATACGCGAGATATACGTTATATACGCGACATATACGTTATACACGCGTCATATACTTTATACAAGCGTCATATACGTTATATTTGCTTGATATACATCATATACCCGTCATATACGTTATACACGCGTCATATACGTTATATTCTATACATATACGTTATATACGAGTCATATACGTTATATATGCGTGATATACGTTATATACGCTTGATATACGTCATATAGGCGTCATGTACGTTATATACGCGTCCATATACGTTATATACGCGTCATATAGTTTAAATACGCGTCACATACGTTATATACGCGACATATACGTTATATATGCGACATATACGTTATGTACGCGTCACATACGTTATAAACGCGTCATATACGTTATACACGCGTCATATACGTTATACACGCGTCATATACGTTATTTACGCGTCACGTACGTTATATACGAGTCATATACGTTATATACGCGTCAAATAGTTTATATACGCGACATGTACGTTATATACGCGACATATACGTTATATACGCGTCATATACGTTATATACGAGACATATACGTTATACACGCGTCATATACGTTATATACGCGTCCATATACGTTATATACGCATCACGTACGATATATACGAGTCATATACGTTATATACGCGTCATATACGTTATATACGCGTCATATAGTTAATATACGCGTCATATACGTTATATACGCGACATATACGTTATATACGCGTCATATAGTTTATATACGCGTCATATACGTTATATACGCGACATATACGTTATATACGAGACATATACGTTATATACGCATCATATACGTTATATACGCGACATATACGTTATATACGCGACATATACGTTGTATACGCGTCATATACGTTATATACGAGACATATACGTTATATACTAGACATATACGTTATATACGCGTCATATACGTTATATACGCGTCATATACGTTATACACGAGTCATATACGATATGTACGCATCATATACGTTATATACGCGATAGATACGTTATATACGAGTCATATACGTTATAAACGCGTCAGATACGTTATACACGCGTCATATAGTTTATATACGTGTCATATACGTTATATACGCGACATATACGTTATATACGCGACATATACGTTATATACGCGTCACATACGTTATATACGCGTCATATTCGTTATATAGGCGAGATATATGTTATATACGCGACATATACGTTATACACGCGTCATATACTTTATACAAGCGTCATATACGTTATATTTGCTTGATATACATCATATACGCGTCATATACGTTATACACGCGTCATATACGTTATATACTATAAGTATACGTTATATACGAGTCATATACGTTATATACGCGTCATGTAGTTTATATACGCGTCATACACGTTATATACGCGACATATACGTTATATACGCGTCATATACGATATGTACGCATCATATACGTTATATACGCAATAGATACGTCATATACGAGTCATATACGTTATATACGCGTCATATACGTTATATACGCGTCATATAGTTTATATACGCGTCACATACGTTATATACGCGACATATACGTTATATACGCGACATATACGTTATGTACGCGTCACATACGTAATAAACGCGTCATATACGTTATATACGAGACATATACGTTATATACGCGTCATATACGTTATATACGCGAGATATACGTTATATACGCGACATATACGTTATACACGCGTCATATACTTTATACAAGCGTCATGTACGTTATATTTGCTTGATATACATCATATACCCGTCATATACGTTATACACGCGTCATATACGTTATATACTATACATATACGTTATATACGAGTCATATACGTTATATACGCGTCATGTAGTTTATATACGCGTCATACACGTTATATACGAGACATATACGTTATATACGCGTCATATACGTTATATACGCGTCATATAGTTTAAATACGCGTCACATACGTTATATACGCGACATATACGTTATATACGCGTCACATACGTTATATACGCGTCATATACGTTATATACGAAACATATACGTTATATACGTGTCATATACGTTATATACGCGAGATATACGTTATATACGCGACATATACGTTATACACGCGTCATATACTTTATACAAGCGTCATATACGTTATATTTGCTTGATATACATCATATACGCGTCATATACGTTATACACGCGTCATATACGTTATGTACGCGTCACGTACGTTATATACGAGTCATATACGTTATATACGCGTCATATAGTTAATATACGCGTCATATACGTTATATACGCGACATATGCGTTATATACGCGTCATATACGTTATATACGCGTCATATACGTTATACACGAGTCATATACGATATGTACGCATCATATACGTTATATACGCGAGAGATACGTTATATACGAGTCATATACGTTATATACGCGTCAGATACGTTATATACGCGTCATATAGTTTATATACGCGTCATATACGTTATATACGCGACATATACGTTATATACGCGACATATAGGTTATGTACGCGTCATATACGTTATAAACGCGTCATATACGTTATATAGGAGAGATATACGTTATATACGCGACATATACGTTATACACGCGTCATATACTTTATACAAGCGTCATATACGTTATATACGAGACATATACGTTATATACGAGACATATACGTTATATACGAGACATATACGTTGTATACGCGTCATATACGTTATATACGAGACATATACGTTATATACTAGACATATACGTTGTATACGCGTCATATACGTTATATACGAGACATATACGTTATATACTAGACATATACGTTAAATACGAGTCATATACGTTATATACGCTTCATATAGTTTATATACGCGTCATATACGTTATATACGCGACATATACGTTATATACGCGACATATAGGTTATGTACGCGTCACATACGTTATAAACGCGTCATATACGTTATATACGAGACATATACGTTATATACGCGTCATATACGTTATATACGCGTCATATACGTTATATACGAGACATATACGTTATACACGCGTCATATACGTTATACACGCGTCATATACGTTATTTACGTGTCACGTACGTTATATACGAGTCATATACGTTATATACGCGTCAAATAGTTTATATACGCGACATGTACGTTATATACGCGACATATACGTTATATACGCGTCATATACGTTATATTCGAGACATATACGTTATACACGCGTCATATACGTTATATACGCGTCCATATACGTTATATACGCATCACGTACGATATATACGAGTCATATACGTTATATACGCGTCATATACGTTATATACGCGTCATATAGTTAATATACGCGTCATATACGTTATATACGCGACATATACGTTATATACGCGTCATATAGTTTATATACGCGTCATATACGTTATATACGCGACATATACGTTATATACGAGACAAATACGTTATATACGCATCATATACGTTATATACGCGCCATATACGTTATATACGCGACATATACGTTGTATACGCGTCATATACGTTATATACGAGACATATACGTTATATACTAGACATATACGTTATATACGCGTCATATACGTTATATACGCGTCATATACGTTATACACGAGTCATATACGATTTGTACGCATCATATACGTTATATACGCGATAGATACGTTATATACGAGTCATATACGTTATGTACGCGTCACATACGTAATAAACGCGTCATATACTTTATACAAGCGTCATATACGTTATATTTGCTTGATATACATCATATACCCGTCATATACGTTATACACGCGTCATATACGTTATATAATATACATATACGTTATATACGAGTCATATACGTTATATACGCGTCATGTAGTTTATATACGCGTCATACACGTTATATACGAGACATATACGTTATATACGCGTCATATACGTTATATACGCGTCATATAGTTCAAATACGCGTCACATACGTTATATACGCGACATATACGTTATATACGCGTCACATACGTTATATACGCGTCATATACGTTATATACGAGACATATACGTTATATACGAGACATATACGTTATATACGAGTCATATACGTTATATACGCGTCATATACGTTATATACGCGTCAGATACGTTATATACGCGTCATATACGTTATATACGAGACATATACGTTATATACGCGTCATATACGTTATATACGCGTCATACACGTTATATACGAGACATATACGTTATATACGCGTCATATACGTTATATACGCGTCATATAGTTTAAATACGCGTCACATACGTTATATACGCGTCATATACGTTATATACGCGAGATATACGTTATACACGAGTCATATACGATATGTACGCATCATATACGTTATATACGCGATAGATACGTTATATACGAGTCATATACGTTATATACGCGTCAGATACGTTATATACGCGTCATATAGTTTATATACGCGTCATATACGTTATATACGCGACATATACGTTATATACGCGACATATAGGTTATGTACGCGTCATATACGTTATAAACGCGAGATATACGTTATATACGCGACATATACGTTATATACGCGTCATATACGTTATTTACGCGTCACGTACGTTATATACGAGTCATATACGTTATATACGCGTCAAATAGTTTATATACGCGACATGTACGTTATATACGCGACATATACGTTATATACGCGTCATATACGTTATATACGCGTCATATAGTTTATATACGCGTCACATACGTTATATACGCGACATATACGTTATATATGCGACATATACGTTATATACGCATCATATACGGTATGTACGTGTCACATACGTTATAAACGCGTCATATACGTTATATACGAGACATATACGTTATATACGCGACATATACGTTATGTACGCGTCACATACGTAATAAACGCGTCATATACTTTATACAAGCGTCATATACGTTATATTTGCTTGATATACATCATATACCCGTCATATACGTTATACACGCGTCATATACGTTATATAATATACATATACGTTATATACGAGTCATATACGTTATATACGCGTCATGTAGTTTATATACGCGTCATACACGTTATATACGAGACATATACGTTATATACGCGTCATATACGTTATATACGCGTCATATAGTTCAAATACGCGTCACATACGTTATATACGCGACATATAGGTTATGTACGCGTCACATACGTTATAAACGCGTCATATACGTTATATACGAGACATATACGTTATATACGAGACATGTACGTTATATACGAGACATATACGTTATATACGCGACATATACGTTATACACGCGTCATATACGTTATATACGCGAGATATACGTTATATACGCGACATATACGTTATATACGCGTCATATACGTTATTTACGCGTCACGTACGTTATATACGAGTCATATACGTTATATACGCGTCAAATAGTTTATATACGCGACATGTACGTTATATACGCGACATATACGTTATATACGCGTCATATACGTTATATACGCGTCATATAGTTTATATACGCGTCACATACGTTATATACGCGACATATACGTTATATATGCGACATATACGTTATATACGCATCATATACGGTATGTACGTGTCACATACGTTATAAACGCGTCATATACGTTATATACGAGACATATACGTTATATACGCGTCATATACGTTATATACGCGTCATATACGTTATATACTATAAGTATACGTTATATACGAGTCATATACGTTATATACGCGTCATGTAGTTTATATACGCGTCATACACGTTATATACGCGACATATACGTTATATACGCGTCATATACGATATGTACGCATCATATACGTTATATACGCGATAGATACGTTATATACTAGTCATATACGTTATATACGCGTCATATACGTTATATACGCGTCATATAGTTTATATACGCGTCACATACGTTATATACGCGACATATACGTTATATACGCGACATATACGTTATGTACGCGTCACATACGTAATAAACGCGTCATATACTTTATACAAGCGTCATATACGTTATATTTGCTTGATATACATCATATACCCGTCATATACGTTATACACGCGTCATATACGTTATATAATATACATATACGTTATATACGAGTCATATACGTTATATACGCGTCATGTAGTTTATATACGCGTCATACACGTTATATACGAGACATATACGTTATATACGCGTCATATACGTTATATACGCGTCATATAGTTCAAATACGCGTCACATACGTTATATACGCGACATATACGTTATATACGCGTCACATACGTTATATACGCGTCATATACGTTATATACGAGACATATACGTTATATACGAGACATATACGTTATATACGAGTCATATACGTTATATACGCGTCATATACGTTATATACTCGTCAGATACGTTATATACGCGTCATATACGTTATATACGAGACATATACGTTATATACGCGTCATATACGTTATATACGCGTCATACACGTTATATACGAGACATATACGTTATATACGCGTCATATACGTTATATACGCGTCATATAGTTTAAATACGCGTCACATACGTTATATACGCGTCATATACGTTATATACGCGAGATATACGTTATACACGAGTCATATACGATATGTACGCATCATATACGTTATATACGCGATAGATACGTTATATACGAGTCATATACGTTATATACGCGTCAGATACGTTATATACGCGTCATATAGTTTATATACGCGTCATATACGTTATATACGCGACATATACGTTATATACGCGACATATAGGTTATGTACGCGTCATATACGTTATAAACGCGTCATATACGTTATATACGAGACATATACGTTATATACGAGACATATACGTTATATACGAGTCATGTACGTTATATACGCGTCATATACGTTATATACGCGTCAGATACGTTATATACGCGTCCATATACGTTATATACGAGACATATACGTTATAGACGCGTCATATACGTTATATACGCGAAGATATACGTTATATACGCGACATATACGTTATACACCGCGTCATATACTTTATACAAGCGTCATGTACGTTATATTTGCTTGATATACATCATATACGCGTCATATACGTTATACACGCGTCATATACGTTATATACTATACATATACGTTATATACTATACATATACGTTATATACGAGTCATATACGTTATATACGCGTCATGTAGTTTATATACGCGTCATACACGTTATATACGAGACATATACGTTATATATGCGTGATATACGTTATATACGAGACATATAAGTTATATACGAGACATATAGGTTATATACGCGTCATATACGTTATATACGCGACATATACGTTATGTACGCGTCACATACGTTATAAACGCGTCATATACGTTATATACGAGACATATACGTTATATACGAGACATATACGTTATATACGAGACATATACGTTATACACGCGACATATACGTTATGTACGCGTCACATACGTTATAAACGGCGTCATATACGTTATATACGAGACATATACGTTTATATACGAGACACATACGTTATATACGAGACATATACGTTAAATACGCGTCATATACGTTATACACGCGTCATATACGTTATAAACGAGACATATACGTTATATACGAGACATATACGTTATATACGAGACATATACGTTAAATACGCGACATATACGTTATATACGCGTCATATAGTTTATATACGCGTCATATACGTTATATACGCGACATATACGTTATATACGAGACATATACGTTATATACGCGTCATATACGTTATATACGCGACATATACGTTATATACGTGACATATACGTTGTATACGCGTCATATACGTTATATACGAGACATATACGTTATATACTAGACATATACGTTATATACGCGACATATACGTTATGTACGCGTCACATACGTAATAAACGCGTCATATACGTTATATACGAGACATATACGTTATATACGCGTCATATACGTTATATACGCGAGATATACGTTATATACGCGACATATACGTTATACACGCGTAATATACTTTATACAAGCGTCATATACGTTATATTTGCTTGATATACATTATATACCCGTCATATATGTTATACACGCGTCATATACGTTATATACTATACATATACGTTATATACGAGTCCATATACGTTATATACGCGTCATGTAGTTTATATACGCGTCATACACGTTATATACGAGACATATACGTTATATATGCGTGATATACGTTATATACGCTTGATATACGTCATATAGGCGTCATGTACGTTATATACGCGTCCCATATACGTTATACTACGCGTCATATAGTTTAAATACGCGTCACATACGTTATATACGCGACATATACGTTATATATGCGACATATACGTTTATATACGCGTCATATACGGTATGTACGCGTCACATACGTTATAAACGCGTCCATATACGTTATATACGAGACATATACGTTATATACGCGTCATATACGTTATATACGCGTCATATACGTTATATACGAGACATATACGTTATATACGAGACATATACGTTATATACGAGACATATACGTTATACACGCGACATATACGTTATGTACGCGTCACATACGTTATAAACGCGTCATATACGTTATATACGAGACATATACGTTATATACGAGACACATACGTTATATACGAGACATATACGTTAAATACGCGTCATATACGTTATACACGCGTCATATACGTTATAAACGAGACATATACGTTATATACGAGACATATACGTTATATACGAGACATATACGTTAAATACGCGACATATACGTTATATACGCGTCATATAGTTTATATACGCGTCATATACGTTATATAACGCGACATATACGTTATATACGAGACATATACGTTATATACGCGTCATATACGTTATATACGCGACATATACGTTATATACGTGACATATACGTTGTATACGCGTCATATACGTTATATACGAGACATATACGTTATATACTAGACATATACGTTATATACGCGACATATACGTTATGTACGCGTCACATACGTAATAAACGCGTCATATACGTTATATACGAGACATATACGTTATATACGCGTCATATACGTTATATACGCGAGATATATGTTATATACGCGACATATACGTTATACACGCGTAATATACTTTATACAAGCGTCATATACGTTATATTTGCTTGATATACATTATATACCCGTCATATATGTTATACACGCGTCATATACGTTATATACTATACATATACGTTATATACGAGTCATATACGTTATATACGCGTCATGTAGTTTATATACGCGTCATACACGTTATATACGAGACATATACGTTATATATGCGTGATATACGTTATATACGCTTGATATACGTCATATAGGCGTCATGTACGTTATATACGCGTCCATATACGTTATATACGCGTCATATAGTTTAAATACGCGTCACATACGTTATATACGCGACATATACGTTATATATGCGACATATACGTTATATACGCGTCATATACGGTATGTACGCGTCACATACGTTATAAACGCGTCATATACGTTATATACGAGACATATACGTTATATACGCGTCATATACGTTATATACGCGTCATATACGTTATATACGAGACATATACGTTATACACGCGTCATATACGTTATACACGCGTCATATACGTTATTTACGCGTCACGTACGTTATATACGAGTCATATACGTTATATACGCGTCAAATAGTTTATATACGCGACATGTACGTTATATACGCCACATATACGTTATATACGCATCACGTACGATATATACGAGTCATATACGTTATATACGCGTCATATACGTTATATACGCGTCATATAGTTAATATACGCGTCATATACGTTATATACGCGACATATACGTTATATACGCGTCATATAGTTTATATACGCGTCATATACGTTATATACGCGACATATACGTTATATACGAGACATATACGTTATATACGCATCATATACGTTATATACGCGACATATACGTTATATACTAGACATATACGTTATATACGCGTCATATACGTTATATACGCGTCATATACGTTATACACGAGTCATATACGATATGTACGCATCATATACGTTATATACGCGATAGATACGTTATATACGAGTCATATACGTTATAAACGCGTCAGATACGTTATACACGCGTCATATAGTTTATATACGTGTCATATACGTTATATACGCGACATATACGTTATATACGCGTCATATACGTTATATACGCGAGATATACGTTATATACGCGACATATACGTTATACACGCGTAATATACTTTATACAAGCGTCATATACGTTATATTTGCTTGATATACATTATATACCCGTCATATACGTTATACACGCGTCATATACGTTATATACTATACATATACGTTATATACGAGTCATATACGTTATATACGCGTCATGTAGTTTATATACGCGTCATACACGTTATATACGAGACATATACGTTATATATGCGTGATATACGTTATATACGCTTGATATACGTCATATAGGCGTCATGTACGTTATATACGCGTCCATATACGTTATATACGCGTCATATAGTTTAAATACGCGTCACATACGTTATATACGCGACATATACGTTATATATGCGACATATACGTTATATACGCGTCATATACGGTATGTACGCGTCACATACGTTATAAACGCGTCATATACGTTATATACGAGACATATACGTTATATACGCGTCATATACGTTATATACGCGTCATATACGTTATATACGAGACATATACGTTATACACGCGTCATATACGTTATACACGCGTCATATACGTTATTTACGCGTCACGTACGTTATATACGAGTCATATACGTTATATACGCGTCAAATAGTTTATATACGCGACATGTACGTTATATACGCGACATATACGTTATATACGCATCACGTACGATATATACGAGTCATATACGTTATATACGCGTCATATACGTTATATACGCGTCATATAGTTAATATACGCGTCATATACGTTATATACGCGACATATACGTTATATACGCGTCATATAGTTTATATACGCGTCATATACGTTATATACGCGACATATACGTTATATACGAGACATATACGTTATATACGCATCATATACGTTATATACGCGACATATACGTTATATACGCGACATATACGTTATATACGCGTCATATACGTTATATACGCGTCATATACGTTATACACGAGTCATATACGATATGTACGCATCATATACGTTATATACGCGATAGATACGTTATATACGAGTCATATACGTTATAAACGCGTCAGATACGTTATACACGCGTCATATAGTTTATATACGTGTCATATACGTTATATACGCGACATATACGTTATATACGCGACATATACGTTATATACGCGTCACATACGTTATGTACGCGTCATATACGTTATATAGGCGAGATATACGTTATATACGCGACATATACGTCATACACGCGTCATATACTTTATACAAGCGTCATATACGTTATATACGAGACATATACGTTATATACGAGACATATACGTTATATACGAGACATATACGTTATATATGCGTGATATACGTTATATACGAGACATATACGTTATATACGAGACATATAGGTTATATACGCGTCATATACGTTATATACGCGACATATACGTTATGTACGCGTCACATACGTTATAAACGCGTCATATACGTTATATACGAGACATATACGTTATATACGAGACATATACGTTATATACGAGACATATACGTTATACACGCGACATATACGTTATGTACGCGTCACATACGTTATAAACGCGTCATATACGTTATATACGAGACATATACGTTATATACGAGACACATACGTTATATACGAGACATATACGTTAAATACGCGTCATATACGTTATACACGCGTCATATACGTTATGTACGCGTCACGTACGTTATATACGAGTCATATACGTTATATACGCGTCATATAGTTTATATACGCGTCATATACGTTATATACGCGACATATACGTTATATACGCGACATATAGGTTATGTACGCGTCACATACGTTATAAACGCGTCATATACGTTATATACGAGACATATACGTTATATACGAGACATATACGTTATATACGAGACATATACGTTAAATACGCGACATATACGTTATATACGCGTCATATAGTTTATATACGCGTCATATACGTTATATACGCGACATATACGTTATATACGAGACATATACGTTATATACGCGTCATATACGTTATATACGCGACATATACGTTATATACGTGACATATACGTTGTATACGCGTCATATACGTTATATACGAGACATATACGTTATATACTAGACATATACGTTATATACGCGACATATACGTTATGTACGCGTCACATACGTTATATACGCGACATATACGATATATACGCGACATATACGTTGTATACGCGTCATATACGTTATATACGCGACATATACGTTATATACGCGTCATATACGTTATTTACGCGTCACGTACGTTATATACGAGTCATATACGTTATATACGCGTCAAATAGTTTATATACGCGACATGTACGTTATATACGCGACATATACGTTATATACGCGTCATATACGTTATATACGCGTCATATAGTTTATATACGCGTCACATACGTTATATACGCGACATATACGTTATATATGCGACATATACGTTATATACGCATCATATACGGTATGTACGTGTCACATACGTTATAAACGCGTCATATACGTTATATACGAGACATATACGTTATATACGCGTCACATACGTTATAAACGCGTCATATACGTTATATACGAGACATATACGTTATATACGAGACATATACGTTATATACGAGACATATACGTTATACACGCGACATATACGTTATGTACGCGTCACATACGTTATAAACGCGTCATATACGTTATATACGAGACATATACGTTATATACGAGACACATACGTTATATACGAGACATATACGTTAAATACGCGTCATATACGTTATACACGCGTCATATACGTTATGTACGCGTCACGTACGTTATATACGAGTCATATACGTTATATACGCGTCATATAGTTTATATACGCGTCATATACGTTATATACGCGACATATACGTTATATACGCGACATATAGGTTATGTACGCGTCACATACGTTATAAACGCGTCATATACGTTATATACGAGACATATACGTTATATACGAGACATATACGTTAAATACGCGACATATACGTTATATACGCGTCATATAGTTTATATACGCGTCATATACGTTATATACGCGACATATACGTTATATACGAGACATATACGTTATATACGCGTCATATACGTTATATACGCGACACATACGTTATATACGTGACATATACGTTGTATACGCGTCATATACGTTATATACGAGACATATACGTTATATACTAGACATATACGTTATATACGCGACATATACGTTATGTACGCGTCACATACGTTATATACGCGACATATACGATATATACGCGACATATACGTTGTATACGCGTCATATACGTTATATACGCGACATATACGTTATATACGCGTCATATACGTTATTTACGCGTCACGTACGTTATATACGAGTCATATACGTTATATACGCGTCAAATAGTTTATATACGCGACATGTACGTTATATACGCGACATATACGTTATATACGCGTCATATACGTTATATACGCGTCATATAGTTTATATACGCGTCACATACGTTATATACGCGACATATACGTTATATATGCGACATATACGTTATATACGCATCATATACGGTATGTACGTGTCACATACGTTATAAACGCGTCATATACGTTATATACGAGACATATACGTTATATACGCGTCATATACGTTATATACGCGTCATATACGTTATATACTATAAGTATACGTTATATACGAGTCATATACGTTTATACGCGTCATGTAGTTTATATACGCGTCATACACGTTATATACGCGACATATACGTTATATACGCGTCATATACGATATGTACGCATCATATACGTTATATACGCGATAGATACGTTATATACGAGTCATATACGTTATATACGCGTCATATACGTTATATACGCGTCATATAGTTTATATACGCGTCACATACGTTATATACGCGACATATACGTTATATACGCGACATATACGTTATATACGCGTCACATACGTAATAAACGCGTCATATACTTTATACAAGCGTCATATACGTTATATTTGCTTGATATACATCATATACCCGTCATATACGTTATACACGTGTCATATACGTTATATAATATACATATACGTTATATACGAGTCATATACGTTATATACGCGTCATGTAGTTTATATACGCGTCATACACGTTATATACGAGACATATACGTTATATACGCGTCATATACGTTATATACGCGTCATATAGTTCAAATACGCGTCACATACGTTATATACGCGACATATACGTTATATACGCGTCACATACGTTATATACGCGTCATATACGTTATATACGAGACATATACGTTATATACGAGACATATACGTTATATACGAGTCATATACGTTATATACGCGTCATATACGTTATATACGCGTCAGATACGTTATATATGCGTCATATACGTTATATACGAGACATATACGTTATATACGCGTCATATACGTTATATACGCGTCATACACGTTATATACGAGACATATACGTTATATACGCGTCATATACGTTATATACGCGTCATATAGTTTAAATACGCGTCACATACGTTATATACGCGTCATATACGTTATATACGCGAGATATACGTTATATACGCGACATATACGTTATACACGCGTCATATACTTTATACAAGCGTCATATACGTTATATTTGCTTGATATACATCATATACGCGTCATATACGTTATACACGCGTCATATACGTTATGTACGCGTCACGTACGTTATATACGAGTCATATACGTTATATACGCGTCATATAGTTAATATACGCGTCATATACGTTATATACGCGACATATGCGTTATATACGCGTCATATACGTTATATACGCGTCATATACGTTATACACGGGTCATATACGATATGTACGCATCATATACGTTATATTCCCGATAGATACGTTATATACGAGTCATATACGTTATATACGCGTCAGATACGTTATATACGCGTCATATACGTTATATACGCGACATATACGTTATATACGCGACATATAGGTTATGTACGCGTCATATACGTTATAAACGCGTCATATACGTTATATACGAGACATATACGTTATATACGAGACATATACGTTATATACGAGTCATGTACGTTATATACGCGTCATATACGTTATATACGCGTCAGATACGTTATATACGCGTCATATACGTTATATACGAGACATATACGTTATAGACGCGTCATATACGTTATATACGCGAGATATACGTTATATACGCGACATATACGTTATACACGCGTCATATACTTTATACAAGCGTCATATACGTTATATTTGCTTGATATACATCATATACGCGTCATATACGTTATACACGCGTCATATACGTTATATACTATACATATACGTTATATACGAGTCATATACGTTATATACGCGTCATGTAGTTTATATACGCGTCATACACGTTATATACGAGACATATACGTTATATATGCGTGATATACGTTATATACGAGACATATACGTTATATACGAGACATATAGGTTATATACGCGTCATATACGTTATATACGCGACATATACGTTATGTACGCGTCACATACGTTATAAACGCGTCATATACGTTATATACGAGACATATACGTTATATACGAGACACATACGTTATATACGAGACATATACGTTAAATACGCGTCATATACGTTATACACGCGTCATATACGTTATGTACGCGTCACGTACGTTATATACGAGTCATATACGTTATATACGCGTCATATAGTTTATATACGCGTCATATACGTTATATACGCGACATATACGTTATATACGCGACATATAGGTTATGTACGCGTCACATACGTTATAAACGCGTCATATACGTTATATACGAGACATATACGTTATATACGAGACATATACGTTATATACGAGACATATACGTTAAATACGCGACATATACGTTATATACGCGTCATATAGTTTATATACGCGTCATATACGTTATATACGCGACATATACGTTATATACGAGACATATACGTTATATACGCGTCATATACGTTATATACGCGACATATACGTTATATACGTGACATATACGTTGTATACGCGTCATATACGTTATATACCAGACATATACGTTATATACTAGACATATACGTTATATACGCGACATATACGTTATGTACGCGTCACATACGTAATAAACGCGTCATATACGTTATATACGAGACATATACGTTATATACGCGTCATATACGTTATATACGCGAGATATACGTTATATACGCGACATATACGTTATACACGCGTCATATACTTTATACAAGCGTCATATACGTTATATTTGCTTGATATACATCATATACCCGTCATATACGTTATCCACGCGTCATATACGTTATATACTATACATATACGTTATATACGAGTCATATACGTTATATACGCGTCATGTAGTTTATATACGCGTCATACACGTTATATACGAGACATATACGTTATATATGCGTGATATACGTTATATACGCTTGATATACGTCATATAGGCGTCATGTACGTTATATACGCGTCCATATACGTTATATACGCGTCATATAGTTTAAATACGCGTCACATACGTTATATACGCGACATATACGTTATA
>CAKAJA020000525.1:0-33212 GCA_916610235.2 Lasioglossum morio | reverse complement strand
AACGTATAACGTATAACGTATAACGTATAACGTATAACGTATAACGTATAACGTATAACGTATAACGTATAACGTATAACGTATAACGTATTACGTATAACGTATAACGTATAACGTATAACGTTAAACATATAACGTATTTACTTATAACGTAGAACGTATAACGTGTAACGTATAACGTATAACGTATAATGTATAATGTATAACGTTAAACGTATACGATAACGTACAACGTATAACGTATAACGTTAAACATATAACGTATATCGTACAACGTATAATGTATAACGTATAACGTATAACGTATAACGTATAACGTATAACGTATAACGTATAACGTACAACGTACAACGTACAACGTACACGTACAACGTACAACGTACAACGTATACGTATAACGTATAACGTATAACGTATAACGTATAACGTATAACGTATAACGTATAACGTATAACGTATAACGTATAACGTATAACGTATAACGTATAACGTATAACGTATAACGTATAACGTATAACGTATAACGTATAACGTATAACGTATAACGTATAACGTATAACGTATAACGTTATACCGTATAACGTATAACGTATAACGTATAACGTATAACGTATAACGTATAACGTATAACGTATAACGTATAACGTATAACGTATAACGTATAACGTATAACGTATAACGTATAACGTATAACGTATAACGTATAACGTATAATGTATAACGTATAACGTACATCGTGTAACGTATAACGTATAACGTATAACGATAAACATATATCGTAACGTATAACGTATAAGTATAACGTATAAAGTAATAACGTATAACGTATAACGTATAACGTATAACGTATAACGTATAACGTATAACGTATAACGTATAACGTATAACGTATAACGTATAACGTATAACGTATAACGTATAACGTATAACGTATAACGTATAACGTATACGTATAACGTATAACGTATAACGTATAACGTATAACGTATAACGTATAACGTATAACGTATAACGTATAACGTATAACGTATAACGTATAACGTATAACGTATAACGTATAACGTATAACGTATAACGTATAAACGTATAACGTATAACGTATAACGTATAACGTATAACGTATAACGTATAACGTATAACGTATAACGTATAACGTATAACGTATAACGTATAACGTACTAACGTAAACGTACAACGTACTAACGTACAACGTACAACGTTATAACGTATAACGTATAACGTATAACGTATAACGTATAACGTATAACGTATAACGTAAAACGTTTAACGTATAACGTATAACGTATAATGTATAACGTATAACGTATAACGTATAACGTATAATGTTAAACGTATAACCTATAACGTACAACGTATAACGTTTAAACGTATAACGTATAATGTATAACGTATAATGTATAACGTATAACGTTAAACGTATAACGCATAAGTAACGTATAACGTATAACGTATAACGTATAACGTATAACGTATAACGTATAACGTATAACGTATAACGTATAACGTATAACGTATAACGTATAACGTATAACGTATAACGTATAACGTATAACGTATAACGTATAACGTATAACGTATAACGTATAACGTATAAGTATAACGTACAACGTACAACGTACAACGTACAACGTATAACGTATAACGTACAACGTACAACGTAGAACGTAGAACGTATAACGTATAACGTATAACGTATAACGTATAACGTATAACGTATAACGTATAACGTATAACGTATAACGTGTAACGTATAACGTATAACGTATTACGTATAACGTATAACGTATAACGTATAACGTTAAACATATAACGTATTTACTTATAACGTAGAACGTATAACGTGTAACGTATAACGTATAACGTATAATGTATAATGTATAACGTTAAACGTATAACGAATAACGTACAACGTATAACGTATAACGTTAAACATATAACGTATATCGTACAACGTATAATGTATAACGTATAACGTATAACGTATAACGTATAACGTATAACGTATAACGTATAACGTACAACGTACAACGTACAACGTACAACGTACAACGTACGTATAACGTATAACGTATAACGTATAACGTATAACGTATAACGTATAACGTATAACGTATAACGTATAACGTATAACGTATAACGTATAACGTATAACGTAAGTATAACGTATAACGTATAAACGTATAACGTATAACGTATAACGTATAACGTATAACGTATAACGTATAACGTATAACGTATAACGTATAACGTATAACGTATAACGTATAACGTATAACGTATAACGTATAACGTTAACGTATAACGTATAACGTATACGTATAACGTATAACGTATAACGTATAACGTATAACGTATAACGTATAACGTATAACGTATAATGTATAACGTATAACGTACATCGTGTAACGTATAACGTATAACGTATAACGATAAACATATATCGTATAACGTATAACGTATAATGTATAACGTATAACGTACAACATACAACGTATAACGTATAACGTATAACGTATAACGTATAACGTATAACGTATAACGTATAACGTATAACGTATAACGTATAACGTATAACGTATAACGTATAACGTATAACGTATAACGTATAACGTATAACGTATAACGTATACGTTATACGTATAACGTATAACGTACAACGTATAACGTATAACGTATAATGTATAATGTATAACGTTAAACGTATAACGAATAACGTACAACGTATAACGTATAACGTTAAACATATAACGTATATCGTACAACGTATAATGTATACGTATAACGTATAACGCATAACGTATAACGTATAACGTATAATGTTAAACGTATAACTTATAACGTAAAACGTTTAAACGTATAACGTATAATGTATAACGTGTAACGTATAATGTATAACGTATAACGTTAAACGTATAACGCTATAACGTATAACGTATAACGTATACGTATAACGTATAACGTATAACGTATAACGTATAACGTATAACGTATAACGTATAACGTATAACGTATAACGTATAACGTATAACGTATAACGTATAACGTACAACGTACAACGTATAACGTACAACGTACAACGTATAACGTATAACGTATAACGTATAACGTATAACTTTTAACGTATAACGTATAGTATAACGTATAACGTATAACGTATAACGTATAACGTATAACGTATAACGTATAACGTATAACGTATAACGTATAACGTATAACGTACTAACGTAAACGTACAACGTATAACGTAAGTAACGTATAACGTATAACGTATAACGTATAACTTTTAACGTATAACGTATAACGTATAACGTATAACGTATAACGTATAACGTTAAACATATAACGTATTTACTTATAACGTAGAACGTATAACGTGTAACGTATAACGTATAACGTATAATGTATAATGTATAACGTTAAACGTATAACGAATAACGTACAACGTATAACGTATAACGTTAAACATATAACGTATAACGTACAACGTATAATGTATAACGTATAACGTATAACGCATAACGTATAACGTATAACGTATAACGTATAATGTTAAACGTATAACGTTTAACGTATAACGTATAACGTATAACGTTAACGTATAACGTATAACGTACATCGGTAACGTAACGTATACGTATAACGTATAACGTACAACGTATAACGTATAAACGTTAAACATATAACGTATAACGTATAACGTATAAACGTTAATAACGTATAACGTATAACGTATAACGTATAACGTATAACGTATAAGCTGTACGTTATACGTTATACGAACGTATAACGTATAACGTATAACGTATAACGTATAACGTATAACGTATTACGTTATAACGTATAACGTATAACGTATAACGTATAACGTATAACGTATAACGTGTAACGTATAACGTATAACGTATAACGTATAACGTATAACGTATAACGTATAACGTATAACGTATAACGTATAACGTATAACGTATAACGTATAACGTATAACGTATAACGTATAACGTATAACGTATAACGTATAACGTTAACGCATAACCCATAACGCATAACGTATAACGTATAACGTATAACGTTAAACGTTATAACGTATAACGTATAACGTATAACGTATAACGTATAACGTATAACGTTATAACGTATAACGTATAACGTATAACGTATAACGTATAACGTATAACGTATAACGTATAACGTAAATCGTATAACGTATAACGTATAACGTATAACGTATACGAACGTATAACGTATAACGTTATAACGTATAACGTATAACGTATAACGTATAACGTATAACGTATAACGTATAACGTATAACGTATAACGTATAACGTATAACGTATAACGTATAACGTATAACGTATAACGTATAACGTATAACGTATAACGTATAACGTATAACGTATAACGTATAACGTATAACGTATAACGTATAACGTATAACGTATAAACGTATAACGTATAACGTATAACGTATAACGTATAACGTATAACGTATAACGTATAAACGTATAACGTATAACGTATAACGTATAACGTATAACGTATAACGTATAACGTATAACGTATAACGTATAACGTATAACGTATAACGTATAACGTAACGTATAACGTATAACGTATAACGTATAACGTATAACGTATAACGTATAACGTATAACGTATAACGTATAACGTATAACGTATAACGTATAACGTATAACGTATAACGTATAACGTATAACGTATAACGTATAACGTATAACGTATAACGTATAACGTATATAACGTATAACGTATAACGTATAACGTATAACGTATAACGTATAACGTATAACGTATAACGTATAACGTATAACGTATAACGTATAACGTATAACGTATAACGTATAACGTATAACGTATAACGTATAACGTATAACGTATAACGTATAACGTATATAACGTATAACGTATAACGTATAACGTATAACGTATAACGTATAACGTATAACGTATAACGTATAACGTATAACGTATAACGTATAACGTATAACGTATAACGTATAATGTTAAACGTATAACGTATAACGTATAATGTTAAACGTATAACCTATAACGTACAACGTATAACGTTTAAACGTATAACGTATAATGTATAACGTATAATGTATAACGTATAACGTTAAACGTATAACGCATAACGTATAACGTATAACGTATAACGTATAACGTTTAAACGTATAACGTATAACGTATAACGTATAACGTATAACGTATAACGTATAACGTATAACGTATAACGTATAACGTATAACGTATAACGTATAACGTATAACGTATAACGTATAACGTATAACGTATAACGTATAACGTATAACGTATAACGTATAACGTATAACGTATAACGTATAACGTATAACGTATAACGTATAACGTTAAACGTATAACGTATAACGCATAAAGTATAACGTATAACGTATAACGTATAACGTATAACGCATAACGTATAACGTATAACGTATAACGTATAACGTATAACGTATAACGTATAACGTATAACGTATAACGTATAACGTATAACGTATAACGTATAACGTATAACGTATAACGTATAACGTATAACGTATAACGTATAACGTATAACGTATACGTATAACGTATAACGTATAACGTATAACGTATAAACGTATAACGTATAACGTATAACGTTATAACGTATAACGTATAAACGTATAACGTATAACGTATAACGTATAACGTATAACGTATAACGTATAACGTATAACGTATAACGTATAACGTATAACGTATAACGTATAACGTATAACGTATAACGTATAACGTATAACGTATAACGTATAACGTATAACGTATAACGTATAACGTATAACGTATAACGTATAACGTATAAGTATAACGTATAACGTATAACGTATAACGTATAACGTATAACGTATAACGTATAACGTATAACGTATAACGTATAACGTATAACGTATAACGTATAACGTATAACGTATAACGTATAACGTATAACGTATAACGTATAACGTATAACGTATAACGTATAACGTATAACGTATAACGTATAACGTATAACGTATAACGTATAACGTATAACGTATAACGTATAACGTATAACGTATAACGTATAACGTATAACGTATAACGTATAACGTATAACGTATAACGTATAACGTATAACGTATAACGTATAACGTATAACGTATAACGTATAACGTATAACGTATAACGTATAACGTATAACGTATAACGTATAACGTATAAACGTATAACGTATAACGTATAACGTATAACGTATAACGTATAACGTATAACGTATAACGTATAACGTATAACGTATAACGTATAACGTATAACGTATAACGTATAACGTATAACGTATAACGTATAACGTATAAACGTATAACGTATAACGTATAACGTATAACGTATAACGTATAACGTATAACGTATAACGTATAACGTATAACGTATAACGTATAACGTATAACGTATAACGTATAACGTATAACGTATAACGTATAACGTATAACGTATAACGTATAACGTATAACGTATAACGTATAACGTATAACGTATAACGTATAACGTATAACGTATAACGTATAACGTATAACGTATAACGTATAACGTATAACGTATAACGTATAACGTATAACGTATAACGTATAACGTATAACGTATAACGTATAACGTATAACGTATAACGTATAACGTATAACGTATAACGTATAACGTATAACGTATAACGTATAACGTATAACGTATAACGTATAACGTATAACGTATAACGTATAACGTATAAACGTATAACGTATAACGTATAACGTATAACGTATAACGTATAACGTATAACGTATAACGTATAACGTATAACGTATAACGTATAACGTATAACGTATAACGTATAACGTATAACGTATAACGTATAACGTACAACGTACAACGTACAACGTATAACGTATAACGTATAACGTAAACGTATAACGTATAACGTATAACGTATAACGTATAACGTAAAACGTTTAACGTATAACGTATAACGTATAACGTATAACGTATAACGTATAACGTATAACGTATAATGTTAAACGTATAACCTATAACGTAAACGTATAACGTATAAACGTATACGTATAACGTATAACGTATAACGTATAACGTATAACGTATAACGTATAACGTATAACGTATAACGTATAACGTATAACGTATAACGTATAACGTATAACGTATAACGTATAACGTATAACGTATAACGTATAACGTATAAGCTATAACGTATAACGTATAACGTATAACGTATAACGTATAACGTATAACGTATAACGTATAACGTATAACGTATAACGTATAACGTATAACGTATAACGTATAACGTATAACGTATAACGTATAACGTATAACGTATAACGTATAACGTATAACGTATAACGTATAACGTTAACGGATAACGCATAACGCATATCGCATAACGCATAAGGCAAACGTATAACGCATAACGCATAACGTATAACGTATAACGTATAACGTATAACGTATAACGTATAACGTATAACGTATAACGTATAACGTATAACGTATAACGTATAACGTATAACGTATAACGTATAACGTATAACGTATAACGTATAACGTATAACGTATAACGTATAACGTATAACGTATAAACGTATAACGCATAACGTAACGTATAACGTATAACGTATTACGTTATACGTTATACGTATAACGTATAACGTATAACGTATAACGTATAACGTATAACGTATAACGTAACGTATAACGTATAACGTATAACGTATAACGTATAACGTATAACGTATAACGTATAACGTATAACGTATAACGTATAACGTATAACGTATAACGTATAACGTATAACGTATAACGTATAACGTATAACGTATAACGTATAACGTATAACGTATAACGTATAACGTATAACGTATAACGTATAACGTATAACGTATAACGTATAACGTATAACGTATAACGTATAACGTATAACGTATAACGTATAACGTATAACGTATAACGTATAACGTATAACGTATAACGTATAACGTATAACGTATAACGTATAACGTATAACGTATAACGTATAACGTATAACGTATAACGTATAACGTATAACGTATAACGTATAACGTATAACGTATAACGTATAACGTATAACGTATAACGTATAACGTATAACGTATAAACGTATAACGTATAACGTATAACGTATAACGTATAACGTATAACGTATAACGTATAACGTATAACGTATAACGTATAACGTATAACGTATAACGTATAACGTATAACGTATAACGTATAACGTATAACGTAAGTAAACGTATAACGTATAACGTATAACGTATAAACGTATAACGTATAACGTATAACGTATAACGTATAACGTATAACGTATAACGTATAACGTATAACGTATAAACGTATAACGTATAACGTATAACGATAACGTATAACGTATAACGTATAACGTATAACGTATAACGTATAACGTATAACGTATAACGTATAACGTATAACGTATAAACGTATAACGTATAACGTATAACGTATAACGTATAACGTATAACGTATACGTATAACGTATAACGTATAACGTATAACGTATAACGTATAACGTATAACGTATAACGTATAACGTATAACGTATAACGTATAACGTATAACGTACACGTAAACGTACTAACGTACAACGTACAACGTATAACGTACAACGTATAAACGTATAACGTATAACGTATAACGTAAACGTAAACGTAAAACGTTAACGTATAACGTATAACGTATAACGTATAACGTATAACGTATAACGTATAACGTATAACGTATAATGTTAAACGTACTATAACGTATAACGTATAACGTTTAACGTATAACGTATAACGTATAACGTAAGTAACGTATAACGTATAACGTATAACGTATAACGTATAACGTATAACGTATAACGTATAACGTATAACGTATAACGTATAACGTATAACGTATAACGTATAACGTATAACGTATAACGTATAACGTATAACGTATAACGTATAACGTATAACGTATAACGTATAACGTATAACGTATAACGTATAACGTATAACGTATAACGTATAACGTATAACGTATAACGTATAACGTATAACGTATAACGTATAACGTATAACGTATAACGTAAACGTATAACGTATAACGTATAACGTATAACGTATAACGTATAACGTATAACGTATAACGTATAACGTATAACGTATAACGTATAACGTATAACGTATAACGTATAACGTATAACGTATAACGTATAACGTATAACGTATAACGATAACGTATAACGTATAACGTATAACGTATAACGTATAACGTATAACGTATAACGTATAACGATATAACGTATAACGTATAACGTATAACGTATAAACGTATAACGTATAACGTATAACGTATAACGTATAACGTATAACGTATAACGTATAACGTATAACGTATAACGTATAACGTATAACGTATAACGTATAACGTATAACGTATAACGTATAACGTATAACGTATACGTATAACGTATAACGTATAACGTATAACGTATAACGTATAACGTATAACGTATAACGTATAACGTATAACGTAACGTATACGTATAACGTATAACGTATAACGTATAACGTATAACGTATAACGTATAACGTATAACGTATAACGTATAACGTATAACGTATAACGTATAACGTATAACGTAAGTAACGTATAACGTATAACGTATAACGTATAACGTATAACGTATAACGTATAACGTATAACGTATAACGTATAACGTATAACGTATAACGTATAACGTATAACGTATAACGTATAACGTTAACGTATACGTATAACGTATAACGTATAACGTATAACGTATAACGTATAACGTATAACGTATAACGTATAACGTATAACGTATAACGTATAACGTATAACGTATAACGTATAACGTATAACGTATAAACGTATAACGTATAACGTATAACGTATAACGTATACGTATAACGTATAACGTATAACGTATAACGTATAACGTATAACGTATAACGTATAACGTATAACGTATAACGTATAACGTATAACGTATAACGTATAACGTATAACGTATAACGTATAACGTATAACGTATAACGTATAACGTATAACGTATAACGTATAACGTATAACGTATAACGTATAACGTATAACGTATAACGTATAACGTATAACGTATAACGTATAACGTATAACGTATAACGTATAACGTATAACGTATAACGTATAACGTATAACGTATAACGTATAACGTATAACGTATAACGTATAACGTATAACGTATAACGTATAACGTATAACGTATAACGTATAACGTATAACGTATAACGTATAACGTATAACGTATAACGTATAACGTATAACGTATAACGTATAACGTATAACGTATAACGTATAACGTATAACGTATAACGTATACGTATAACGTATAACGTATAACGTATAACGTATAACGTATAACGTATAACGTATAACGTATAACGTATAACGTTATACGCTGTAAACGTATAACGTATAACGTACAACGTACAACGTACAACGTACAACGTACAACGTACAACGTACAACGTATAACGTATAACGTACAACGTATAACGTATAACGTATAACGTATAACGTATAACGTATAACGTAAAACGTTTAACGTATAACGTATAATGTATAACGTATAACGTATAACGTATAACGTATAACGTATAATGTTAAACGTATAACCTATAACGTACAACGTATAACGTTTAAACGTATAACGTATAATGTATAACGTATAATGTATAACGTATAACGTTAAACGTATAACGCATAACGTATAACGTATAACGTATAACGTATAACGTATAACGTATAACGTATAACGTATAACGTATAACGTATAACGTATAACGTATAACGTATAACGTATAAGCTATAACGTATAACGTATAACGTATAACGTATAACGTTTAACGTATAACGTATAACGTACAACGTATAACGTATAACGTTAAACATATAACGTATAACGTACAACGTACAACGTATAACGTACAACGTACAACGTATAACGTATAACGTATAACGTATAACGTATAACTTTTAACGTATAACGTATAACGTATAACGTATAACGTTAAACATATAACGTATTTACTTATAACGTATAACGTATAACGTGTAACATATAACGTATAACGTATAATGTATAATGTATAACGTTAAACGTATAACGAATAACGTACAACGTATAACGTATAACGTTAAACATATAACGTATAACGTACAACGTATAATGTATAACGTATAACGTATAACGCATAACGTATAACGTATAACGTATAATGTTAAACGTATAACCTATAACGTACAACGTATAACGTTTAAACGTATAACGTATAATGTATAACGTATAATGTATAACGTATAATGTATAACGTATAACGTTATACGTTATACGCATAACGTATAACGTATAACGTATAACGTATAACGTATAACGTATAACGTATAACGTATAACGTATAACGTATAACGTATAACGTATAACGTATAACGTATAACGTATAACGTATAACGCTATAACGTATAACGTATAAACGTATAACGTATAACGTATAACGTATAACGTATAACGTATAACGTATAACGTATAACGTATAACGTATAACGTATAACGTATAACGTATAACGTATAACGTATAACGTATAACGTATAACGTATAACGTATAACGTATAACGTATAACGTATAACGTATAACGTATAACGTATAACGTATAACGTATAACGTATAACGTATAAACGTATAACGTATAACGTATAACGTATAACGTATAACGTATAACGTATAACGTATAACGTATAACGTATAACGTATAACGTATAACGTATAACGTACAACGTACAACGTACAACGTACAACGTACAACGTACAACGTACAACGTATAACGTATAACGTACAACGTATAACGTATAACGTATAACGTATAACGTATAACGTATAACGTATAACGTATAACGTATAACGTATAACGTATAACGTATAACGTATAACGTATAACGTATAACGTATAACGTATAACGTATAACGTATAACGTATAACGTATAACGTATAACGTATAACGTATAACGTATAACGTATAACGTATAACGTATAACGTATAACGTATAACGTATAACGTATAACGTATAACGTATAACGTATAACGTATAACGTATAACGTATAACGTATAACGTATAACGTATAACGTATAACGTATAACGTATAACGTATAACGTATAACGTATAACGTATAACGTATAACGTATAACGTATAACGTATAACGTATAACGTATAACGTATAACGTATAACGTATAACGTATAATGTTAAACGTATAACCTATAACGTACAACGTATAACGTTTAAACGTATAACGTATAATGTATAACGTATAATGTATAACGTATAACGTTAAACGTATAACGCATAACGTATAACGTATAACGTATAACGTATAACGTATAACGTATAACGTATAACGTATAACGTATAACGTATAACGTATAACGTATAACGTATAACGTATAACGTATAACGTATAACGTATAACGTATAACGTATAACGTTTAACGTATAACGTATAACGTACAACGTATAACGTATAACGTTAAACATATAACGTATAACGTACAACGTACAACGTATAACGTACAACGTACAACGTATAACGTATAACGTATAACGTATAACGTATAACTTTTAACGTATAACGTATAACGTATAACGTATAACGTTAAACATATAACGTATTTACTTATAACGTATAACGTATAACGTGTAACATATAACGTATAACGTATAATGTATAATGTATAACGTTAAACGTATAACGAATAACGTACAACGTATAACGTATAACGTTAAACATATAACGTATAACGTACAACGTATAATGTATAACGTATAACGTATAACGCATAACGTATAACGTATAACGTATAATGTTAAGCGTATAACCTATAACGTACAACGTATAACGTTTAAACGTATAACGTATAATGTATAACGTATAATGTATAACGTATAATGTATAACGTATAACGTTAAACGTATAACGCATAACGTATAACGTATAACGTATAACGTATAACGTATAACGTATAACGTATAACGTATAACGTATAACGTATAACGTATAACGTATAACGTATAACGTATAACGTATAACGTATAACGTATAACGCTATAACGTACTTAACGTATAACGTATAACGTATAACGTATAACGTATAACGTATAACGTATAACGTATAACGTATAACGTATAACGTATAACGTATAACGTATAACGTATAACGTATAACGTATAACGTATAACGTATAACGTATAACGTATAACGTATAACGTATAACGTATAACGTATAACGTATAACGTATAACGTATAACGTATAACGTATAACGTATAACGTATAACGTATAACGTATAACGTATAACGTATAACGTATAACGTATAACGTATAACGTATAACGTATAACGTATAAACGTATAACGTATAACGTATAACGTATAACGTATAACGTATAACGTATAACGTATAACGTATAACGTATAACGTATAACGTATAACGTATAACGTATAACGTATAACGTATAACGTATAACGTATAACGTATAACGTATAACGTATAACGTATAACGTATAACGTATAACGTATAACGTATAACGTATAACGTATAACGTATAACGTATAACGTATAACGTATAACGTATAACGTATAACGTATAACGTATAACGTATAACGTATAACGTATAACGTTAACGTATAACGTATAACGTATAACGTATAACGTATAACGTAAACGTAACGTATAACGTATAACGTAAACGTAACGAAACGTACTAACGTACAACGTACAACCAACGTACAACGTACAACGTACAACGTACAACGTACAACGTACAACGTATAACGTACAACGTACAACGTATAACGTACAACGTATAACGTATAACGTATAACGTATAACGTATAACGTATAACGTATAACGTATAACGTATAACGTATAACGTATAACGTATAACGTATAACGTATAACGTATAACGTATAACGTATAACGTATAACGTATAACGTATAACGTATAACGTATAACGTATAACGTATAACGTATAACGTATAACGTATAACGTATAACGTATAACGTATAACGTATAACGTATAACGTATAACGTATAACGTATAACGTATAACGTATAACGTATAACGTATAACGTATAACGTATAACGTATAACGTATAACGTATAACGTATAACATATATCGTATAACGTATAACGTATAATGTATAACGTATAACGTACAACATACAACGTATAACGTATAACGTATAACGTATAACGTAAAACGTTTAACGTATAACGTATAATGTATAACGTATAACGTATAACGTATAACGTATAACGTATAATGTTAAACGTATAACCTATAACGTACAACGTATAACGTTTAAACGTATAACGTATAACGTATAACGTATAACGTATAACGTATAACGTATAACGTATAACGTATAACGTATAACGTATAACGTATAACGTATAACGTATAACGTATAACGTATAACGTACAACGTACAACGTACAACGTACAACGTACAACGTACAACGTATAACGTACAACGTACAACGTATAACGTATAACGTATAACGTATAACGTATAACGTATAACGTATAACGTATAACGTATAACGTATAACGTATAACGTATAACGTATAACGTATAACGTATAACGTATAACGTATAACGTATAACGTATAACGTATAACGTATAACGTATAACGTATAACGTATAACGTATAACGTATAACGTATAACGTATAACGTATAACGTATAACGTATAACGTATAACGTATAACGTATAACGTATAACGTATAATGTTAAACGTATAACCTATAACGTACAACGTATAACGTTTAAACGTATAACGTATAACGTATAACGTATAACGTATAACGTATAACGTATAACGTATAACGTATAACGTATAACGTATAACGTATAACGTATAACGTATAACGTATAACGTATAACGTATAACGTATAACGTATAACGTATAACGTATAACGTATAACGTATAACGTATAACGTATAACGTATAACGTATAACGTATAACGTATAACGTATAACGTATAACGTATAACGTATAACGTATAACGTATAACGTATAACGTATAACGTATAACATATATCGTATAACGTATAACGTATAATGTATAACGTATAACGTACAACATACAACGTATAACGTATAACGTATAACGTATAACGTAAAACGTTTAACGTATAACGTATAATGTATAACGTATAACGTATAACGTATAACGTATAACGTATAATGTTAAACGTATAACCTATAACGTACAACGTATAACGTTTAAACGTATAACGTATAACGTATAACGTATAACGTATAACGTATAACGTATAACGTATAACGTATAACGTATAACGTATAACGTATAACGTATAACGTATAACGTATAACGTATAACGTATAACGTACAACGTACAACGTACAACGTACAACGTACAACGTACAACGTACAACGTATAACGTATAACGTATAACGTATAACGTATAACGTATAACGTATAACGTATAACGTATAACGTATAACGTATAACGTATAACGTATAACGTATAACGTATAACGTATAACGTATAACGTATAACGTATAACGTATAACGTATAACGTATAACGTATAACGTATAACGTATAACGTATAACGTATAACGTATAACGTATAACGTATAACGTATAACGTATAACGTATAACGTATAACGTATAACGTATAACGTATAACGTATAACGTATAACGTATAACGTATAACGTATAACGTATAACGTATAACGTATAACGTATAACGTATAACGTATAACGTATAACGTATAACGTATAACGTATAACGTATAACGTATAACGTATAACGTATAACGTACAACGTACAACGTACAACGTACAACGTACAACGTACAACGTACAACGTACAACGTATAACGTACAACGTACAACGTACAACGTACAACGTATAACGTATAACGTATAACGTATAACGTATAACGTATAACGTATAACGTATAACGTATAACGTATAACGTATAACGTATAACGTATAACGTATAACGTATAACGTATAACGTATAACGTATAACGTATAACGTATAACGTATAACGTATAACGTATAACGTATAACGTATAACGTATAACGTATAACGTATAACGTATAACGTATAACGTATAACGTATAACGTATAACGTATAACGTATAACGTATAACGTATAACGTATAACGTATAACGTATAACGTATAACGTATAACGTATAACATATAACGTATAACGTATAACGTATAACGTATAACGTATAACGTATAATGTATAACGTATAACGTACATCGTGTAACGTATAACGTATAACGTATAACGTATAACGTATAACGATAAACATATATCGTATAACGTATAACGTATAATGTATAACGTATAACGTACAACATACAACGTATAACGTATAACGTATAACGTATAACGTAAAACGTTTAACGTATAACGTATAATGTATAACGTATAACGTATAACGTATAACGTATAACGTATAATGTTAAACGTATAACCTATAACGTACAACGTATAACGTTTAAACGTATAACGTATAACGTATAACGTATAACGTATAACGTATAACGTATAACGTATAACGTATAACGTATAACGTATAACGTATAACGTATAACGTATAACGTATAACGTATAACGTATAACGTATAACGTATAACGTATAACGTATAACGTATAACGTATAACGTATAACGTATAACGTATAACGTATAACGTATAACGTATAACGTATAACGTATAACGTATAACGTATAACGTATAACGTATAACGTATAACGTATAACGTATAACGTATAACGTATAACGTATAACGTATAACGTATAACGTATAACGTATAACGTATAACGTATAACGTATAACGTATAACGTATAACGTATAACGTATAACGTATAACGTATAACGTATAACGTATAACGTATAACGTATAACGTATAACGTATAACGTATAACGTATAACGTATAACGTACAACGTACAACGTACAACGTACAACGTACAACGTACAACGTACAACGTATAACGTACAACGTACAACGTATAACGTACAACGTATAACGTACAACGTATAACGTATAACGTATAACGTATAACGTATAACGTATAACGTATAACGTATAACGTATAACGTATAACGTATAACGTATAACGTATAACGTATAACGTATAACGTATAACGTATAACGTATAACGTATAACGTATAACGTATAACGTATAACGTATAACGTATAACGTATAACGTATAACGTATAACGTATAACGTATAACGTATAACGTATAACGTATAACGTATAACGTATAACGTATAACGTATAACGTATAACGTATAACGTATAACGTATAACGTATAACGTATAATGTATAACGTATAACGTACATCGTGTAACGTATAACGTATAACGTATAACGTATAACGTATAACGATAAACATATATCGTATAACGTATAACGTATAATGTATAACGTATAACGTACAACATACAACGTATAACGTATAACGTATAACGTATAACGTAAAACGTTTAACGTATAACGTATAATGTATAACGTATAACGTATAACGTATAACGTATAACGTATAATGTTAAACGTATAACCTATAACGTACAACGTATAACGTTTAAACGTATAACGTATAATGTATAACGTATAATGTATAACGTATAACGTTAAACGTATAACGCATAACGTATAACGTATAACGTATAACGTATAACGTATAACGTATAACGTATAACGTATAACGTATAACGTATAACGTATAACGTATAACGTATAACGTATAACGTATAACGTATAACGTATAACGTATAACGTATAACGTATAACGTATAACGTATAACGTATAACGTATAACGTATAACGTATAACGTATAACGTATAACGTATAACGTATAACGTATAACGTATAACGTATAACGTATAACGTATAACGTATAACGTATAACGTATAACGTATAACGTATAACGTATAACGTATAACGTATAACGTATAACGTATAACGTATAACGTATAACGTATAACGTACAACGTACAACGTATAACGTATAACGTATAACGTATAACGTATAACGTATAACGTATAACGTATAACGTATAACGTATAACGTATAACGTATAACGTATAACGTATAACGTATAACGTATAACGTATAACGTATAACGTATAACGTATAACGTATAACGTATAACGTATAACGTATAACGTATAACGTATAACGTATAACGTATAACGTATAACGTATAACGTATAACGCATAACGCATAACGTATAACGTATAACGTTAAACGTATAACGCATAACGGATAACGTATAACGTATAACGTATAACGTATAACGTATAACGTATAACGTATAACGTATAACGTATAACGTATAACGTATAACGTATAACGTATAACGTATAACGTATAACGTATAACGTATAACGTATAACGTATAACGTATAACGTATAACGTATAACGTATAACGTATAACGTATAACGTATAACGTATAACGTATAACGTATAACGTATAACGTATAACGTATAACGTATAACGTATAACGTATAACGTATAACGTATAACGTATAACGTATAACGTATAACGTATAACGTATAACGTATAACGTATAACGTATAACGTATAACGTATAACGTATAACGTATAACGTATAACGTATAACGTATAACGTATAACGTATAACGTATAACGTATAACGTATAACGTATAACGTATAACGTATAACGTATAACGTATAACGTATAACGTATAACGTATAACGTATAACGTATAACGTATAACGTATAACGTATAACGTATAACGTATAACGTATAACGTATAACGTATAACGTATAACGTATAACGTATAACGTATAACGTATAACGTATAACGTATAACGTATAACGTATAACGTATAACGTATAACGTATAACGTATAACGTATAACGTATAACGTATAACGTATAACGTATAACGTATAACGTATAACGTATAACGTATAACGTATAACGTATAACGTATAACGTATAACGTATAACGTATAACGTATAACGTATAACGTATAACGTATAACGTATAACGTATAACGTATAACGTATAACGTATAACGTATAACGTATAACGTATAACGTATAACGTATAACGTATAACGTATAACGTATAACGTATAACGTATAACGTACAACGTACAACGTACAACGTACAACGTACAACGTACAACGTACAACGTACAACGTACAACGTACAACGTACAACGTACAACGTACAACGTATAACGTATAACGTATAACGTATAACGTATAACGTATAACGTATAACGTATAACGTATAACGTATAACGTATAACGTATAACGTATAACGTATAACGTATAACGTATAACGTATAACGTATAACGTATAACGTATAACGTATAACGTATAACGTATAACGTATAACGTATAACGTATAACGTATAACGTATAACGTATAACGTATAACGTATAACGTATAACGTATAACGTATAACGTATAACGTATAACGTATAACGAATAACGTATAACGTATAACGTATAACGTATAACGTATAACGTATAACGTATAACGTATAACGTATAACGTATAACGTATAACGTATAACGTATAACGTATAACGTATAACGTATAACGTATAACGTATAACGTATAACGTATAACGTATAACGTATAACGTACAACGTATAACGTATAACGTATAATGTATAATGTATAACGTTAAACGTATAACGAATAACGTACAACGTATAACGTATAACGTTAAACATATAACGTATAACGTACAACGTATAATGTATAACGTATAACGTATAACGCATAACGTATAACGTATAACGTATAATGTTAAACGTATAACTTATAACGTACAACGTAAAACGTTTAAACGTATAACGTATAATGTATAACGTGTAACGTATAATGTATAACGTATAACGTTAAACGTATAACGCATAACGTATAACGTATAACGTATAACGTATAACGTATAACGTATAACGTATAACGTATAACGTATAACGTATAACGTATAACGTATAACGTATAACGTATAACGTATAACGTATAACGTATAACGTATAACGTATAACGTATAACGTACAACGTACAACGTATAACGTACAACGTACAACGTATAACGTATAACGTATAACGTATAACGTATAACTTTTAACGTATAACGTATAACGTATAACGTATAACGTTAAACATATAACGTATTTACTTATAACGTAGAACGTATAACGTGTAACGTATAACGTATAACGTATAATGTATAATGTATAACGTTAAACGTATAACGAATAACATACAACGTATAACGTATAACGTTAAACATATAACGTATAACGTACAACGTATAATGTATAACGTATAACGTATAACGCATAACGTATAACGTATAACGTATAACGTATAATGTTAAACGTATAACGTTTAACGTATAACGTATAACGTATAACGTATAACGTATAACGTATAACGTATAACGTATAACGTATAACGTATAACGTATAACGTATAACGTATAACGTATAACGTATAACGTATAACGTATAACGTATAACGTATAACGTATAACGTATAACGTATAACGTATAACGTATAACGTATAACGTATAACGTATAACGTATAACGTATAACGTATAACGTATAACGTATAACGTATAACGTATAACGTATAACGTATAACGTATAACGTATAACGTATAACGTATAACGTATAACGTATAACGTATAACGTATAACGTATAACGTATAACGTATAACGTATAACGTATAACGTATAACGTATAACGTATAACGTATAACGTATAACGTATAACGTATAACGTATAACGTATAACGTATAACGTATAACGTATAACGTATAACGTATAACGTATAACGTATAACGTATAACGTATAACGTATAACGTATAACGTATAACGTATAACGTATAACGTATAACGTATAACGTATAACGTATAACGTATAACGTATAACGTATAACGTATAACGTATAACGTATAACGTATAACGTATAACGTATAACGTATAACGTATAACGTATAACGTATAACGTAGAACGTAGAACGTACAACGTAGAACGTACAACGTATAACGTATAACGTATAACGTATAACGTATAACGTATAACGTATAACGTATAACGTATAACGTATAACGTATAACGTATAACGTATAACGTATAACGTATAACGTATAACGTATAACGTATAACGTATAACGTATAACGTATAACGTATAACGTATAACGTATAACGTATAACGTATAACGTATAACGTATAACGTATAACGTATAACGTATAACGTATAACGTACAACGTACAACGTACAACGTACAACGTACAACGTACAACGTACAACGTACAACGTACAACGTACAACGTACAACGTACAACGTACAACGTACAACGTACAACGTACAACGTACAACGTACAACGTACAACGTACAACGTACAACGTACAACGTACAACGTACAACGTACAACGTACAACGTACAACGTACAACGTACAACGTACAACGTACAACGTACAACGTACAACGTACAACGTACAACGTACAACGTACAACGTACAACGTACAACGTATAACGTATAACGTATAACGTATAACGTATAACGTATAACGTATAACGTATAACGTATAACGTATAACGTATAACGTATAACGTATAACGTATAACGTATAACGTATAACGTATAACGTATAACGTATAACGTATAACGTATAACGTATAACGTATAACGTATAACGTATAACGTATAACGTATAACGTATAACGTATAACGTATAACGTATAACGTATAACGTATAACGTATAACGTATAACGTATAACGTATAACGTATAACGTATAACGTATAACGTATAACGTATAACGTATAACGTATAACGTATAACGTATAACGTATAACGTATAACGTATAACGTATAACGTATAACGTATAACGTATAACGTATAACGTATAACGTATAACGTATAACGTATAACGTATAACGTATAACGTATAACGTATAACGTATAACGTATAACGTATAACGTATAACGTATAACGTATAACGTATAACGTATAACGTATAACGTATAACGTATAACGTATAACGTATAACGTATAACGTATAACGTATAACGTATAACGTATAACGTATAACGTATAACGTATAACGTATAACGTATAACGTATAACGTATAACGTATAACGTATAACGTATAACGTATAACGTACAACGTACAACGTACAACGTACAACGTACAACGTACAACGTACAACGTACAACGTACAACGTACAACGTACAACGTACAACGTACAACGTACAACGTACAACGTAGAACGTAGAACGTATAACGTATAACGTATAACGTATAACGTATAACGTATAACGTATAACGTATAACGTATAACGTATAACGTATAACGTATAACGTATAACGTATAACGTATAACGTATAACGTATAACGTATAACGTATAACGTATAACGTATAACGTATAACGTATAACGTATAACGTATAACGTATAACGTATAACGTATAACGTATAACGTATAACGTATAACGTATAACGTATAACGTATAACGTATAACGTATAACGTATAACGTATAACGTATAACGTATAACGTATAACGTATAACGTATAACGTATAACGTATAACGTATAACGTATAACGTATAACGTATAACGTATAACGTATAACGTATAACGTATAACGTATAACGTATAACGTATAACGTATAACGTATAACGTATAACGTATAACGTATAACGTATAACGTATAACGTATAACGTATAACGTATAACGTATACCGTACAACGTATAACGTATAACGTATAATGTATAATGTATAACGTTAAACGTATAACGAATAACGTACAACGTATAACGTATAACGTTAAACATATAACGTATAACGTACAACGTATAATGTATAACGTATAACGTATAACGCATAACGTATAACGTATAACGTATAATGTTAAACGTATAACTTATAACGTACAACGTAAAACGTTTAAACGTATAACGTATAATGTATAACGTGTAACGTATAATGTATAACGTATAACGTTAAACGTATAACGCATAACGTATAACGTATAACGTATAACGTATAACGTATAACGTATAACGTATAACGTATAACGTATAACGTATAACGTATAACGTATAACGTATAACGTATAACGTATAACGTATAACGTATAACGTATAACGTACAACGTACAACGTATAACGTACAACGTACAACGTATAACGTATAACGTATAACGTATAACGTATAACTTTTAACGTATAACGTATAACGTATAACGTATAACGTTAAACATATAACGTATTTACTTATAACGTAGAACGTATAACGTGTAACGTATAACGTATAACGTATAATGTATAATGTATAACGTTAAACGTATAACGAATAACATACAACGTATAACGTATAACGTTAAACATATAACGTATAACGTACAACGTATAATGTATAACGTATAACGTATAACGCATAACGTATAACGTATAACGTATAACGTATAATGTTAAACGTATAACGTTTAACGTATAACGTATAACGTATAACGTATAACGTATAACGTATAACGTATAACGTATAACGTATAACGTATAACGTATAACGTATAACGTATAACGTATAACGTATAACGTATAACGTAGAACGTATAACGTATAACGTACAACGTACAACGTACAACGTATAACGTATAACGTATAACGTATAACGTATAACGTATAACGTATAACGTATAACGTATAACGTATAACGTATAACGTATAACGTATAACGTATAACGTATAACGTATAACGTATAACGTATAACGTATAACGTATAACGTATAACGTATAACGTATAACGTATAACGTATAACGTATAACGTATAACGTATAACGTAGAACGTATAACGTATAACGTACAACGTACAACGTACAACGTACAACGTACAACGTATAACGTATAACGTACAACGTATAACGTATAACGTATAACGTATAACGTAAAACGTTTAACGTATAACGTATAATGTTTAACGTATAACGTATAACGTATAACGTATAACGTATAATGTTAAACGTATAACCTATAACGTACAACGTATAACGTTTAAACGTATAACGTATAACGTATAACGTATAACGTATAACGTATAACGTATAACGTATAACGTATAACGTATAACGTATAACGTATAACGTATAACGTATAACGTATAACGTATAACGTATAACGTATAACGTATAACGTATAACGTATAACGTATAACGTATAACGTATAACGTATAACGTATAACGTATAACGTATAACGTATAACGTATAACGTATAACGTATAACGTATAACGTATAACGTATAACGTATAACGTATAACGTATAACGTATAACGTATAACGTATAACGTATAACGTATAACGTATAACGTATAACGTATAACGTATAACGTATAACGTATAACGTATAACGTATAACGTATAACGTATAACGTATAACGTATAACGTATAACGTATAACGTATAACGTATAACGTATAACGTATAACGTATAACGTATAACGTATAACGTATAACGTATAACGTATAACGTATAACGTATAACGTATAACGTATAACGTATAACGTATAACGTATAACGTATAACGTATAACGTATAACGTATAACGTATAACGTATAACGTATAACGTATAACGTATAACGTATAACGTATAACGTATAACGTATAACGTATAACGTATAACGTATAACGTATAACGTATAACGTATAACGTATAACGTATAACGGATAACGTACAGCGTATAACGTATAAGGTATAACGTATAACGTATAATAACGTATAACGTATAACGTATAACGTATAACGTATAACGTATAACGTATAACGTATAACGTATAACGTATAACGTATAACGTATAACGTATAACGTATACGTATAACGTATAACGTATAACGTATAACGTATAACGTATAACGTATAACGTATAACGTATAACGTATAACGTATAACGTATAACGTATAACGTATAACGTATAACGTATAACGTATAACGTATAACGTATAACGTATAACGTATAACGTATAACGTATAACGTATAACGTATAACGTATAACGTATAACGTATAACGTATAACGTATAACGTATAACGTATAACGTATAACGTATAACGTATAACGTATAACGTATAACGTATAACGTATAACGTATAACGTATAACGTATAACGTATAACGTATAACGTATAACGTATAACGTATAACGTATAACGTATAACGTATAACGTATAACGTATAACGTATAACGTATAACGTATAACGTATAACGTATAACGTATAACGTATAACGTATAACGTATAACGTATAACGTATAACGTATAACGTATAACGTATAACGTATAACGTATAACGTATAACGTATAACGTATAACGTATAACGTATAACGTATAACGTATAACGTATAACGTATAACGTATAACGTATAACGTATAACGTATAACGTATAACGTATAACGTATAACGTATAACGTATAACGTATAACGTATAACGTATAACGTATAACGTATAACGTATAACGTATAACGTATAACGTATAACGTATAACGTATAACGTATAACGTATAACGTATAACGTATAACGTATAACGTATAACGTACAACGTATAACGTATAACGTATAACGTATAACGTACAACGTATAACGTACAACGTATAACGTACAACGTATAACGTATAACGTATAACGTACAACGTATAACGTACAACGTATAACGTACAACGTATAACGTATAACGTATAACGTATAACGTATAACGTATAACGTATAACGTATAACGTATAACGTATAACGTATAACGTATAACGTATAACGTATAACGTATAACGTATAACGTAGAACGTATAACGTATAACGTATAACGTATAACGTATAACGTATAACGTATAACGTATAACGTATAACGTATAACGTATAACGTATAACGTATAACGTATAACGTATAACGTATAACGTATAACGTATAACGTATAACGTATAACGTATAACGTATAACGTATAACGTATAACGTATAACGTATAACGTATAACGTATAACGTATAACGTATAACGTATAACGTATAACGTATAACGTATAACGTATAACGTATAACGTATAACGTATAACGTATAACGTATAACGTATAACGTATAACGTATAACGTATAACGTATAACGTATAACGTATAACGTTAAACGTATAACCTATAACGTACAACGTATAACGTTTAAACGTATAACGTATAATGTATAACGTATAATGTATAACGTATAACGTTAAACGTATAACGCATAACGTATAACGTATAACGTATAACGTATAACGTATAACGTATAACGTATAACGTATAACGTATAACGTATAACGTATAACGTATAACGTATAACGTATAACGTATAACGTATAACGTATAACGTATAACGTATAACGTATAACGTATAACGTATAACGTATAACGTATAACGTATAACGTATAACGTATAACGTATAACGTATAACGTATAACGTATAACGTATAACGTATAACGTATAACGTATAACGTATAACGTATAACGTATAACGTATAACGTATAACGTATAACGTATAACGTATAACGTATAACGTATAACGTATACGTATAACGTATAACGTATAACGTATAACGTATAACGTATAACGTATAACGTATAACGTATAACGTATAACGTATAACGTATAACGTATAACGTATAACGTATAACGTATAACGTATAACGTATAACGTATAACGTATAACGTATAACGTATAACGTATAACGTATAACGTATAACGTATAACGTATAACGTATAACGTATAACGTATAACGTATAACGTATAACGTATAACGTATAACGTATAACGTATAACGTATAACGTATAACGTATAACGTATAACGTATAACGTATAACGTATAACGTATAACGTATAACGTATAACGTATAACGTATAACGTATAACGTATAACGTATAACGTATAACGTATAACGTATAACGTATAACGTATAACGTATAACGTATAACGTATAACGTATAACGTATAACGTATAACGTATAACGTATAACGTATAACGTATAACGTATAACGTATAACGTATAACGTATAACGTATAACGTATAACGTATAACGTATAACGTATAACGTATAACGTAGAACGTATAACGTATAACGTACAACGTACAACGTATAACGTATAACGTATAACGTATAACGTATAACGTATACCGTATAACGTATAACGTATAACGTATAACGTATAACGTATAACGTATAACGTATAACGTATAACGTATAACGTATAACGTATAACGTATAACGTATAACGTATAACGTATAACGTACAACGTACAACGTATAACGTATAACGTATAACGTATAACGTATAACGTATAACGTATAACGTATAACGTATAACGTATAACGTATAACGTATAACGTATAACGTATAACGTATAACGTATAACGTATAACGTATAACGTATAACGTATAACGTATAACGTATAACGTATAACGTATAACGTATAACGTATAACGTATAACGTATAACGTATAACGTATAACGTATAACGTATAACGTATAACGTATAACGCATAACGCATAACGTATAACGTATAACGTTAAACGTATAACGCATAACGGATAACGTATAACGTATAACGTATAACGTATAACGTATAACGTATAACGTATAACGTATAACGTATAACGTATAACGTATAACGTATAACGTATAACGTATAACGTATAACGTATAACGTATAACGTATAACGTATAACGTATAACGTATAACGTATAACGTATAACGTATAACGTATAACGTATAACGTATAACGTATAACGTATAACGTATAACGTATAACGTATAACGTATAACGTATAACGTATAACGTATAACGTATAACGTATAACGTATAACGTATAACGTATAACGTATAACGTATAACGTATAACGTATAAACGTATAACGTATAACGTATAACGTATAACGTATAACGTATAACGTATAACGTATAACGTATAACGTATAACGTATAACGTATAACGTATAACGTATAACGTATAACGTATAACGTATAACGTATAACGTATAACGTATAACGTATAACGTATAACGTATAACGTATAACGTATAACGTATAACGTATAACGTATAACGTATAACGTATAACGTATAACGTATAACGTATAACGTATAACGTATAACGTATAACGTATAACGTATAACGTATAACGTATAACGTATAACGTATAACGTATAACGTATAACGTATAACGTATAACGTATAACGTATAACGTATAACGTATAACGTATAACGTATAACGTATAACGTATAACGTATAACGTATAACGTATAACGTATAACGTATAACGTATAACGTATAACGTATAACGTATAACGTATAACGTATAACGTATAACGTATAACGTATAACGTATAACGTATAACGTATAACGTATAACGTATAACGTATAACGTATAACGTATAACGTATAACGTACAACGTACAACGTACAACGTACAACGTACAACGTACAACGTACAACGTACAACGTACAACGTACAACGTACAACGTAGAACGTATAACGTATAACGTATAACGTATAACGTATAACGTATAACGTATAACGTATAACGTATAACGTATAACGTATAACGTATAACGTATAACGTATAACGTATAACGTATAACGTATAACGTATAACGTATAACGTATAACGTATAACGTATAACGTATAACGTATAACGTATAACGTATAACGTATAACGTATAACGTATAACGTATAACGTATAACGTATAACGTATAACGTATAACGTATAACGTATAACGTATAACGTATAACGTATAACGTATAACGTATAACGTATAACGTAGAACGTATAACGTATAACGTATAACGTATAACGTATAACGTATAACGTATAACGTATAACGTATAACGTATAACGTATAACGTATAACGTATAACGTATAACGTATAACGTATAACGTATAACGTACAACGTATAACGTATAACGTATAATGTATAATGTATAACGTTAAACGTATAACGAATAACGTACAACGTATAACGTATAACGTTAAACATATAACGTATAACGTACAACGTATAATGTATAACGTATAACGTATAACGCATAACGTACAACGTATAACGTATAACGTTAAACGTATAACTTATAACGTACAACGTAAAACGTTTAAACGTATAACGTATAATGTATAACGTGTAACGTATAATGTATAACGTATAACGTTAAACGTATAACGCATAACGTATAACGTATAACGTATAACGTATAACGTATAACGTATAACGTATAACGTATAACGTATAACGTATAACGTATAACGTATAACGTATAACGTATAACGTATAACGTATAATGTATAACGTATAACGTATAACGTATAACGTACAACGTACAACGTATAACGTACAACGTACAACGTATAACGTATAACGTATAACGTATAACGTATAACTTTTAACGTATAACGTATAACGTATAACGTATAACGTTAAACATATAACGTATTTACTTATAACGTAGAACGTATAACGTGTAACGTATAACGTATAACGTATAATGTATAATGTATAACGTTAAACGTATAACGAATAACGTACAACGTATAACGTATAACGTTAAACATATAACGTATAACGTACAACGTATAATGTATAACGTATAACGTATAACGCATAACGTATAACGTATAACGTATAACGTATAATGTTAAACGTATAACGTTTAACGTATAACGTATAACGTATAACGTATAACGTATAACGTATAACGTATAACGTATAACGTATAACGTATAACGTATAACGTATAACGTATAACGTATAACGTATAACGTATAACGTAACGTATAACGTATAACGTATAACGTATAACGTATAACGTATAACGTATAACGTATAACGTATAACGTATAACGTATAACGTATAACGTATAACGTATAACGTATAACGTATAACGTATAACGTATAACGTATAACGTATAACGTATAACGTATAACGTATAACGTATAACGTATAACGTATAACGTATAACGTATAACGTATAACGTATAACGTATAACGTATAACGTATAACGTATAACGTATAACGTATAACGTATAACGTATAACGTATAACGTATAACGTATAACGTATAACGTATAACGTATAACGTATAACGTATAACGTATAACGTATAACGTATAACGTATAACGTATAACGTATAACGTATAACGTATAACGTATAACGTATAACGTATAACGTATAACGTATAACGTATAACGTATAACGTATAACGTATAACGTATAACGTATAACGTATAACGTATAACGTATAACGTATAACGTATAACGTATAACGTATAACGTATAACGTATAACGTATAACGTATAACGTATAACGTATAACGTATAACGTATAACGTATAACGTATAACGTATAACGTATAACGTATAACGTATAACGTATAACGTATAACGTATAACGTATAACGTATAACGTATAACGTATAACGTATAACGTATAACGTATAACGTATAACGTATAACGTATAACGTATAACGTATAACGTATAACGTATAACGTATAACGTATAACGTATAAGATACGTATAACGTATAACGTATAGTAACGTATAACGTATAACGTATAACGTATAACGTATAACGTATAACGTATAACGTATAACGTATAACGTATAACGTATAACGTATAACGTATAACGTATAACGTATAACGTATAACGTATAACGTATAACGTATAACGTATAACGTATAACGTATAACGTATAACGTATAACGTATAACGTATAACGTATAACGTATAAACGTATAACGTATAACGTATAACGTTTAAACGTAGAACGTACAACGTAGAACGTACAACGTATAACGTATAACGTATAACGTATAACGTATAACGTATAACGTATAACGTATAACGTATAACGTATAACGTATAACGTATAACGTATAACGTATAACGTATAACGTATAACGTATAACGTATAACGTATAACGTATAACGTATAACGTATAACGTATAACGTATAACGTATAACGTATAACGTATAACGTATAACGTATAACGTATAACGTATAACGTATAACGTATAACGTATAACGTATAACGTATAACGTATATCGTATAACGTATAACGTATAACGTATAACGTATAACGTATAACGTATAACGTATAACGTATAACGTATAACGTATAACGTATAACGTATAACGTATAACGTATAACGTATAACGTATAACGTATAACGTATAACGTATAACGTATAACGTATAACGTATAACGTATAACGTATAACGTATAACGTATAACGTATAACGTATAACGTATAACGTATAACGTATAACGTATAACGTATAACGTATAACGTATAACGTATAACGTATAACGTATAACGTATAACGTATAACGTATAACGTATAACGTATAACGTATAACGTATAACGTATAACGTATAACGTATAACGTATAACGTATAACGTATAACGTATAACGTATAACGTATAACGTATAACGTATAACGTATAACGTATAACGTATAACGTATAACGTATAACGTATAACGTACAACGTACAACGTACAACGTACAACGTACAACGTACAACGTACAACGTACAACGTACAACGTACAACGTACAACGTACAACGTACAACGTAGAACGTAGAACGTATAACGTATAACGTATAACGTATAACGTATAACGTATAACGTATAACGTATAACGTATAACGTATAACGTATAACGTATAACGTATAACGTATAACGTATAACGTATAACGTATAACGTATAACGTATAACGTATAACGTATAACGTATAACGTATAACGTATAACGTATAACGTATAACGTATAACGTATAACGTATAACGTATAACGTATAACGTATAACGTATAACGTATAACGTATAACGTATAACGTATAACGTATAACGTATAACGTATAACGTATAACGTATAACGTATAACGTATAACGTATAACGTATAACGTATAACGTATAACGTATAACGTATAACGTATACCGTACAACGTATAACGTATAACGTATAATGTATAATGTATAACGTTAAACGTATAACGAATAACGTACAACGTATAACGTATAACGTATAACGTATAACGTATAACGTATAACGCATAACGTATAACGTATAACGCATAACGTATAACGTATAACGTATAATGTTAAACGTATAACTTATAACGTACAACGTAAAACGTTTAAACGTATAACGTATAATGTATAACGTGTAACGTATAATGTATAACGTATAACGTTAAACGTATAACGCATAACGTATAACGTATAACGTATAACGTATAACGTATAACGTATAACGTATAACGTATAACGTATAACGTATAACGTATAACGTATAACGTATAACGTATAACGTATAACGTATAACGTATAACGTATAACGTACAACGTACAACGTATAACGTACAACGTACAACGTATAACGTATAACGTATAACGTATAACGTATAACGTATAACTTTTAACGTATAACGTATAACGTTAAACATATAACGTATTTACTTATAACGTATAACGTATAACGTGTAACGTATAACGTATAACGTATAATGTATAATGTATAACGTTAAACGTATAACGAATAACATACAACGTATAACGTATAACGTTAAACATATAACGTATAACGTACAACGTATAATGTATAACGTATAACGTATAACGCATAACGTATAACGTATAACGTATAACGTATAATGTTAAACGTATAACGTTTAACGTATAACGTATAACGTATAACGTATAACGTATAACGTATAACGTATAACGTATAACGTATAACGTATAACGTATAACGTATAACGTATAACGTATAACGTATAACGTATAACGTATAACGTATAACGTATAA